>CM007331.1:168555-200189 GCA_000333855.2 Endotrypanum monterogeii
CCGCCCGGGAATCGCACCCGGGTCAATACCTTGGGAGGGTACCATCATGCCACTAGACCAGCGGCGCCGCGATGGTGCGCTCGCAGGGTAAGGCGGGGATAACATTTACTCGATTGAGAAAACTGGACGAGTAGGGGATCGAACCCTAGGCCTTCCGTATGCGAAACGGACGCTCTACCACTGAGCTACACGCCCCATGCAAGCGGGGAAATTCGTATACACTGTGGAAAGCGTAGTGGGCCTCTCGTCAGGTGCTGGCGTGGGTAGGTCATTTGGGGGTCCGGGCTACACGACCCCGGGGACACGACCTGGTACATCTCAAAGGTGGCTCTATCCGCCTATGGTGGTGGGATTGTTGTGACCTGGAATTCACATGTCGGTCGATTTCGAGTACGACCATACTTGAGTGAAAACACCATATCCCGTCCGATTTGTGAAGTTAAGCACTTACAGGCTTAGTTAGTACTGAGGTCAGTGATGACTCGGGAACCCTGAGTGCCGTACTCTTTTTGTGGCGGGTCGCGCATGCGATTTTGCTCCCGATTTGCTTCGGTCATCCGTTCCAGAATTTTCTCTTTTTTTTTTTGTGACCCGAGGCCTTTCGAGTCCTGGACTGAGGGCAGGGTTTTATGGACCAGGACAGGGGTCCAATTTTGTCTACAGTCGTTCGAGTCGTTCATAGGATAATCCAAAGTCGGTGGGAAAAAGTCGAGTTCTGCTCCAGGGGTATGCGCGTGCGGTGGGGGGGGGCAGAAGTGTCAATTTCATGATTGGGAGCGGAAAGGGTCGAAGAAAGAGGGTTATGTAGGTTCATTGTTATTGGTTAACGGAAGAACGGCGTTGCTCCGACGAAACCAGTGATGGATACACCGTGTTGGGAGTCGGCAGAGGGGGGGGGGGCAGCTGTCACTGAAAATAAATGTATGAGCTATCTGGTCAGCAGGTTTCCTCACTTGGGGCATCTCGGCGGCGATAATGGTGAGGCGGTATGAATATCCATAGGGTAGACTGTGGTGTCAGTGAATATCACGAAGTTAGAGGCAGGCGTGAGTTCCGGGTTTTTTAATTACTGCCTCTAAATAAACAAGCGCTTGCAGGTTTGTTGATGTCGATGGAAATGATATACATGGCGTTTTCGTTAGTTTTTTAAACCCTCGACTCTCCATTCTAAATCTGTGCACCGTGTACAGTACCTGGCGTAGCCGAGGGACCATGAGCGTTTTTTAAATTTGTTGTACCCATCTACTAATGGATGTGGAAAAAATAATAATTGGCTTAGGTTAGGGTGTTGCTGCCTCCCTCCTTTATTGACAAAGCTTACTTTTACCACAAAGAAAGTCTGTGCTGGTCTCAGCGTTTTGCCATAGCCTGCAAGGTGTGGCCTGATACGGGGAAAAATATATGTCTTTTAAGTTGTGTGAGAGATCAGATGGTCATCGGTAGACCCCCCCATAAAAACATGAGACATCGTCGTCGTACGTATGAAGCTATACGTGTGGGGAAGTGTTTAAATTAACTTTATGGCGTTTCTTTTTTTTTTCTTTCTGGTCTGCAAATCAAAAGGGAGAACGCAACGATGTTTTCTTCGATTTCGAAGGGATTCAAACAAAAAGGGTTGAGCTGTACTGTTCTTATTATCCTCAGGTGGGCTTCAAAGCGTGGTGAAGAGAAAATAACTGATGTAAAGATGAAACATTTTTAAAGGTTTTCTTTTAAATTTATTGATCGGCGTATGTATAAAAGAATCTTATTTATTTCAGCGTCTCTTTTGCATCGCATGCACTTGGGTTCTGAAGGTTCTAATGATTTCTTTTGTGACTGGTATCACTGGCCATACAATTATCGCGCGATCTCCAGGGCTGGTCCCTAATTTCGTGTTTCCCAGAGCAGAAAAATGCTCCAGTATCACACCTTATGTATTATCGTTCCAATAAAATGAAATATCTCATTATCTCAGACACCAAAATCCTCTCTCTTCTTTTTGAAACTATTTGTTGTTCTATGATTAGTGTAGTCCACAGTATTGCTTTTTTTTTTGTAAAAAAAACAACAACATGCTGAACGTCAATGCAAAAGCCTTTGTTCCACCGGGAGTGATTGAGGGAGCACCACCGAGCTTCCACCCGGCCGGGTGGTACCGGTATCGGTTGAGTGTTCCGGTGGAAAAAAAAATGAGCGTCCTCCATGAGGAGCGCTACTTGAATAGTATTCCATCACTTTTGTCGCTCAAGTACCTATATGCTGAGCGTGGCGGTTTGGATGATGACTCACTGCATTACTTTCTCAATGGGCAGTTTATCATGTCAAACAATATTCCGTCCAGTGGAAACGAAGAGCATATTACCTCAGGGTTTTTGCTTTCACGGTCTATTTTGACGCTCTACACAGATCTTACCGCCATCGCACATTTGAATGACTCTCGGGGTCTTTTCGTACACCTAGATTTGCCAACAGAATTCAGCGGTGATGTTGCAATATTTTTGGCAAATGCCTGGGAGGCGTTTTTCGCCGTTGTTTCTGAAAGCGCTAGTGTTTCAGCAATCGGCTACAGTCGCTCGGTCGTCGGCATACGCGAGGATCAGACAAGCGGGACGTACAGGCACTATTTTTTTGCAGCTTGCACATCGCCGGAATTGATAGAGCCGGCCATTGTAAATATCATGACTGAGTCCGCTGTCTCAATAGCACGCATTGTTCGAATGAAATCGGTCGTGCCGTATCTTTGCAGTCCTCATTTACAGTTGGGCGTCGTGATCTCTGTTGGGGACGAGGCAAATTCTAGTGCAATCAAAGATCGGTGCGCCGATTTTTCACTGGAAATGAGGTATCGAGCGGACGATTTTTTGGAAGTTTGGAGAGGACTACGCGATATTGAGTCTCAGTTCTTGGAGATACTCAACGGAAATGTAAAGTGGGATAGAATTCACATTTTGCATTTGTACATTGATCCTATCGCAAGGGATAATCCTGTGACAGTACCAATTTGGGACATAATTCGGTTTATTGCAGTTTTGTGCGACGATTGTAGCGCTAGCGTCATTGGCGTCTCATTTTCCAAAATACTCGATTCGCCGACGAAAGAGCTGATGAGTCGCAACAAAAATGCACCGTTTTATGTTTGCAGCAATATTGACGCCATGCTGGAGGCAAATTTGTCTCTTGACACAGACAACACCTATTACGGGGGCGTTCCTTCACACGTAAAAACGGTTTTGCCGAGCTCGTCCTGGGCGGCAGCCGCTAGTGCAATGGAATTATGGCAACGTTTCCAAAAACAGTTGTCCCCAGTTGAGCTTTTGACGCGCATGTCATTTGCAGACGCTGCCGACAGTTTTGCGCGAGGAACATACACGGTTCATCGAAGAGCTGTCGGCGCGCTCGTCGTTGTTGGAACAGATGCAAAAGGCAACATTTTTGGATACGACGTTGCTAATCACAGTGTCTTTGGTCTTCCCCTCTGTTTTGGTGGTGCTGTAGATATTGTGATCGGGTGTGTCTTCAAGGGTACTCTTTGTTCTTCGTATCGGAGCAGCCTCGATTATCGAATTATCATAGACGACGTCTTGCTTTTTAAGGGCAAAGAAACTAAAGGAATTCCATTTGCCGAGCGCATGCGCATGTTAAATGCAATTGGAATCGAAGACGAAAGCACGTGGCCACACGCCCACCCCGCACACATTGTTATCCTAAAGGCAGAATGCCTTCCGTTAGAATCCTCGAAGAAACTTCTTGACACACCGGTCTTCGACCACAGCAATATGGGCGTCGTCTTTACACCATCGATGCAGCCCGATGATAACACAGTATTGCCTACGTTCGTCTGGGTTCCTCCAACATCCATTACAGTTCGTTTTGCAGTCGAGAATGTCGTTGTTGCAAATGAAATCAATGAAGGATTTTGTCGAGCTTACCTTGGAGTTTCCTCAAATAGTGTCCAGAACAAAATAGTCATCCCGTACGAGAACGAATTCGCAGATTATCATAAAGAAGCATACCCCGCGCTGACTGCAGGGTCAATCGTAGAGTGTCTTCTTCGCCGTGCCGACGATGGCGCTCACTGGTGGGATGTCTTGCAGGAATTCGACGGTTTCGAGAACTGCGAGGCCGATTCGTTTGATCGCGTTGATGAGCTTGTTCATAGCCCTGGTGTGACGCAGGAGGAAATGCTCTGGCTTCTGAAGGCACCTTCTTATCAGTGCGAGCGGTGCCTCAAAGTAAACGATGTGGGCAGGCTGAATAGTAGGCACAGTGCATATTGGTGCAAAAATTGCTGGATTGAAACAGGTCATGGTGACTGCATGTATTGTGGACGTACATTTGCGCTAGGCATGCTTGACGGTACCAGCAACCTTTTCTACTGCGAAGAGTGCTGGGGAGCGTTTTCGACTTTTAATACCGACGCTGAAATCGGCTACCATGTGCCACCCCCACCCAACGCGACGTTCACACAGCAGGTGACAACTCGATGTGTCTCTCTCTTAATCGATTTGATGAATCCGAAGACGCCATCCAACGATGTATTGGACTTGTGCTGTGGAGGGTCTGTTGTGCGGAAATGGATGCGCAACAAGACCTCGCGCTACGTGGGCATCGATCTGAAACGCAGCGTGGTCGATGCCATGACGAGTGTCGTTTCGAACTCGAAGGAACTGCCACCCAATGCACACTACGACATCATCTGCGGTGATGTATTTTCCGAGGATTTTTGGATGAGCACAATTGTGAAAATCCACCCACGACAGTTTCACGTCATCAATTGTTTTGCTGGGCTCCACAAGGCATTCAGCAGCGAAGAAATGGCGCGTCATTTTGTGGGAAGCATTGCGAATGCATTGGTCCCTGGCGGCACATTCCTCGGTATGTTTATCGACGCTAGCGTTCTTTTTGCAAAAGGTAAAAAGTATGCAAACAGCATAATGAAGGCTGCATGGTCTGCCGACTCTGTTCCCCGCATTGGCCACACATTTCAGTTCACCACGAATAATGGTCCGATGCGTGATGTGAACGTTATTCCGATTGATTTCCTGATCGCAGTGGCCTCGGATTACGGACTACACGCGGTGTCCGAGGCTTACTTGACGTTTCGCGAATTGATTGAAAAGGATGCCAGCTGGACCAAAGTTCCTTCCGCAGATGAAAAGGAATACCTCTGCGTGCTACGTACATTTGCATTCAAGAAAGAAAGCAATGAGTTGGCACCACTCTCGCCTCCGCGTAAATCGGAGACGGATTGAGGTTCTCCTGCATGATCCGTGCGGAAAGGGGGGTCACTGCTTTGGCTTTTTTTTTGTTTTTTTTTACTTGTTAATCTCTGAGGATCAAAGCGCAGCGCCGGGGTTCATGTCCCGCAAGAGTGACTTGCTCTACTTTTTCCTTCGTCCTTCAAGACACCTACCACTGAGCCCTGTCTTGGACGGTAGTTTTTTTTTTTAAATTTCCCGCAGCTTTCCACGTTTCCCTCCCTGTCACCCTGCGCCCCCGTCAACGTGATTGGTCGTTATTTTTTTAGTTTCGGTCACTGAAGTCTCTGCGGTGCGTTCTGATTGATAACTGTGTCTATTTAAGCTGGAGTGAAGATTCGAGATGATTTCTTCGAGTGTCATGAAATAGAGGAATGGGTGCACAGAGGTGCTGAGTTCCGCGCCCACAGGCTCTTGACTCGAGAAGGAAAACCCTTTGCTGCGCGCGTTCTTCATTTCTCGCCTCCATGTTGTACGGTGCGTCCTCGCTTTTCACAACACCACCACCATTTATATATATATATATACTAAACTCACGTGATTAAGTTAACTTTTTTTCTATGAGGCAAAACAAAGAATACAGAAGAAACGGATGCGAATACGGGCGGCTCCGCTGTCCGTTGCTGAAATTGATACGCACTTCTGTGGATAGTGCAATCCTCGAAGGAGCAAACTTGAGAAAAGGCTGGTTTTCACAGTTCTCTATGGAGGCTGCGGGTCTGGCCTCCGCTATTTTATTCATTGCGGTCGCGCGAATAGGAGCGGTAAGGATCTGTTGCCTACGTTTCTCTCCCTACATCATCCGACTGATTCTCAGCTTATTGGTACTTTTCAGCAACTGTTCCACACTTTTCAAAATTTTTATTAGTGAGAGTCAAACATCTCTGCTGTTTCGTGTATCCAACCCCCTGCGTCGCTGAGGCGTTTTCGTTGGGGGTTACGCTCTCTTGTCACTTGTTCCTCACTCACTGAGCATGTAGGGGGTCCTGCTGCACACATACACACACACACACACATACACATACACCGGCTGTGCATCACCATGGGGTCAAAAAACCACCCCAAGAATTCAGCGAAGGCTCAACGGGCAAAAGCCCGAAAAGAGAGGCAGCTGTTGGAGGCACAGATGAAGCTCTGTCAGGAAAAGTGCGTTGATGCGCGAGGGTATCTAGAACCAACAGGCCGCAATTCAGAGCCAAACTTTACCAAGGCTAAAGCGGCGTTGGATGTTGCCATTGAGTCATACGATGCGAACTGGCTCGCATTTTATCTGCTCGGGCAGTGGCATCGGATGCAAGGCATGTTCGCAGAGGCGATTGAAAGCTATACTCAAGCGTTGGATTTGGAGCCAACAAACCTGCAGTCTCTCGAGTGGCGCGCTCACTGCTACCAATCCGTGCATGATTACGTACATGCCATCGAGGACAATACTAGTATTATATCACTGGATCCGGAAAACGATCATGCGTACACGATGCGCGGCCTTTGTGTTCTTCAAACCAATGTACCGGGGCTGCATCTGCGCACCGTTGACTTCCAGTCCTGCGTGCATGATTTCACGACTGCGGTGCGTCTCAACGAGGCCAACTACTACGCAATGTCAAACCTGGGCAAAACATACGAGGTTCAAGGCAACTTGGATAAGGCAATTGAGTGCTACGGAAAGGTACTCGATAGCAGTGAAAACTACACGTACGCAAGGTTCCGCCGCGGCTGCGCAGCGTTGGGGCTGGCGGAGAAGCTACTTCTGCGGCAGACGGAGGACGAAGGGGAGGAGGAGGAGAGTTCTAGCAACAGCGCCCCGGAGGTAATTTCTGACACGGTGAATGTCTCTCACAGCAGCGCACCCCAACAGATCCCAGAAGCGGCCTCCGCGACCATCAACCGTGCCCCCAAGGGCGAAGCGGCCATTCAACGAGTAAAGGCTGAGGTGCACCGACAAATGAAAGAGGAGGAAGAGGCACAAACTATAGAGAATCTATTAAAGCTAGCTGAAGGTGATTTCACTAAGCTACTAGATTCCATCCCAGATGAGAAGAAGTTCACAGCGGATGTAACTGTGGTGCTGAACATTGGTATTTGCGCACTGCTGAGGAAGAATATCAGCAGAGCAGAGGAGTACTTCAAGCTTGTTCAGGAAATCGTGGCCAAAAGGCCCGCTCTAGTCGAGTGTGAGGAGGCTCTGCCGATCGAAAACGTAGACGTTCTCAACAGCGCTCTGGCTGTACGGTTGAAGGAGCTTCAGCACCAGAAGGATATGGCGAAATCAGCTGTATAATCTCTTCTCCTTTTTTTTCTTTTTACAATTATGTACATATGTAGCAAGATGCCTGTTTTTTTTATCTATCTTCAATTTCACTCAAGTGTGTGTGTGTGTGTGTGTGTGTGTGTGTGTGTGTGTGTGTGTGTGTGTGTGATGCTGCGATGGCTTTAGTTTTAATACGGAGATCTCACCGAGAGTCTTCTCCCCTCCCGGGGATGCACTGGCACGTTGGCACCAACAAAGCGAAGAGAGAAGTAAGAGGAAAGGGGGGGAGGAGGGCGGTAGACTCCCTGATGAGATCGTCTATTGGCGTCAACGTCCCTACGTCAAAAGACGTACACAGCAGCAAAAGAAATAAAAGTTTGCTCTCCTCCTTCCCCTCATGTAGAAACGTGTATGAGGATCTGATCGTAAATGAGCTCATCTTTCAGTCCAGAGTGATTATATTTCAGCCAGCAAGAGCAAAGCGTACGGGGGTTGGTCACGTACATGGCTTGTAATGATGGCACTTCTACCCGCTCTTCTTCCAGGAGCATTTTCTTTCTTGTGATATAGCAATATTTCGCTATTCGTGTTTTCCACGTGCCACCTGCACGCTTCATGGCACTTATAAGGTGAGCAAATTATAATAATTATAAAAAAAGAAAACCACACGTGTCATAGCACACTAGGCATAGCAATAGTCGATCGTGTGGTGCTCTCTACCCCCTCCCCCTCCCTCCTTATTCCCTAGTAGCTATTTCTATTCTAGTAGGTAGAACGAGAGCATGCTTCGCTCGACATTGACGAGGCGGAGCGGCTTCAACGTCAAGGAGCTGTACCCGCATGGCGTGCCGAGGCGTACCTTTCCGTACCGCGAGCATCAAAAGCAAATTAGTTTAGCACCCACTGCCGGGGGTTTTTACGTAACGAAGTATGCCCTCGGATGGCCCTTCCAAATACCGTTTGAGTGGCTTTTTTACCGCTCGTCTGTAGCCTTCTTTGTATTTTGTGTTTCGTACGATATGCTATTTGGCCTTCCACACCCGTTCATGAAGGAGGTTCCTCCAGGAACACCGCATCACTTCTTCTTCGGCAACGCGGGTGGCACCCCGCATCACTTCTGGCAATACCAAGACGGCTGGATAGTGCCAAACATGTCTGGTGGACGTCGGTGGTTCGATTAGCTCACCCACCCATCCCACGTATGTCAGGGGAGGGGTGGCCGTAGTCAGAGGTGGTGGACTACATGTAGCACAAAAAGAAGCTCCCAGTGCTGCTATGCTCTTGTGCCCCCCCCCCTCCTCTCCCCCCCCAAAAAGTGGACTTTTCACTTACCTACGTCAACCAGCGGAGAGAGGAGAACGTTGAAAAGATATTTTTGAGTTTTTTTTTTCCCTCCTTCTAGAACTGCTTAGCTGATTTGTAGCGGCTGCAATCTGGCCTTTGTTATGCTAGCTTCACAAGCCCCCTTATCTCTTCTCCCCTTTTTGTTTTGTTTTCGGTAGAGATACGGCCATTGCGAGACAAGTGCTGCGAATGAAAAAAAGAAAAAAGCGAAGAATAAGGAAAGACGCAGATGAGGTAAAGGAACTTCATCTAGTCGAGAATATTGTCTCCTTTCTTCAGGTCGTGTGGGTGTGTATTGGAGACTGCACGGGGACGGATGCTGCAAAAGCGCTCATTTTCTTATTGAATGTGCTTTCCTCCTCGACCAGGAGTGACTGGCAATGTAGAGATGCTGCTCCTGAGCAGCAACAGCCGCGAACACATGCGCACAGATGTGGAATGCATCATAAAATTTCCTCACAATTCTCTTCACATGCTTTCTTTGGCCGTGTGTATTTGGTGCTATCGAAGCTGCATGTATTTCCCTCATCCACACACATGTCTTTTCATTTTGTCGCAGATGACTGAGTGCCACACCATTTTTGCATTCTCTAGCAGTTAGACACAGCTACAGCCTCATACACACACACACACACACACACACATACACACATACCAAGTACCACTACAGCTCACACATGGACCTTCTCCCCCTTACCGCACTTACAAAAATAAAGTCATAATATTTGAGGAGCTCTACATCTCTCACTTCACGGGTGTTTCGCTTCCCCTACTTCTTTTTTTCCCTACTCTTATCTACTTGCCTTTACCTTCACTCTGAGCCTTGTCTGGTGCTTCTAAAACTTGGTGTTCTTTCCCTTTCGTTGCACAAAGATGTTTTATTATCTGTAGCATCTGCTGGCACTGTTTATGTCATCTTCACAGTTGTCCTCCTTCCTCTGCACTATATACATATATATATATATATACATATACATATATATATATACATATATACTAGTACTTGCTATACTGGTAAAAGTCTCTGCTAACTCCTCATTTTCGCTTTCCTTCCTCTCCCATTTTTAATCGACTTTTTTTTTTTTCGCGCTTGTTCTTCTTCACCGTCCTACCTACCTTCCCTCCCCTACCTCAATCTATCCTTTATTTTTTACACGACGCGGCTTTAATATCCATAGAAGCGTTAATTTCTTGAGACTCCCCTTTTTTTTTTCCGGTACTCTTCGCTGTTGGGAGGGTGCGCCTCGTCGCCGATGGCGGGTGTGTGTCTTTTTTTTTCTAGTTTTCCCGTCATCCAGGTACTCTCCCTATTCTCACCAGGGGGGATTTCTGCTTTTTTTTTTGTCTAGGGTGCGGAGGGAGGGAAAGCGGAAACATGTTTGAGTCATGGCGCGCTCATTCACAGAGATCCCAGGGACCTGCCGATACTCCAGTACATGCATGCACATGCTAATGTCTTTTTTTCTTTTCATGCATGTCCCAGGGCTTCGTCCCTGTCGCCGAAAGTGCTCCCCCCCTGGTGCTGAATTGCTGACGCTTGGCTGCAGGAGGATGTCTGGAAGAATTTGCTGGAGCTGCAATTATCGAGCTGCACATCTCTCCGCGGGGGTCATAACCTCATCTTCAAGTATCACCGTGAATATGAGCCCGACTCTTTTTCCAAGCACACCCCGAGAGAAACTGGGCATGGTCAAGGTATGAACGGATAGTGTATCCTCTTCTATACCTGTATGCAGCCTTGATCCAGCCACACAGCGCGATTTTCGGAGTGGGGACACGAAAATGTTTTCCCCCCTGCATTCTGGGGAGTGCTGCCTGCGGCGACAATATACTGCAGCTTTTGATTGTGTATTTGCAAACCAGCACCAGGAGGCTTTTGCTGCCGTCAAATTGCGTTCATAGCCTTCTGCTGCCGCCCACGAGGAGCGTGGTCTACACGCAGGTGGCATCCATGCAAACATTTCCCATGGCGCGGATGATCTGAAGCACTCGACAATGCCGGCAGAGGGGCTTGCGGTAGCACGGGAAGCCAAAAAAAAAAATACTTCTCTCTCCACAACAGTTTTGCTCGAACGGGCTTGTGATTTGGTAGCTGAGAGTGGGAGGGAGAGGGGAAAAAGAGGCAGAAAACACGCTTCGATGCTCATCAGGTCGACCGCACACGTTTGGTCATGTGAAAAAAAGAAAAAACACGCAAACTCCGAGTCATTGGTGCACACGTTCCTGAGAGCACATCTCTTACAATCTACGGTGGGTAACACCGCTGCTTTTTTGCATCCGGTAGCCCCCAAACCGCACCCGAAGCCGAAGGGGCACCACTGCCACCACCCACAGACAGATTTGTTATTCCCCGGGGAGGTGCGTGCCATCCTGTGGTGACTCTCTCTTCCCCAAGAAAAGAAAACACTTGCAAGGGGTGATGGGCGCAGGTCGCCAGGAAGCAACATAGCGTTGGCATGCGGCAAGCCAACAACGGAAGAAAAAAGTGCACCTTTCCAACTCTGACGAGGATGGAAATGACGACGGGCTGAGGTAATGCGATACATTTCAATCGGTGGCTCAGGGTAGATCCTGGACCCGCACCACTAAGTTATGACCCCCCCTTCCCCCTTCCTCTCATCCCCATCGCCGAAGAAACCCCATGACCAAAATTCCATCGATGAGAAGCGAACACTACGTTGCCCTTCAGAGGTTCTTGCAGACCAGGGACCCTGCAGCAACCTCCATTCCTCAGGGTCCCCTTCACCACCACCACACAGACTGCATTGGAGACCCCTGCCCCCCCCCCCTATGCACGGTATACAGCTGGGGCGAGTGGCGTAGTCCCTGTGACATCTCATTACCCTAGACACACCTGCTCAATGCCACGCTTCATTGACGGCATGTGCTTGACAGTGCCTCTAAAGCAGCTGGGGCACGGAGGAGGTGGTTCAACAAAAGCGAACACATCACCCCTCGTGGGAGGGAGAAACCAATGTGATTCTGTTCCCCCCCCCCCCCAAATAAAAAAAAAAACACATGTACACCTCCCATCCGGTTTCGCGCAGGGTGGGCATTTCTCTCATGCTCCGGTGTGTTGGGCCTTTTGTTCCTCTCGATGCACTGCACCAAAGATGTCCTGCCGGCGGTGGACGTCCGCTGGAAAGAAGAATTATGACCCTGCTGTTTTCCATACGCTATCAATATGGAACAAGTGGTATCGGTGTCGCGCAGCTGGCCAACAGCATCTGCCCCGGAATCTGCTGCCTAGTCTTCAATTGTTTTATTTTGAAGGGATACAGCCGACGCACCCGATGTGTTCTTTTCTTTCACCCACATGCCAACGCGCGACCACACCTTCCTGGAAAGGGCTACAGCCCCAACGCGCGTGCTTCTTCTTAATTTCCGGTGCGTCTTGTGCCGTGAGGCCTTTTTTTTTTTTTGAGGGGGGCTCATATGCGATGGACTAAGTTTTCTTCTTGAGCTGCAGACATTTCTATTGTTGTTGTTGCCTCTTTTATGTTCGTGATTCGCTCGACTGCCTTTTGCAGGTGCGTAATCTACTGAGTAGATTTCTTTCTCAGCCCCGCAGCAACACACATGTACACATACACGTTTTTCAATAGAACTTCTCCCCTTCATTGTCCACGGAGATGAAAGGGTGGGGCTGCTAGTGACAACAACGACTAAGCTCAACAAACGTGCCACAGAGCGGCAGGATCTTTTCTTGCCGGGTTTCTTCGGTCTGCAGGGCTTCACTTCTCTCGTTCAGGGTGGCGCTGAGTTCCAGTACCTAGACTCCGTCTACCGTCCATGGCGTATGCTTCAACCACCGAATCGGGGCTTTACCTGTTTGAGCGAGTGGCAGTGAATAAAAGAGATGCATTGTTTTGGTGCAGCTTTTCTTCAGCAAAGAGGCCCTTCCCCTCCCCTCCCCTCCTCAGGGCTGTCATTGACCTGGAGGAGTGGCTGGTGAGGGTAGTGCTGTTGCTCTTATTTCGGTCGTATCGGTGTCGAGTAGCATCGTGCGATTTGACAACGCACTCTTGCTAAGCGAATTGTAGTGGCTCGGGAATCTGGCGTTGTCTTGAGCGATAAATAGAAACGACAGGGATGCTGCTTCTTTACGCCAGAAGAAGGTACACTTTAAGTCTTGTTGTTTGCAACGATGTCGCTCTGATCCCCTGCACGCACCCTTTTTCTTCGCAGCCAAACGGGCACATGCAAGGCTGTATCAGCCGCCGCCCCCCCCCCTGAACAGGTATTTGCTTTGTTTAGGTCTCAAAGTGGCATCTACGCGTTGTTTCGTTGATACGTTTCAGCCGCCGTACATGAAGAAACGTACTTAGACTGTTGTCATCGGAGGATGGTGCTTGGGTGCTGCATCAGCAATAGTAGAAAAGTAGGGGTGGGGGATGGAGGCTTGTTCTCTAGTTGTGCAACAAAGAGATGGCTCAAAACCCCTCGTATAGGCCAATCACGACATTGCTATCACATAATCTGTTGGCCAAAATCATCGTGGTGGTGCATAACACAAGTCCATGTCCTCCTCCATTCAGGGGGTAAGCTAATGAAAAGTATATGTAAGTGCGCACCGTCATGTTTGTGCCACCACTCCCTCTATCATCCAAATACCTTTTCGGTATACTTGGGTGATAAGCAGCAAGCAATAACTACATCTTGGAAGTAGGGGTGTTCCAGCTCCTTTATTTTCTTGGTTTACGATCTTTTGCTTCCTGGCGCAGAACACTTCTCCTAGTATTGTTACGTGGCTACCTTGCCGCGTTCCACCACCACCACCGTTACTCCCTTTGATTTCCTTTGCTTTATATTCCTGCGCTCCTGTGTGTCTGTGTGTGTGTGTGTGTGTGAGGAGAAAGAATGCACATACGTACACAGAACAAAAAAACCCACAAACACTCATCATTCAATTTGTTTTTGGTGTCTCCCCCTCCCACCTTCTCATCCTTCTCTCCTCTCCTCTCCTCTCCTCTCCTCTCCTCTGCTTGCTTTTGCAACCGAACAAACGCACGCCTTCTCTATGCTATATCGACCAAAGAAATTCCATCCCCAAAAGTGTATCTCTACCACTAATTTCCCATTTTTGTTTTTGTATGTCGGTATCGGTGTGGGTGTATATTTTTTCCTTTTCCCCCTTTCGGGATTCCATCGCATCTGAGAAATGAGGGGGATGCGTGCAGTGAAGGAAACTCCTATACACACGGGGGAGAAAAAGGGATATGAAGGCCCCTCGAAGCCGCCAAGCAACGTGCCGTGGGAAGTGGTGGATGCTTCCGCTGCTCCACCACTGGAGGTACCCCAGCGAATGGTGGCCAACATGGAACCTTCTCTTTACGCAGTCTTCGAGGAGTGTCGGCGCAATAGTCTCATTACCGCTTGCTATCTGTCTAGTGTTCTCGATATCGCCATGCGTAGGTTGGAGGAATCGGCGGAGGTCGTCCTTCTGGAGAGAGACGAAGGCGACAGCTGTCATGACTGCGGCCACAACTGCACGAACTGCAGAAGGGCAGAGGGGACTCTCGGGCGATCTGTGGCGGATGCCGTGATGGGTACCGATGAGGCTGAGGACTCTCCCTTCATCCACTTTTTAGGCGACAACCCAAACACATCGATTTTTTCCATGCTGCACGTTGACCCGGACGGTAGCTCCAGCGCAAGTGGTTTAGGTCATGACTCTGAGAGCACAGCGAGGCGGCGGAGCAGGCGGGACACGGGACTGAGAAGTATTTCTACCGCGGCTATAAACGGGGAACGTGACTCGTCTCTTTTTCCGAACCCCAATGGTCACTGGGAATGCGGCATCTTTCGCGGGAAGCGGGTGTACATCGAGGCAGGCAGCTCGTGCATTGGTCGCGGTGCTACCGCAAAAGTTTATGAGGGGCATATGGTGGTCGGGGACGTGATCGACGGCAAGGAGGTGTGCCTCGTCAAGGTCCCGGTAGCCATCAAGGAGATCGTTTTTAATGCAAAAGAGAGGATAGTGCGCGAGTTGTATAAGCTGGCGGTAAGCATTCGCTTGCATATGGTTCACCCTGGAATAGTGCATAGCTATTACGCAGGCATCTACTTGCCACACATAGCTGCCATCTGCGAGGCAGAGAGGGCAATGCTACACGGACACCTGGTGTTGGCACGCAGTGTCACAGGGAGTGTTGCGGATGTGCTAAAGCGTGCCGGCTCATTTGCTGAGGTGGAGATCAGGCGCTGTATGGGTGAGATTTTGTCGGCGCTCCAGTGTATTCACGAGGACCACCGCTGCGTCCACAATGACGTGAAGCCCCATAACATTCTAATTTTTGATGATCCTAGCATGTACTACGCGGATGTGAAGTATCAAATTACGGACCTGACAGGCATTGCGCCGGCGAGGCCCTTCGAAGATATTCTGCAGGATCTTGGTAACACGACACGGTCGGATAACGTTTTTGTAGCAGGCGGAGGCACGGCCGTCTACATGTCCCCGGAAAGTTGTCTTGGCTTGGGAACGGTGACAAGCAATGACGTATGGTCCCTGGGCATCACTGCATTCCACATGGCGACGGGAACGCTTCCTTGGAAACCAATGGAGCGGCAGTATCCGAGCATGATCCTGAACGGGTACCGCCAAAAGTTTAGCTTGAGGGGTCTACTCGAGTGTGGTGTAGGCGAGGTGCGCAAGGCTTCCGTCAGGTGTTCCATGCAGGGCGCTTCCATGCACGCTCCTGAGGGCGGTAATACATTGCCAGACACATCTGTATGGGATACCTCTGTTGGCTCAGACGCCATGGGTAGTTCTACGTGCACGACCCGAGCGTTCCGCGAGGAGTACAAGGAGTTTGGGCCAATCCTTGATGCGCTGGATGATGTCGACGTCTCAGCTGAGTTTCGTAGCTTTTTAGCCCAGTGTCTGATCGAGAACCCAATAGAGCGTCCGACATGCCGCCAACTGAGAAGCCATCCATTTCTGAAGGACACGAATGTGGCGGCGCACCATTGACGACCCCGCATGGGTGTTGTGAACTCACACTGTTCGGCTATACATTTTGTTTCTTGTTAGTTTCCCTCTCTCCTTCTCTGTTACTGACTTATTTTTGTATTGCATATATTCATTTTTTTTTTCTTCTCTCCCCTTCCTCTGCCGACTCCGCGTAGTCGGGCTAGCTCTGTCTTACAGTTGCCTCGTTCTCCACGAGTGACACGACGTCCGCCGATTTGTCACTCTCTGGAATGGTTGTGCCCTTTTATGTGACGAAAATAGGACGAAATCATGGGAAAAGGGGTTGGTGTGTGTGTGTATGTGTGTGTGTGTGTTCGTGTGTGGGGAGGGGGGGGGGGAGAGAACAGCTGCCTCCCTTGTTTTCCTACTGCTGTGGGTGTGCCGCGGATGCGTGTTGGACTCCGTGAGGTGGCTCGTTCAGCCACCGTGCACCCCCGACCAGTTTCACTCTCGGGAGTGCAGGGCAGTTATTTGAGTTGATTTGCATCGGGACCTAGTCAGGGGCGTAGCTCGTTCCTAGTCTTGTGTCACGTCGCCTGTGTTGATCTCCCTTTTCCCCCATTTTTCTTTTGAGGGATGGATAGGTCTATTCGAGACCACCGTTTTCGCTGTGGGTTTTCCTTCCTCTTCTCTCTCCCGTCCCAACACTACCACCCCCAACTCGAAAGAAGGTAAAAGCCCAGTATGCCAAAAGGATGCCGTTTCCACGCGAGTGGTGTATGACGCTCTGGGAGAGGTACTGAAGGAAGAGAAACGATGCAACCAAGGTCAGTGCACATCGTGTTGCTCCTCTTCACCCCCTTCACACACATACACATACACACACCATCACCACCACCACCACTATGTTGCTTTTTTTTTTTTGGTTTCCACTAGGTGTACGTTTGTGTGTATAGATTCCTGATTTGCATCGATCTTGTTCACCCGTCTGCTTTTCAGCTCACGAGTAATCGCCCCCCCCCCCCCCCAACACCACACACACACACGTATTCTTGTCTCACATGAAAGTGTCCTTGTCGGTGCTCACTTCGCCCACATACATTTAGGGCTTTATCTGCAAAGGTCTGGCTCTACTGTGTGAAGGTGATTTCCAGCGTTTGCGTTGTTAGAGGGATTCGATTTTCATCATATATTTATACATACATACATACATATATATATATATATATTTGGGGGGAGAGAAAAAGTTGGAGGACACCGGAGAAACACTCTCCGTTTTTTTATTTATTTCGAATTTGTGCATTTTTTTCTTTTTCTCGTACATTCCACCTCTGTTTGTTAAATGTTTCTGTCTTACCCCGTTTGTGTGCAAGTAGAACAAGTTCTTTTCCCAGTGAGTTCAGCCGCGTGTGACTCGTCTTCAACCTTTTCTTCTTTATTTCCCTTCCACTGTCAGGATGAAGAGATCGAAGGGGATGGGAAAGGAGGACGGAGGGGGAGTGTGCTCATCCACACATGAATAGCTCCGCGAGGTAAACGAGGGGTAGGAGGGGGGACATGGGGGGAACAAGAAAAAGACGAATGCGTGCAGGGTGAAAATCAGGTGAGGTATAGCGCACACATATTCTCGTACCCATCTCTAAAATGAAACGTAACGGAACTTTTTTTTTTTATGTATCCCTCTCCTTCTTTATTTCTCCATATATATATATATATATATATTTATATATGGAGATTATCCTTGGGCACCGATCAGCTCAGCTGCCGTCCTCGTTACTAACACCTCCTCAGTTTCTACACCAAAAAGGTGGCCGGATGCATACGGAAGAAACACTCATCTTGTAGGAATGCTCCACACATATGCACGCGCATACAGAGACGCGCAGTATTATAGAGGTGCCTTCGCGAACCCGCTGCCGAGCTCCTCAGCTGGAAAAAAAAACAGGAAATGAAGAATTTTGACTCTGTCGGATCAAAGTGGACGACTTCTGATGAGCGTCTTGTACGTTATGTGGGGGCTAATCCTTTCATAGTAGTTTTTTTTTTTGTCTTTCGTTTTATTCCCCTAAAGCGGATCTCCTACATGTTGAGTCGGGGTCCTTTCTGTTCTCTTGCAGGGCGGCGATCAAGCAGGAGTGGGGGTGCCTGACACAAAGCCCGAGAGAAGGCGCAGAGGGTTTTCTTATCTGCTAATCTTTTGACCGCCAATGCTTCATGAATCTCTTTGCCGTGTCCTGAAGGGCAGGGGAACACAAGGTCTTATCGCTTCGCCCCTCATGCTTACCTTTCACGGGGGAAAAAAGAGGAGGGACGGCAAGGCGACTGTGTGTGTGTGTGGGGGGGTGGAGGACGATGCGAGGGCTCCTCATGATATTACCACTGGAGCAGCCCATCTGCCACTGTGCCACTGCAGTTTGCGGTTTCTACACGCACACCGTACACACAAAAGAAAATACCCAGTAATTTTTACTCAAGTAATGCATGGGATTGTACCATGCCTACATGCAGAGAGGCTGTATCCTTTTGAATCCTTCTTGGCTCTCGATAATGCAGGGGACTATAAAAGGGGGGACACCCCTTTATAAAAAAGTGCTAGTCCAGCTTAATGGATAGTCCAGAGGATGGATAGCGTATATGTATATATTTGCTCTAAGTCACTTCGTCGAAGTGTTTCCCCTGTTGGTTGAACACTGATGCCCTTTTATATTTCACATTCGCTGAATCGTTTATGTTCTCCCCTCGCTCCCCCCCCGTGCCCTCGAACCGTCTCGATTAATGAGCTTCACTCGCTCTCATCACCTCAGAGTAGTAGTACTTCACACCCATTATATAAATATATACATATATACATATATATATATATATATATATATGTATATATATGTATTGCTTGATTTCGGCTTCATCCCGTTTAAACACAATAGTGTCCTCTTTCCCTTCCTTTTTCTCTCCCTTACGCTGCATTTGAAAGAAGAAGACAAGGCTTCCTCCCTTCCTTGCCCCCCCCCCCCCCATACGCACCCACACACACTCACACGTTTTGCGGAGCTTCTCTTCTCTGTTGCAATCCTCGCCTGCCTTGACGTACGCTGCTTCTCCCCTCCCTCCCCCCAGAGGTAAGGCGCCCTCCTTTTTTTTCCCCCCGTCTCACAGGACCATACGGCGCGACCCTCGCCCGTTGTAAACCTTTTTTGTCGTGTGTGTGTGTGTGTGTGTTTGAAGTGTTTCCTCCCTGTTTAATTGTCTTGTTTCTTGCTCCTTCTTCTTTCGTGAATGCGCATATGTAATTCCCATCAGATGATCCGGCAGGTCTTCGAGCATCCGCCTCGTAGTCATCTTTACCGCCCCATACTACAGAGCGAACTCCATGTCTTGACCACACCGTCCGTCGATGCAGCATCTAATGCCTGGGAAAGTCACGCCGGTCTTGAAGGCAAAGAGAACACAGCCGCCGGCAACACTCGCGGAGGTTGTCGTGATGTCTCTGCAAAGGCACCTGGTGTCCAGGTAACGAGCTCGTCAGCTCATGACGAGGTTCCGCAGCGTCGAAAGGCTCTTTCCAGCCTGCTCCTAATAGGACTGATGTACACCTTTACGATCAGCGGAGCCTACGGTATTGAGGAGTCGGTGAAAGGGGGTGGCGTTTTTTTGACAATTCTTTCCATCATCATCATCCCGCTCATCATGGGGATACCCACAATTCTCGTTGTGGCCGAGTTAGCGTCTGCGGTGCCGTCCAACGCAGGCTTCCTCATGTGGATCAAGTTATCCTTTCACCGTACCATCTACCTTTCCTTCGCACTCATGTCACTCATTTACATCGCGGTCGACAACGCCCTCTATCCAACGATGTTCACCGAGTACTTGTGCACGTCTATCAGCTGCAGCAATACAGGTGAGAAGCTTCTGAGACTGGGTATGCTCCTCTTCACGTTCGTGCTCAACCTACTTGGGGTGGAAACGGTTGGCGTGGCAAGTGTGGTGCTATCGGTGCTCACCGTCTCACCGTTTGTATTAATGTTTCTCCAGCAGCAGCTGCGCACCAATTTTTATGTGAACTGGCCAGCATTGGCTCACATCCCAGCAACGGTTGATTGGCCTACCTTTATTTCCACTGCCTCCTGGTGCCTTTCTGGGCTGGAGCAGGCTGGGGCAGTTGTGGAGGAGGTGGAGGATTCGGAGCGGACCATCATCAGCTCCCTCATCCCTTTGTTGGGGCTCGCCATTGTAACCTACATCCCCCCCCTCATCACTGGTGCCAGTGTAACCGATGGGCCAATTGACCTGAGTCAGTGGGATACGGGATACTGGGCTGATGTGTCGTTCCAGGTGGGTGGTCCTGGTCTGAAGTTTATCACCGTGATGGGTGGCATCCTCTCGGCCTTTGGGCTAACACTGTCGGCTGTTTGTACGACGACCCGGCTGATTTCGGGGATCGCACTCACGGAGGCCTTTCCAGGAACGATAGGTGTGTGGTTATCACGGCGCAACGAGCGATTCGGCACCTATCACTGGACGTTGACCTTGAACACTGTCCTCACCGGCATCTTTTCCACGCTGCTGAGCTTCGGCTCCTTGGTGCTAGTAGATCAGTGCCTGTACGGTCTTCGCGCTGCTGTTATCATACTCTCGTTTTACCGATTCCGTCAGCTCTACCCGCATCTGCCACGACCCTTCCGTATCCCAATCGACGGCTGGCGGTTGCACGTCGTGATGGGTGTCTCCATCGTCTCGTTCGTTGGTCTCGTAATAGTCTCTCTTTTCCAGCAGGTATTGACAGTTATTTTGTGCTCGAGCGTCGTCGGGGGCTCGTGTATTTTGGCGGCAATTTATTGCCACCTTTTTCACCGCGACGACTTCGCTGGCCGGATCGTTACCTTGGTGGATGAGACCCCAGCTCTCGACCCTACTGATGATCCCGCCAGTGGAAGCAATACTGCGGCTGTGGCAGACACACCCTCTCCCCTCACCCCCTCCCACAAACGGGAGTAGGAAAAGAAGAAGAACGAGAACACAACTGTTCCTGCGTGAAGGCATCAAGGGGCAAAGAAAAAGAAAACAAAAAAAAGAAACCCAACAACAACAACAACAACAGAGGTGAATAGAGGCATGCAAAGTTCACAGCTATTCCCACGTGTTTTATTTATAGATTTTTCTTCCCCCTTTTTTTTTGTTAAAAAAAAGATCTGCTTTCATAAGCAGATGCACGCCAACAATGCTAATCCGCTCTTATTTCCTCCCGTTTTCCCTCCGCTCAAACGCAAAACATGCAGGGGCTGCAGCCCCTTGAGCTTCATTAAAAAAAAAAAAATGCTGGTGTTCTCATCCATAACGCTGGGTGCCTCGCCGCTTGGGGGTTTTCGAAGAACTTGTGAAAAGGCGGGAAGGTGATAGTGATAGTGATAGTGATGGTGGTGGTGGTGGCCCGCTATTTATTTATAGGCCTGTGACACGACAGTAAAAGCCACACTGTCAACTCCAAATTACATCTTTTTTTTTTTTTTGCTCCCTTGATGAACTTGTGCTTCGTTACCCCTGCCTCTCTCTCTTCGCGTACTTGTGAGGTGTTGTGGATATTTGTGATGCCGCCTTGGTTCATACAGAGTAGGACATATTTTGCTCACTCCTTGTATACCCTCAACTCTCCTTTCCCCCCAAGGTATCTCCTTTTAGGGAACATGCGTTGACCTCCCCCCTTGTTTATCCCCTGCTCCTGTGCTTTGTTCATATGTGCTCGTTGAACGACAGGGGTGGGGCAGTGGGCACGAAATTCAGCAATGCGCACTGGGTGATTGGGGTGTGACATCCCCCTCCCCCTCCCCCCTGCATCTCGATACCCCCACCATCATCTCCCCCGTATGGAGCTTGTCAGCAGCTGTATACGCGCTGCTTCCCACGCGCTGAATACCTCGTCAGGGTGCGACTCAGTCTTCACTGGCAGCGGGGTGCCATTGGGGAGGGAGGGGGGGGGGTAGGCAAGTCGACTCCCCCCCCTCCCCGTACAGTCCGCAATCTGAGGCGTCCCGTTTCTCCCCCCTGGGGGATCTAGTGTGAACTGTTAACAGTATCGGTAACGATCTTTTCCCCTTGTGCAATTTTTTTTTTTTTCAGGGCGCTGCTATTTTTTAAAAAGAAATTCCTCCTATTAATTGAGTGGCGTAATGCTCGCTGAGGTGTGTGTGTGTGTGTGTGTGTGTGACTGGGGCACACCGTTCAGAGAACGCCAACGAGTTAATATCTGCGTGCCTCAACACGTTTATATACAAAACAAGGTTCTGTGAGGTTAGGTTGATGCATCCGGACATGAAACCTGTGGAAGGGGTCATGGATGTCTACAGTAGCTTAAAAAAAAAATCTCTTCCCCGGTGCAAATACCTTTGAACACATTAAATTTACTAGTGCATCCCTCCTGCCGTGAGAACGTGCCGGGGGGTTTGGGAGAGGAAGGGTGAGTGTGTGTTCGTAGACTCCAAATGAGTGCTTGGGGATAGTGAGCTTTGTTTGCTGGTGACAATGTAGTGCCTCGTGAGGAGCGCTGGTTTTTGCAGTGCATCATCTACGCAGCTTGTGCTCATTTCATTGGTCTTATTCCCTCGCTCCGAAGTTCACCTACCAACATGTGTGCTAGCAACCGTGATTCTTAAGGGGATGAGAAAAAAAGAGAAGCGAAGGGAGGCGGGCAGCAGCCCCAACTCCCCCACTGAATGGTGATATACATGGAAAGCGCTCAGGAATAACACACCAAGAGGATCGTAAGGGAGTCAGGGGCTACCTGATTTCTGTAGCCCGAATCTTCCAGGCCACACCCTCGGAAAAACGGGCGAGCGGGCGGGCGAGTGAGGGGAGGGGAGGGGGGCAGTGTACTCCTCGCCACATTCTCCATACAGTCGCGCCTCCGCTTGATTCGCCCAAGGTTTGCCCAGCGAGAAGAGTATACGAGTTTTTTTTTCTTTTTTTTTGCGCCCATAAATGCTTTCTCTTATGATCCGCTTTTTTTCGCATATCTGTTTCCTGTTTTCTTACACAAATATACAAACTCCTTATATGCTCCTTTTTCTTCCTGTAATATATATATATATATATATATATATTCGTTTTCCCCAACTGTGTCACGTCACGTGGACAGAACACCTCATAAATACATCGTTGTGGTAGGCTTGACGCGGAATACGTTAATCTAGAAGAGGGAAACCTTTAATCATTCACCTCCCTTTCCCGTTTTGTCAACACTCAACTCCTTCCACACACACACACACACACACACACACACGCACGCACGCATAGACGCATACACGTGCGAGGATAATATTTGCACCCCCTAATTATTTCCGAGACGGCAACTAATTCCATTTTCTACTTTTCTTTTCGTTATTGGTGCATTTACAGCAGCGTGGGATGTCCTCGTCCTCCGTGACAGCTGTACCGGGCAGCGCTCCCGGGCTGAAGGAGGTCTTATGCTATCAATGTGCTCTTCGCATGTCTATACTATTCGACTACCCTCCTCCACGAACGATGGGGCAGCTGCAGTCATCTTTTCTCTCGCAGCCTGTGTCTGCCTGTGTCGACGACACACTGCCGGCTCTAGACGACGATCATCATCCACTGTTCACAATTGTTCATGAGACACCGCAGAGTGCGCACCGCTATTTTAACGGTGCCCTCGATTCGACTGTCGCCAAAGCCGACGACGTGCTTGTGTCGCGGCCAGTGGGTTCATCTCATCTGGGGGGAGGGAACACCTCAGGATCCACATCGCACGGAATGCTTGCTGGTGATGCTGCCCCTAGGTATAGAGTTTCGTGGCTGTGTGTTGCATGCATGGGGCTGTACCAGTTCATGGATCTCATTCACGCCCCTTTGGCGGCTGCAGCAGTGCGGAGCAGCCCGTTTTACGATTCCGAGACTATCACAATTAACGTCAACGTTAACCGTAGTTTTACGTTCACCTGGCTCTCCGTGGCGACCCATTACTTCGACGTGAAGGGAACAGGTACGGAGCGGCCGCCTCCGTCGTCCATTGTAAAGCAGGAATTGAGCAATTTTAAAGATTTTTTCATGAGTGACCTGCGTGCACGCATTCTTCCTTACCTGTTGCACTCGCATGATGATGTAGCGGCCTCCGGTATTTCTCCAGGGGCTATTTCGAGGACCACGCAGCTTCCAGGTCTTGCTGTGTATGTTGACGCGGTTGGGGTGAAGTTGTCCGGCAGCGCCAGGGAGATGGGAAAGGGGATCACGGATGGAGAACCCGTCGCCAAACATGCCCGGACGGAGGAGGATGCCGCTGTTTCTGGGTCAGCAAGCACTCTTCTTGCGGCGCCTGCGCAATATAGCAGCACGACCAGGCCTGCTCTTTTGGCGCTCCAGGCGTTTCGCTACAGTAATTCGAGCGAGGGTCTCATCGGCGACGTATTTTGTCGTCATCACGCCACCGAGGCTCTCATCACGGAGGGGCACATGCCTGCTGAGTTCTCTGGAAACCGCTCTACCGAGGTGCTTCCCTACAGTGTACTATACGACTACGCAGTTCCCTATCTTACCAGTGCTGGCTGGCTGCCGGCACCGCGGACGCCAGAGGGGAATGCGGACCAACTGGATCGTCGCGGGACTGCGAGAGAAGCGGCAACGGTCTCTTGCCAACCACAGCATGCAAACATCTACCTCATGGGAACCTATCGCAAGATGATGCGAAATATGTCACAGTCCCCGTGGTTCCTAAATGGCCAACGCATCGGTTCCTTCTCCCTCCAGGAGGTGATCGCGAACCCGATGTTGCCTTTCTTTTTTCCTGATATGCCTCCCGTTGCCTCTGGTGCCCTGGGGCCGCCGGAGAGGAACACCAGCACTGACGGGGTTCTAACCTCGTCGGCACCCTTGGCGGTAGACCGCGGTGCCCACGCCACGCGCTGGCAGTCGGTTGCCCCGTCCGTTGCTTCATCTTCCCTGGTCTGTGGCTACAATCGCTACAAGTTTCACAGTGCTGGGCGCGAGGACGTGGATGTGCGAATGCTCGGTGGTGGGCGTCCGTTTGTGCTGGAGCTTGTCTCACCGATCCGTGAGCGATTCACAGAGGATGACCTGCGTCGCCTAGAAGCGGCCATCTACGCCAGCTACGAGGGTAGTGTAGAGGTGAGTCAGATGCGTCGCACAGACGCAGACATCACCGTCCGCCTCGCGCGTCATTCGGAGAGCAAGGTGAAGCACTATCGCTGTATTATTTGGTGTAGCCGTGCTATCGATGATGTGGCCACAGACCCGAAAGTTTGTGTCCTTCATTCGCTGAAGGACTTGAGAATCGAACAGAAGACACCGCTGCGTGTGCTTCATCGTCGCTCACTGCATCCGAGACCGCGGCTGATTCACTCGATGCGACTGACGCCACTCAACGCACATTGGTTCCTACTCGACCTGGAGACGCAGGCGGGAACGTATGTGAAGGAGTTCGTGCACGGTGATATGGGCCGCACTACTCCACACTTGGGTATGCTGCTGAATGCCCGCACGGATATCATCCAGTTGGATGTCGTTGGGATGGCGATGCACGATCTCGAGCAAGAGTGATGCCCTAGCTGCCAGCGTGCGGACGAGCGCATACACAGAGAGCTGGGGAGGCGCCGTGATCAGGGAATGCTCGTGAGGGCAGTGTTTCTACATTTGGGACTTCTGTCCGTGTGCCTTCTCCATTGGTGTATTGGACCGAGGTTCCCTCTCCCCTCCTCCTTTTTTTTTATTATTATTTCAATTCATTTTTCACAGTATAAGAGGCAGTTGACACTGGCACTCATGGCGCACTACAACCAGGAACGGGCGAGTTGGATGTTCGGCTTTGTGTGTGTATTTGTGTGTTGATGTGTGTTTTTCTTCGGTCCTCCCCCCCTCCCCCCCCCAAAAAAAAAAAAAAAAAAAACATACACATGCGCACACATAACAAAAAAAAGTGTGTATCAAACTAACAAGGCACGTCAAACATAATACACGAAGGCAAATGCTGTGGTGTTCACCGTAACAGCGACGTGAAACATTTCCCGGGGGGATGTATTCTCCTCACTTTCAAGGATGGGGGTGGCTCTTTTTTTTTTCTCGAGTGGAAGTGATGTTGACCGTTTTTTTTTTTTTTTTTACCTGCCCAACGCCATGCTGACATTCGATGGTGAACTATGCTGCGGTTTCCTGCTGCTGTAGTGGGGCTTTTCCGGATCGCACCAAGAGCGGTCGGAGAGTCGGGCCCGTGATTTGTATCCTGGGACATGTGCTTGTGTTTCCCTGCATGAGTGACCGAGGGACGTTCTTCGCACGAGGCCTCTTGGCCTCCCCCCTCTTTCCGCCTTCTTTATTTCTTTACTTGGGTGACTTACCAAAGGAAACCCCTTTCTTTTCCCTCTCCTGTCTGCCATTTCTTGTTTCTCTCGGTGTTCTGTCTGTATCTCGGCTACTTCTGGGGGCACTGCGACAGCCACAAGCAACCACAGGGCTGACGATCCGATGGGGCAGTGATGCGTTTTTCGGTGCCATGAACAGGTCTCTCATCGCCGCTCTACACACTCTTGGCAACACTAACAGCGTGCATCGGTGAACTTGCTTCTCGCTTGTGGACCGGCACGATGTCTTTGGAGGCGATCCGCCAACGAGGGACTAATTATTCCTCGCCTGCACCACCCTTATCGCCGTCGCTTGCATCCGTGCCACATACAGTTAGCTGGGGTTCACCGCATCAACGACTTGAGCGGGCCCTCGGAGGAGGACGCGCTCTCCGAGGCTTTGTTTGGCTCCTCGCTATCGCTACTTTTTTTTTCTTTCTGTGTATAGTTATCCTGATACAGACGCAAGGATGGGACCGGGGCTGGTACCGAAAGAGCGTGGCGGTCTTGCAAGGGTCGCAACGGTTCGATGACTCTCGTCGTCACCTCCACTGTCCAGTGACAGAGGCGCTCGTTGTTCCAGCGAGACGCTCAGACGAAGAACCCCTCGAGGTCACCTACGCGTTGCTGTCCAAGGCGTCATCGATGACGAGTTCCTCTCAGTCGTTCGCTTATGAGTCCGAAGTCATTGGGCGGAATGGTGATTTCGTTGGGGGGAAGCTGAACACTGTGGCAGCACTCTTAGCCTACTGTTCGGAGCGGGTGGCAGACATTCCTTCCTGGAGGACCGCTAGCTGGCAGCAAACAGGTGCGTCGAACAGGTCCGCGTTTGACGTCCCCGTTTCGCTAGCTTACTTGCCCAACACAAGCTACACCGCCATTGGTAGTCCTGTGTGTCTCCGCGAGGGTCGCATCTACATGACGGAGGCCCGCATCCGTGCGGGCATAGCTGATGTCCAGGCCGCGGGATTAACTGTCTTTTCTTTGACGGACGACTGGCTCTCCTCAGCGTCTCTTGACACCGCTGGAACTGAGTTGAGGGTGATGCCCGCGATGGCGATTCTCATTCATGGTTTGTGGATCGCTACTCACGGCGTTCACCTTATCACTGATGCGCTCGAGGCGCTCCATTGCGCCTACCAAAGCTGGCAGAGCGGCGTGCTGCTGCGCATACCTACCCAAACGGTTCTGCTCCATCAGCCCGAGTTGAGCTGGGCGGATCGCCACGGTGATATAAGTGCGAAGATGGAGCTGAGCGCTGCACTGGCAAATGCTTTTTCTTCACCGGTGCTTGGCCGCGGGTCTCCATACAACAGCTCCTTTCTTTTTCGGTTACACTCGCGTCATTGTGCGGAGATGGGGACAAACGTGGCGGCCACGGTGGCATCTCCACTGGTGTCGCCGCCGCCGGCGTCGCGACAGTCAGCTGCCCGTCCGTCTACCGTGTGCTTCTGCGATGGCCTCCTTGCTACCACACACCGTTTACCTTTTCTCGATCCAAACGTGTTCTACACTCTTCAGGATTGGGTCGCGCGGCAGTTTCGGGCGTCTCCATATGGGGAAAATCGATCCGTGGAGGCGATGGAGCGGCTGCAGACGCGGCACGCGTCATTGTTGCTGGGCTCCAAGATGTGGGAAAGCAGCGGAGATGCGGCGTCTCCGTCGTGGTCTGCATATCAACCACGAGTGCTGTTTGTGCATCGGACCACCCGTTTAATCGCCAACGCGTCCCGATATGCATGCTGGATGCGAGAGGCTGGGTTTCGGGTGGAGGAAGTATACCTCGAACACTACACTGCTCCACAGCAGTATTACATGGGTCGCTATGCCGACGTTGTGGTGGGCATGCATGGCCTCGGCATCATTCACGCCATGTGGATGGAGCGCTCGCCTCCCCGTTGCCGCACTGTCATCGAGTTTCGCCCGTGGGTGATTGCTTCATCGCTAACGTATCCTGCCCTCATCCTCAAGCGGGCTCTGCAGTACAACTTTATCGCAATTCCACCCATTGACGTTCGCTTTGGCTCATCGATCGCTGACCCGGTGGGGGAGCGGAAGCTGCTTTTGTCACCGGCGCGAATGGTGGATGCCTTCCGCTATCCCAGCTTCACGGACCAAACGGCAATATACGATGACGATAAAGTGAAGGAGGTCATTGCAAACGTTTATCAGCACCTCCAGCGCTGTCTGCCACCGTAGCGCGACAGCGTTGGACCTAAACAGATTCTTTACTTTCTAGAGGTTTCTTACCATTGTCGTACTCATATATGCTATAGCGGATACATATTCGTGTCGTTGCTCCTGCAAATATATATATATATATATATAAATAAATATATATCTGGGGAATATTTCCCGTTATAGTTTTATTCTCAGCATTAGCTCCTACTCATTTTTTTTTTCACTCTTCTGCAGTACTACTTACGTGCTAATAGCGCAGGAGGGGGGATTGCGCTCCAACGACTCAGCGCGCATCGCTGAATAGCAAACCTACAGCTTTCCTGTTTCATGCAACGGGGTCATCAAAACCCTCTTTTTTTTTCTGAAAATGTAGATGGCGTGTTGAGCTCATGTGGTGTGTGCATTTGCCTGTGTATGCATACATAAAGGGCAAACTCAAGACTTACCACCACAGCGCACTATATATATATATATATATATATGCGGTAATGAGTAGGATCCTTGGCGTGCTACAAGGCTCCGAACATCCTCCACTTGTAAGCATAAATGATATGTCTTCTGTTCGAGGATCCAGCAGTATCCACTTTGCTTCCTTTCCCCCCCCCCCCATCAACCCTCGTCTTTTTTCCCCTGTCCCTGGCGCGCGTGCATGAATGAAAAACTGAGAAGACTGTATAGCGCACTGTGGAACCACCGACCGCCGTTCGTTTTTTTTCTCCCTTCTCTCATTTACTCAGTCACCCGATTCCCGTGCTCGGCAGCTCTTATTTTTTTTTTTTTTTCGTTTTTTCTCCTACAGTCGTTATATATATATATATATATATATTTGTGTGTAGTCCACCTCATCGGATCCACTCTCTTGGCGGTCCCTCTCGATCATTTGCTAGAGAGCCTCTCCCTCCCCCCCCCCGTCCCCTTCTCCCTTTGCAAGAGTGTGAGTGCTAGGGTTGTCTCGTGTTGCACTCGTCTTGCTGTCACCCGTCTTGTCTCCTCTGTTCGTATCGTTGCGGCGCTGATCTCCCCTTGTGTACAGTTGTAGTCTTTCACGCACACGCACTCCGTTTGTTGCCCCATTGATCTATTTTTTATTTTTATTTTTTTATTGTGTTGTGTTGCGAGCACGCACATCGTTGGGATCGCTACCGTATCGACTTCCACACAGTACAGGAGGAGCAATGCCCAGGTTACCGGAGGTGGCCATGATTGGCACGAGCGTTGTGGTTGGTGTCACCATGGTGATGGGCGTCCATGCGATCAACAGCGCCCCAAGTTTTATGCTTGATTATTACAAGTACCTCGCTGGCAGCCAAGGTGCAGAGTCGCGTTCACCCGTTTTTTGGCGGAACATCCTCAACTTCTACACAGTGGTCACCATGGTGGCGCAGGCAGTTCATGAGCCGACAAACCTGACCTCCTTTATGTGTCGCTTCTCACTGCTTTTTCGACTGGAGGTGAGCTGCATATTGATGATGATGGAGCTGCTCGTCATCCTTATCATGCCTCACACGCACACGTCTGAGTACAGCGCGATTGTGGCGATTATGATCATGGCATACATCGGCGGTGCTGCGCGCGCCTACTTTGAGAACACCGGGTACGCTCTTTTCGGCCCATGCCCACCAGTTGTGCTGACCGGCATGTTAATTGGATCGGCAGTTTCCGGGGCACTTATGTCGCTGATCCAAATTATATTGAGGGCGAGTATGGACGAGACCTACGACTCCGTCTTGATGCAGTCCCTCATATACTTCTGTTTGGCGATGGCCACCATTTTCTTTACCGGAGTGCTCCTTGCAGTGCTATTGTACAATCCATATGCACGGCAGTACGTTGCTGAGTTTCGTTCGAGCCGCAGCCCGTGGGCAAATATCTACCGCCGGCACCACGGCGTGAAGGGGGTATCTGGTGAAGATGCGTCTGGCAGGCGCGGCGCCGGATCGCACGGCGGCACTAGTTCTGGTTACTTGGCTGACTCGGGCTCTGAGGAGGGAGATGTCAATATGCGGCTAGAGGTGGTCCCCGGCAATGTGGCGGCGTGCGATGCTCGGGTACACCACCAGCCCGACACCCTTTTTGACGACCGCGTCCTCCCCTGCATCGAGAATCGGGGGACGAAGGTGGCTACCGGAGAAGGGACAGCGGGCTCTTCACATCAACAGGCGAGCCCCGCTCAGATGGAGGCCGGTGTCGTGTGCTCGACGAAAGGCGAGCTCGACGGAAATCTCAATGACTTCTGCGCCGGGGACAGACGAGACTTGACGACAGCGGAGCTGCTGCAGGAGGTGAGACTGTGGCCCGTCGTCAAGAAAATTTACCCCATGATGATCGCGTGCTTCCTGACTTTCTGTGTTACATATCTCGTGTACCCAGGTATCATCCTCATTTCCGACCCCGAGGACGGAACCTTCACGACCTTCGTGATGGCGGCCTTCAACTTCGCTGACCTCATCGGCCGTGTGTCGACTCTGTGGAGGCGCCTGTGGCCACCGAGGAAGGCGATCCTGATTGCCTCAATTCTTCGGGTCCTATTGGTTCCTCTTCTGTTGCTGTGCGCGGCGCACACAATCCCATCGAAAGCGGCGGTTTACGTATTCACAGTTATTGCGGGTCTGTCGAACGGGTTCGTTGGGACTCTATCCATGGTGTACAGTCCCGATACCCCAGGCCTCTCCACCGACGGAGAGCGTGCCATGGCGGGGCAGCTGACAGGCGTGTGTCTGCTGGTTGGCTGCGCGGTGGGATCGCTCATCCAACTCGCTGAGGTTCTTCCTTTTAGCTAGGCGACATCGCAGTATGCCTCTCTTCGTTCCTCTTGATGAGCTTATTTCCTCCCCACAAAGTGCGGGTGCCGGTAAAAAAAAAAAAGAAGACGAGAGAAGCACTTGATTGCTTTCCATTTTTTGTTTTTAGTGCGCTAGGATACACACACGCACACCCTTCTCTTCCTTTCCCCTTCTACTTCCTTCCTCCCGTGTCTGGACTCGTGAGGTTCTTTTCTCCGAAGGTCGGTCGATGTGCCCCTCGTCTTTTTTCCGTTGCTCTGCCGTCTGCGCTCGTTTCTGCTGAATTGTGAAGGTGACGGCATCACGAAAGAATGCAACTCCCCTAACGAGCGCGTACGCGATTCCTTTTTTTTTTTTCAACTTGCCTTTGATGGACAGGAGCGCGTGTGCACACACAGACGGAAATGAAAAAGAGGACATCGTGACGGAAAGAGACAGATATCTGACTCGCGACCAGCAGAAAAAGAAGATGGGGTGGGGCTGCAGTTGCAGAGGAAGCCGCAACGGCGGTTCTTCCTCTTCCTTTCCCCCAACCTTTATATATATATATATATATATATATAT
>CM007331.1:200655-223303 GCA_000333855.2 Endotrypanum monterogeii
TTCCCTACCTTACTATATATATATATATATATATATATCCCTAAATAAATTCGATAACGTCTTGCTCGTTTTTGTTGTGTACAAGGGCTCTTTTTTTATTTTTTAAACTTTATTTGTGGCCATTTTAGCCTTTATCTTTTTTTTTTTTCTAGGACTTTCTTACTTTCTCATGTTCTTTTAATGCTCGTTTTTTTTTTTTTCACGGTGGAACCCACCTCTTTCTCCCCACTCTCGCCCGCTCTGCGTTGTTTTTCTTGACGTCAACTTTTCTCACCGTCAATGATATACGAGACAAACAAAAACGAAATGACTGAAGAAGAATATAAATGCGTAAAGAGAGGGGAACGGAAACATATGGTCTTGGTGGTATCGTCCCTATAGAGGAAGACGAACAACTTCTCGCTACATGAAAAAAAAAATTCTTTGCCTGGTTTGTGTGGGCACTGAACTGCGGCGAGTAAGGAAGGCGACACTGCCTCCAAGAGGGACGTATATTGATCCATCAAGCAGCTCCCAAGAAAGGTCTACGGTTTACGAGAGGGGCGTGTGTATATATATTCTCATTTTTTTTTCCTCTTCGAGTCCGCGTCAGGGGTTACGCATGGAGCGCTCCACTTGACCCCCTATCCCACCCGTTTGTGTTAGCTTTATGTATTTTTTTTACCTTTTCGATAGCGAGGGTAGGGTAGCCTTAGTGTACGGTGCGTCTGGGAAGGCGCGATTGTCTCCCCCATTCGCTGCCGTAGCCACAGCAGAACTGCATCTCCCCTGCAACACTGAAATTTAGTCTGGTGGTCTCAGGGTCACGCACCTGCGACTCAGGGGGGGGTCAGCGTCACTTATCGTCTATCGCCCTTCGCGGCTGAGTAGTGGATGGTGGTGGGTCGACGGAATCTATAAGCGCTGGGCGTGCCTGGACCCACCGTATGGTGGGCGATATTTGCAACTGTTCAAGTGTGTTCTGCCGACCCGGTGGGGTTGTACCACGTTGGCGATGAAGAGTGCGTTGTATTTGATGGATACACAGCGTGGTTATTCAGCAAGATGGTCGTGTTCGAGGCTGAGGCTGAAGTTGCTTTCCTCAGATAACTGAGGCAGCATATATGCAGCGTGTGTACTGCTGCTTAGAAGTACATGATGCACCTCTGACTAATCACCCCTAAAAGTGTGTGCGTGTGTGGGGATCTAAGTTGTAGAGAGAGGAGGAAGCTGCGCAAGTTCACACTTTGTCGTTATTTTTCTCTTGCCTCACACACCTCCTCCTCTCTCTTTTTTTTCTCTCCCCCCCCCCGCTCATTTCCCAACCCGTCGGCTTGTCTGGGCAGTATTCGCACATCTTTTGTGCGTGAAAAGCAGTGCCCTCATTCATGTGAAGGACTACGCGCTCGTGACTAACCCTTCCCCCCCTCCTCCTAGAAGCTAGCGTTGTCTGTGTCTTGCTCGTCTGCTGTTCTATCCGAACATCTGGACTGTTGCATGATCCCTTCAGAGGTGCCCTGTTTCTTCCCACCTCCCTCTCCCCTCTGTCTCTGGGCCCCACGCCGTCTACTCGTCTACTTCCTTCTACCCCCTCTTTCGCTACTATCCCCGCGGGTATCTCAAATGTCTTGTTTGTTTCCGGTCTCACAAGTGTCTCCTTCCTGTTATAGCCTAGTCGTGTGTGCCTGCGTTCATTAACGCCTGCGCACGTATCTATCTATTTATATATACATATAATCAAATGTTTGACTGAACGCATTTTGTCTGAGTATAGAAGTAAAAGGACAGGTGAACGGAACGTTCAACTAAAAAAAAAAAAAGAAGTTTATACATACACGGAAAAAAAAAAAAGGATTCCCCCCCCTCCCCCCCTCCTCCAGCCATCTCGATATCACCAAGCATCAGCCCGCACTCGCCCACACGCAGAGAGTGTGTTTCGGTGTCTACCACACCACATAGTTTTACTTCTCCACGATTGCGAAGACTCTTCTACCGCCTTAAAATTTTCTTTTTTTTTTTTGATCCCCCTCGTTTTTTCTTCCCTCACTCCTTCCCGCGTGTGTATTGCCTAAGTCACGTTTAACCGAAGTGTAAGTGACACTCACTAAAGTGAGGTCTCAGAAAATTTGATATTTTCTCCCGTAATAAAGGGAAGGTGTGTGTGTGTGTGTGTGTGTGTGTGCGCACAACAAGAGCTGCAGCAGTCCCACCAAGACGCACTTTGGCATCGCATTTTCTGCCTTGACTTTGATTCGAAGCGGTGCTGAGCATAATCCCCCTACTTTCACACACACGCTTACGCACATACACACAGCAAGGGATACCTTTGATCTGACACACTTCCTTCCCCTCTTTACCTTTTCTGGGTGGTCAACACCGCTCCGTGCGTGTATGTGTATGCATATCATATAGGCATAGGACAAGGGAAGTGCAGGCACGCTCTTTTCTACTGGCTTTTGTTCTTCACACACCTCGATCTGTGTACACACTGTTCTGTGTGTCGTATTAAGCGGACAGGCTGGCGAGGGTGGGGGAAGGAGACCGCGCTCACCTTTTTCTCTTTTTTTTTTTTTTCTGCGTGCGTGCGTGCGTGTGTGTGTGTGTGTATGTGTGTGTGGGGGGAGGAGGGGCGTTTCTGTACACATCTGTGCTGCTTCGCCGTCTTGAACATCAAGCAGACACGGTACTACACTCACATACTTTTATAGCTTCGTGCGTGCATGCGTGCGCCACTCTTGGGAAACTAACAGTGAGCTTCCTGAGGTGTGTTTCGGCTGCTCCGCACAAAGCTCAAAGGAGAAGGAAAACACAAAAAAAAATAATATAACACATATAAAAAAAGGGGGTGGGGGCAAAGGATCTTTTTTTTTTAAATGCGGATTGGTGGCGGTATACTTTTAGGCCCCCGTGTCTACACAGCAAAGAGGTCAAGGATTCACTTCTTGTTGCGCGATCGACTTTGCGGGGTCGGGTTCAGTCAGCGGAAGTGCTCGCCGAAATTTCCAACACAACTCTTTTCTTTTGACACGGACTGTGTGCCCGCGCTTCACCTGCCACGGTTCTCGGCGCCAGCGTCTTCGCCAAGCTGCACGGTATTAACATCTGCATTGTCGTCGCCGCCCTCCTCCTCACGATCTCCAGTGACAACATTCTGGGGGTACAATCGACGCGGTGCGACGGGCTCCCTTCGGTGGCTCCATCGCTCTCTTCTGATTTTTTCGCATCACCACACGCACAGCTATTTTGCTGCTTCCCCGTTTTATTTATCGAGTCCTCGTCATTGCTCACCCTTTGGCGTACTTGCTCCCACCCGTCCTTGTCTGGCTTCTGTCGTATCGAGTAGGGCACCTGCATCACCACTCGTATCCGTTCTCTCTGCCGAGGAGGTGGACATGAGTGCCAAGGCAGACAGCGCGTCGCCGCCAACGCGAGCGAGGAAGACTCCAGCTGCGCGCAAGGCCTCGACGACAACCGGGAAGCGGAAGTACACCCGACGGGCCAGTAATACGGCATCGGCTGCGGGGGGCACTCCAGTAGATGACACCGCCGTAGGTGTATGGTCATCGAGCTCCGCGGTTTCCGCTGTCGATGAGACTCATCGCCCGCTTACAGGGGGGAGCGGCAACGATGCATCGGGTAAGGTTGCGCATGATGTCCGCAAGGAAGAGGGGGAAGAAGAGGGGGAGGGGGAGGGGGAGGAGACCTACAATGAGCAGTACGAGCTGTCTCCCGAGGAAATTTATCGGCAGACAAGTGCACGTCTGATGCTTCCGCTTCAGGCTGTTCGATATGTGCTGACACAGGCGAAAGAGGGTGCCACCGTCCCCTTCCTGGCGCGGTATCGGCGGGGCGAGACTGGCCGCATGGACGAGACGCAACTGCGACTCGTCATGGATACCGCCAAGGAGGTCGCTGAAGTGCATCGCCGCTGTCAATTCATGCTACGGAGTTTGGAGGGCCGCAGCTTGCTGACGCCGGCGCTCCGCAGGACTTTCGAGTCTATGACACACATAAGCCAGCTCGAAGATGCATGGGAACCGTACAAGGAGCGTCGGACAAGTCTTGCTTCTAGAGGCCGCGCTGCAGGTTTGGGCCCGTACGCTGCGGCTGTTCTCAGCTTCAACCCTGAAGATCCCGAGTGCAAGGCGCGCCTCGACGAGTTGAGTGCAGTGGTGCGCCGCACGGAGGATGGGGAACGGCTGCTGACCGCGATCATTGCAGAGGATGTGCAGCGAAGCGAAGAGCTGCGGCGCCGGCTTAGCGAGTACTGCCGTCACACGGCGCGACTATCGTCCACGATGATGGCGAAGCCGCGCAAGAAGGTGGCAAAGGAGCTCCACAAGGAGAGCTTCGAGGCGCTGCGCAAGCACTTTGCATTCTATGACAACAAGTCGTGGTCGGTTCAGCGAGTGGCGGCGCACGTTGTGTTGGCGCTGCAGCGTGGTGAGGCGAAGGGGGCACTGAAAATAGACATGACAACCGGTTCCAAAAGCCATGGAGTGTTTATGCATACAGTCCGCCAGCAGTACCCTGGCCTGAGTCGGCTGCTGCCATTGTCGTCGTCCTCCTCGTCCGAGGGTGCTGGGGGCTGCGCCGCCTCCGCCACCTCTGTTTTTGGTGATGTGAAATATGCACGCAAGGTTGTACAGGATGGCTTGCAGGTCGCCTACGATCACCTCATCAAGCAAACACACTTCTCGATTCGTAGGGACTTGAAGAAGAGTGCTGAGCAGGAGGCTATCGTTGTGTTTGCGCACAACCTGCATCATATGCTGCTTCAGCGACCTCTTTCCCACTCACGTATATTGGCGATGGATCCTGGCTTGGCGAATGGCGTGAAATGCGTGGCGCTCGACGAGCACGGTGTGGTAGAAACATTTTTTACCTGCACACTCATGGATGAGCAGAAGATGCGGCGCTACATCACTCAAGTGGTCGAGTCGAAAACGTTGAACAAAATTGTGATTGGCAACGGCACAGCGTCTGGCCGTGTCACAGAGCTGATCGCAGACATTATTAAGCAGCGGCAGTGGGCGGATGTGGAGTTTGCTATCGTGAGCGAGGCGGGCGCGAGCGTCTACTCGGTCTCGGATATTGCGAAGGAGGAGTTCCCTGATCTGGACGTCATGTACCGTGGTGCAGTGAGCATCGGCCGCCGTGTGCTGGACCCGCTAAGCGAGTTGGTGAAGATTCCGGTGCGCAGCATGGGTATTGGCATGTACCAGCACGACGTCAACGAGAAGGAGCTGATGAGGGAATTAAACTTTGTGCTAGGGTCTTGCGTCGCCAAGGTCGGTGTCAACGCATCCAGCGCAAACCGCTGCGTCATGGAGAGGGTTCCCGGCATCAACAAGAGAGTCGTGGACCAGATTGTGCTGGCACGTCACGCCAAGAAGCTTCATAGTCGTGAGGACCTGCGGCGGGTGCCAGCCATGACCGAGAGCGTCTACCAGCAGATCGCAGGATTTTTCCGTTTCCCCAATTCGCCAGAGCCACTAGACAACACGAATATCCACCCTGAGTCGTACCCGCTGGTGCGGCGACTTGCGGCTCTGTACATGAAAGGTGAGCTGGGGGCTGAAAGGGTTGGGTGCGATAGCCAAGGGGAGGCTTGTGGTGATGCGCTTGTGGCGCTCAGCGACGCACGTGTCCGCCAGCAGGTCGCCCAGCAGCTAGAGCGCATGTCTCCGGCACAGCTCGCTGATCTGGCGTCAAGTAGGTTGTGCTGTAGCGTAGAAACACTGGAGCTGCTACGCCAGGAGTTGCTTCACCCGGCATTGGATCCGCGTGCTTCGCTGCTGCACGCGGGGCTACTGCGTCGCGAGGTGTGCAACGTGAAAGATCTCCGTCCGGGCCAGCTGCTCTCAGGTGTTGTGCAGAGCGTCACGATGTTCGGTGCTTTTGTGGACTGCGGACTGCACGACTCCGTGCTTTTGCGCGGTGACGGCGTGGATGCGCTTCAGGTGGGGATGTACCTAGACCAGCGTATTCGCTTCGACTCCCTCGACCACTTGAGCCGCCCGCGTGTATTTCTGGTACGCGCCGTTGCTGCTGCTTCATCGACCTCTGGCACGGGCGTCGGTGACGCCAGGGCGGGTGCGACGTCGACTGCCCCTCGTCGACTTCGGCTGGAGGCCGAGGACATCCTCTCCAGCGATGGTCAAGGATACATCAGTCAAAGCGAGCCAGACACGCACCTTTACGACTCGCTGGCGACGGATGCGGAGGAGGTAACGGCATCGATTCCTACCCTGACGGCGCGGGTGATGCAGGAGCGCAAGCGCCGCGCTGAGGAAGCACTCAGTAGTGCCAGTGGCACCTCAGCGCTGGCTGCGTTGAGGGCTGGGGTAGACAGCCAGACAGCTTTGGTATCTCGCGCTGCCCTTTTCCATCCACCAGCGACGAAGCGAGCCCGATCGGAGCCTGGTGAGAAGGAAGCCCTGCGTCGCGTACAGCACCGAGTAGAGGCCGTTGCTGATGCCTCTGCGGCCGCTGCCTCACGTGCTACTCCGTCCCTCCCCTCTTCACCATCTCAAAGTACGAAACATGTTGTAAAAAAAATTACGGCGAGTACTTCCCAGGCCTCCAAATCGACTCCCCCGCGAGGAGACGCCGCGGGTGTCAGTGACCCATGTCGCAACACCGGAGACACCAGTGATACATTTCTATTTTAAGACATGATTCCTAGCGATGTGTGCTGCCGGGTCTCACGTTTATCGTCTGTGTGTTCGTGTGCAGTGTGTCTGTGATTGCGCGGCTGCAGATGTTCTGTTGCCACTTCTGCGAAGGGCTACGGGTCAGGGACTCCGGGGGGGGGTAGCAGTGTGTATCTTGATGTCTCTTTATTCGGACATGTTATCGAAGTCAAAAGACTGGCCCTGCGGCACGGGGTGGAGATCTGTCCGCTCCTCTCCCCCTTTTTTTTTTTAATTTCCTTTCCCACTCCCACTGGGTCTGTTTTTTTTTTTCCCTACCTATACCTCCCCCTCCCCAGTCTGCCTCCAAGGTGGTGCGGGACGAGGAGTGATGAGCCGGATGGAGAGGGGCAGCTGCACGCGTCGAGGAAAAACCCGTCACCTTCATCGCTAGACAGGCCAGCTGAAATGCGGGTGTCGTTGCTTCTCGACCTCCATTATGAGGATCTCTTCTCAACCTTTTTTTTTTGGGGGGGGGGAAGGCGCAGCTCTTCACAACCAACAAGGTGGTCATGGGTCTGGAGCTAAGGAGCAGTGGTGAAGGCGAGGGAACATTAGTGAGTTGTCTCCAGCTGTATGTGGCAGCAGTACTGATCTCACTTTTCTTCTTTTGATGGTTTTGACGTCTTCCATTGCATGTTACGGAGGTGTTCACTTCCCCCTTTTTTTTTATCTCTCTCTCTTTCTTGCCCGCTGCTTTTTTTGGTTCTCTGTTTCTTTTCTGTCGCGCGCGCCTCTGTAATCACCATCTCATGTATTTCCTCTTTGCGTGTGGCACAGTGGGGAGGGGGGAGGGGGTAGGCGACTTCCTTCGTGCCGTGAGACGGGGGTGCCTGTTTTTTTTTTTTTTGCAGAGAATCCCTAACCTCTGTCGTACTCGTAGCACAGCTACCTTTTCACAGAAAGGACATATGCTCAGACAAGTCCTTGCGTTTGCGTTCCTCATCATTCCGCACACGCACCTCGGCCCGAAGCGTTTCGTCGTTCTGTGTTGAGGAGCGGACTGCCACGCTACAAATCCAGGGCAGCCTCTCTCTGCGTGTCCGTGTGTCTGACTTCTTCTTCAGTGCCTCATCACCCTCAACTGCCTCCAATCGCCAACCTTTTCCTTGCTTTCTGTTTTCTCATTTCCGTCGTCAGAGTTGTATTGCGCCCCCAAACATTCTTCACGTGTGCGCGTGTGTGTATACGCGTGAGTTATCAGCAACAACAAAAGGGGGAGCGTATACGCTGAAGTACCCCGTCATGCACAAGGCCCATTGCACATCCCCCCCCCAAGGTAACTCCTTTTAGGGAACATGCGTTGACCTCCCCCCTTGTTTATCCCCTGCTCCTGTGCTTTGTTCATATGTGCTCGTTGAACGACAGGGGTGGGGCAGTGGGCACGAAATTCAGCAATGCGCACTGGGTGATTGGGGTGTGACATCCCCCTCCCCTCCCCCTCCCCCTCCCCCCCTGCATCTCGATACCCCCACCATCATCTCCCCCGTATGGAGCTTGTCAGCAGCTGTATACGCGCTGCTTCCCACGCGCTGAATACCTCGTCAGGGTGCGACTCAGTCTTCACTGGCAGCGGGGTGCCATTGGGGAGGGAGGGGGGGGTAGGCAAGTCGACTCCCCCCCCTCCCCGTACAGTCCGCAATCTGAGGCGTCCCGTTTCTCCCCCCGCCTTTTTCACAGAGGCTTATTGGAGTGGAGTGACGAGAACAGGTGAATCGCGAAACGAGTGACGACTGCGCACCAAACAAGCGAAACCCTTTTTTTTTTTGGAGTTACTTACTTTTTAAATGAATCCTGTTGCAGGGTGAGTGCTATTTTGGCTGCTCGCCCCTTCTCAGATGGTTTGATGTGTATGAGTTTGCGCCACTGTTTTGGTGGCATTTTCTGCTGTTCCCGTCGCCCGCTTCGTAGTTCTTTTTTTTCTTTCATGAATCGATTTCTGCCTCCCTTTTTGAGCAAAAAAAAAAGGTTAGCGAGCTCTTTGAAAAAAAAACCCTAGAGGATGGGGTGTGCCACCAGTTTATGGATGTCCCACCCCCCTCTCGTTCCCGCCTCATTCGCTACTCTTTTCCCTGCAATCACAAAACGTATCTTGTCAGACGACTCGTCGCCTTCTCTTCGAGTAGTCGCACATCAGAGGTGGGTGTGAAATAAAAAAAGGAAGGGGCTGTACCATCAAGAAAGAAAAAAAAATGATGCGTTTTTTTTTTGTGCAAATACATCTCATGAACAAACAGTAACATATATGGGAGCAACACTACGGCAACCACTCGGCGTTGATGGGCATGGATTCTGCGCATTCTGTGCACGAGACGGGTGGGTGAGGTAGAGTCAAGTGATTGCCGAGTCCCGCCCCCCCCCTTTCTTCATTCCTCTCCACTTCCTGGTAGCACCGAGAACAACGTCTCCTCGACGCGTCTGTTTCTAGGCCAGGGTGCCTTTCGTAAGGCTGGCGCCCCCACACGTTTGCCTCCCTCTCGCCCTCTTTCTGAGGCGCGCACACCTTGTATGTTTCAGCTCCATACTTGATCCTTTCTTTTTGTTACTCATCTGTTCCCTCTCCCCTCTTCTTGGCTTTCTGATTACCCTACCCTTCTTTTTCTTGCTATTCGTTGACCGACACACACTTCTGTACTGCAACGCCGATGTCTCGCGCTGTCCGTGGGTGCACATCTTTGATTTATTTTGCCCTCATTTACACCGATGGGGCTCTGCACTCTTGCCACCTGCGTATACATTCATGCTTCTTTGCATACATATGTGTGAATCTCTTTCCAGTGTCTTCATCGCTTATTATCATAACCCACTCTTGCATCTCATTGATGTGTGTGTGTGTGTGTGTGCCTGCATCTCTCTGATTTTTACATCGATTGTTGTTTGGCTTTTCTGCTCTTTCCCCTTGCCTCTTCCCTACCCACCTACATACACACACACACAAAAAAAAAAAAAAAGAGCTTTCGTACACGCACTGTTTTATTTTTGTGTGTGAGTATTCCCTATCACACGCCGATCAACGCGAATCTATATATTATATTATATATAATATAATATAATGGCTGAGAAGGAACTAAAGACGTTTTCGTGGGCGGAGATCGCCGAGCACACGAAGGATGATGATTGCTGGGTGGTGATGTATGACAAAGTACTCGACGTAACCGAGTTTCTTCACGAACACCCTGGTGGATTCGACCCAATCCGAGACATGGCAGGCATGGACATCACCAACTCGTTTGAGAGCATTGGGCACTCGAGCACGGCGTTGGTGAAAAGCAAAAGCTATATTGTTGGCTCAGTGGATCCAGAGGAGTCAAAATTGCGAAAGGAGATGGCGAAGAAAGCGAGCACTCCAGCCCCCAAGTGGTCGGAGACCAGCCGCGATGAGCTGCGCCGCTACAAGGGTAGTGGATTCCTTGTCCCGCTGCCTGTATTGATTGGCGCTGTGGTTGCTGCCTTGGCTGTTCTCGTGTATCTCATGATATGACGCACTTGCTCAGGTCTGCACGTGCGGTTGTGAAATAGTCGGATTGTTACCTGTCTGGGAAGGGCGCGGGTGTGAGGGTGGCGACAGGCTCATGTTTTCAGTGTTCTACCTTTAGATTATTATCATCAAAAAAAAAAAAGAGTCCATTGTGAAGGGTACAAATTCTTGTAGGGCGGACGAGAGGGGAGGTGGGCAAACGTACCTGCGCAGGGGAACGTGTATTCATGTTGACCCCACAACGACGGAAAGGAAAAAGAAAAGGGGAAAAAAAAACTCGTGCGTGTGTCAGCGAGGGGAGGAGGTCGGGGGCGTGTTTTCATTGTCAGCAGGGGATGTGTTTGGCGCGTTTTGTTACGCTCACCTTTCTGCTTTACGTTCCCTGGTCCCCCCCCCTTCCTTCCTTCCTTCCTTCCTTCCCTCCTACCTGCAGGGTCTTATCTGAGGAGGACGCAGAAGGGTGCGTGGCAGCGTTCTCCTGTGTGTGTCGGGGAGGCGAACATAGCAGTCTGCAAGCTCAGCGAAGGGACGGAAGGGGTAGAGGCAGCAAGGCACGGTGTACAGAAAGAATCCCTGAGAGAGGGGGGGGGCCCATATGGACGAAAAAGAAAAACACATGGGGCATCCGCTAGCATGTATATATATATATATATGCACACTCGTCATGTAGTTCTTCATGACACGTGGTTGCAGCAAGCGATGCAAGAGGGAGGGCTGAAGAGGAAGCCGAAAAGGAGGGATCCACTGTGTGTGTGTGTGTGTCTCTCTCTGAAGGGGAGACTGTTGCTCTTTGCCGAAGGATTTCCATCGTTCTTGTGCCTTTTTTTTTCCCGTTTCGTCAAGTGGAAACGGGGAAGGTATGTGTTTGTGCTTTTGTGGGTCGGTGATTTGGAAGGGCAGGGGATCCTCAAATCTGGGATTATTGCTTCCTCCTTCCTGCTTTGTTTGTGTGCTCTACCACTTTTTACACGTAAATTATATATATATACATATATATATATATATATATATATATTCTCGTGTTCGGCATGCTCAATGGCTTTGTACCTATTTCACGCTCATCGCTAACGAGGGGGCGAGTTGCCTCCCTTTTTTTTTCTTCTTTCTTTTGCGTCTGACGTTTTGGAGTGGGCAATCTTTTTCTTTCTTAAAAAAAAAAATCTTCCTTTGCTCAGTGGCACATCGCCCGGTGTTGACGATCTTTTACGCAGCCTCCCCCTCCCCCTCCCCTTTGCTTCCCTCTTTCCCTCGTCCCCAGTCATGACATAGCCTTTGAGCTTGCCAGGGATGAGTCTGAGGGGAGACCGGTGTCGTCCAGATACACACCCGGTCTGACACTTTTTTTTTTTCTCTTGAGGACAAGAAGATGCAGTAAAAAAAAAATGGGAGAGGACTCTGGAGGTGAAGAGGGGGGCGTGTTGTTACGTTGAGCCGACGAGAAGCATCCGCACGCAGAAAGTCTTGGTGCGCCTCCCTTACTTCCTGGCCTCCAGAGCCCGCTCGAAACTTAGTTACTTAGAAGCATAGCACCGTGATGCTGCCTTTGCGTTTTTTTTCCTTTCTTCCTTTTTTTTTTGTGTCTGTGCGAACATTTTTTAGTTATTATTTTTATCAATATTCCTCAGCTGAACACGTGGCAACGAGACGGTGTGCTTGCATCATAACGGAGATGGGGAAGGTGTGGGTTAGACCGGGGGGGGGAGGTGAAGCGAATGAGGTGCCGCATGCTGTAGGGTTCCTGAGGAACGCGAGATACCACACAAAACAAATATAGACTTCATCACAGTCAAAGGACGGTACAGCAGGAGGGGGGAAGGGGAGACGTCCCATGCGTCCTCGCAGCCTGACTCGAGGTATTTTTGTTCTCCCCTCTGAAAAAAAAAAAATGTTGCTTTACACGCTATTTATTGAGGTCGCTTGTTTTTTTTCAGGCCACACGCCCCCCCCCCCTCTTTGCCCCTTCCATCTCCTTCCACATCTCATCAAAAGCATGAAAAAGAAAAAAAACATGTCGCAGGTGCATGTGCGCGTGCGTGTCGCTAGCCTCCCTTACTTCATTAATTTCCCCTTTCCCACTTCTTCCCCCTCCCTCTCCTTATCGATAGCGATCTTCTTCCGCCCGGACTGAAACCTCTGGTTTCTTAGTTTCACTGGTGAGGCGCTCCGTGTTTCGTGCGCATTTCTCGCTCTTTTTGTTTTTCGCTAGTCGTCCTCTCCGCTCTCTCCTCGTCTGCGCATCCAACACGTCCTCCCCTTTCACGTGTTGGAAAGCAAAAAGACAACAACGGGTGTGCTCGAGGCTGACGGGATCATCATCTCAATCCCTCCTCCCCAAAGCGTATATTCGTATCTGTGCATTTTTCACACTCAACCTTGCTCTTGTCCTTCTCCCTAACGCCTTCCCCCTCTTTCTCCGCTCCCTGGATTCTTGTCCTCTTGTTGTGCGTGAACGTCATCGCCTTTAAAAGGCGTTCCTGCGTACGTGTAACACGAAGGGCTGCTTGTGTTTCTTCTGCTTTCCTTTTTTTTTTTGTGTGTGGGCGTGCGTGTACGCGTGTGCGCAGACTCCTCTTGCAACTCTTGCAGATACACATACACACACACACATATATATATATATATGTAATGCCTCTCTAGCGTCTGTTCTACTCTTTCGCAAAATTGCGTCATGTACACTACGGAGGGCTGCGCAGCCCCTGCTCCCTGGGACTCGACTGGGTGCGGGCGGGGGGGGGGCGATCACGTTCACACAGTTGTCCCCCTTTGGGAGGGATCAGCGGCAGTCCACACTCCTCCTCCTCAGTGAGAAAAGGGAGGTGTGTGTGTGTTACGCGGGGCAACCCCCCCCCTCTCCTAATTGATAATCCAGGAGAGTCCAGTGAGGCATCGAGGGCATCTTCCTTATTCTAGTGGAACCAGGCCTCACACAGTGAGTGGGCATCGGCTGCTGACACTACGTGGGAGGGTGCGCTGCGGCTCGGCCGGTGTCCTCGACAAACAGCAAAAAAAAAAAAACGCTTTGCAAAGTGGGGAGTGCCATGTGTCCCCCCCTCTCCCCTCTCCCCACTGTTCCTTCCAACATTTTCCTTCCTGCTGCTGCCTTCTTGCGTTGTGCGGGTTTGTGTGTGTAGACGGTGGATAATAGGGAGCAAGTGTACGCGGGTTTGGACTTGATCTGTTGCCAGGTCAACGCGACCGTGCTCGAAATAGGAAAGCAAGTCGGTTCTTTTCTGATGGCCTTCTGCTGGCTTGCCCCATTGTGCCGTTAGCGGATGTCCATGATCGCAAATTACGCAAGTCGATAGGGCTACCTTGAGTACGACACGCCCTTACTCCTCCAGGGTCTGTTACGTGCGGCTTTCATTGCTTATTTTGACTTTGTGTAGTTGTGAATGAGGTCAAATGGACAGGATGGACTGATCCCGAGGTGGTCAGCGAGAGGGTGTGTTGACGCGACTTCAGTTCCATTCCCACACTCTCCGCGACCGGGGGCTACACATGCACACGGGGTGTAGCGCTCCGCTCCAGGGGCGAGTTGGCAGCCTTTCACCCAACAAAAGGGATAAGATTCCCACAAAGACAAACAAAAATAATAATTGCCCAGGTATACCCCCCCCCCCTTTCAATCCCTTGCTCAAGCAATGTGTAGATATATGAGGGGACATTTTGTGTCCCGAGGCGGAAGGGAAACGCAGGCGGGTGGGGGTGGTGGCAGTGAGAATGACTTCCAACGAGGCGTGGCATCCTGCACCCGCGATATGGACTAGCTAACATACATGAGTGTTTTGTTTCATGTCATGTCTTCGTGCTCGAAGGGTGCGTTGGATTTATCTTGAGGGGCTGCCTTGTCTTTTTGACGAGATATCCCGACGCGGATGGGTACAGCCATCTTGGAAGCCGCTCATACGTATTTCTCTGAGTGCGACTTAAAACATTTCCCCCCTCTGAATCCACTCCGTGCTCTTTTTTTTTTTTTTACGCATCTGAATACGCACACACACACACACAACACACACACAACCAAAAAAAATCTCTTGGCATACTCCCTGACCCACGACCACGATAGCAGTGATCAGATTCTACTCTCATTATCATATTTTTCTCCCTCTTATCAAGTCATCGAAACAACACGCGTCGTCAAAACATTGAGAGCAAAATTTCACACACGTAGCTGACTACGCGTGTTCTCTTTCATACACACACACACACACACACACACACACACACGTACATATATATTTATATATATATACATACATCGGGTTTACAGATATACGTAAAACATTTCTTTTCCTCAAGCAGAAAACAATCTCAAGGCGTTTTTTGCTCCCGCTCTCCCTCCCTCCCTCCTTTTATTGACTTATCTTCGACGAGTACGCAGGGTGAGAAAGTTTTCTCTGTTTCTCAGTCTTCACTCCTTCTCTCGAGCTCATTCCCTCCTCCCCCCTCCCACTCAATCACACGAACACACACACACACACACACACACACACACACACGCGCAGAAAGGTGGAGAACATACGAACTGTTTTATTGGGTTGTTCACTTTATCCTCTGGAGTGATTCTTGTCATCTTGAATTTCCCTCTTTTCTTTCGATCTACTGACTTGTTTCTGGTGACTCCTCTCCTCCTCCTTCTCCTTGACCACACGTTTTTGATAAACGAAACCAGGACAACAGAAAGAATTTGCCACTGTGTTGGCGTATCTCGCGCCGTTACCTTCCGTTTCCTTCCCTGAACTTTCCCACCACTACCCATCATTTTTTTCCATTCTCCGCTTCATTTTTTTTTTTTTTTGCACTTCCCCGCTTCTCCCCTCTCGAAAGAAAGAAAAATCTGGGAGAAGAAAGGGGTCTTTCTTCTTTTGTTTTTCTGTTTGTTTGTGTTCGTGTCCCGCTCATCTTCACGAATGTCGCTGAGGAGAGGCTGATCAACGACAGTAGAAACCACAAAAAAACAACAACAACGGGGCACGCTCACGTCATTGCGTCACAGTGTGCCATCGCCACCTCTCCCTCTTTTCTTTCTTCCGTTGTTCGTTTTTTAAAATTTCTGTTACGATCATAGCCTCCCTAATTTCCGCTTTCTCCCCTCCTCGTCTGCGCATGTGTACGGTTGCGTGGGCACACCTTCTATCTACGTGATCCTCCCCCAATATACCTCCCCAGCGGCATCTCCAACTGCCTATTGTAACAGGACGCGCGTTATTTTTATTATTACAACATAAGCACTCGATATGCTCTACACATCTGTTTTCCGCGCTTCGGGGAAGCCGGTTTTCTCACTCCACGCGGCTACGCTGCTTCGGCGGATGGCCAAGCCGGCCACACTACGTGCAGAAGCCACTGCTGCTACGTCAACTCTCTGGTGCCCTTGCTGCTTTGAAAGCACCAAAGCTGATTCACCGCCAAAGGATGCTGTAGGAGGCCATGAGGAAAAAATTGCTGACGTACTTCGGGCTAACGTCACGCCAACTCAGTCGGAGACAGCTGCAACTGTGCCTACGCCGGCTGTCGCTGCCAATGCCCAGAAGATCGACTATGCACGCCTCTACGCGCATCACCCAATTGATTATGAGCGTTCTACAACGCAGTGCCCTAACACGCTACGCTATCCGGTCGACACGTCTGACTCGATTTTCCAGGAGAATTTGGCACGCATGGAGGGGTTAGTGGAGCAGCTGCGCGCGCGTGTGCGGTACGTGCAGGCTGGTGGGATTATCTCGGCGGAGGAGGCTTCCAAGGCCGGGGTTTCTATCTCTTCTATCGAGGCAGATGGCCGTGCTCGTGCACTGCACATAAGCCGCGGCAAAATGCTCGCCCGTGAGCGCATTGAGCGACTTCTCGATCCCGGTACCCGTTTTCTTGAGCTTTCTCAGCTGGCGGGCTGGGACTTGTACTGGGATGAGAAAAAACAAGAGTACGAGCGATGCTACAGTGGTGGTATTGTTACAGGCATCGGCGTCGTCAACGGTGTCCGATGCATGCTCGTCGCGAACGACGCGACTGTGAAGGGCGGGACGTACTACCCCATCACCGTAAAGAAGCACCTCCGGGCGCAAAGGGTTGCGGAGCAGAACCACCTACCCTGCATTTATCTGGTCGACAGCGGCGGTGCCAATCTCAGTCGCCAGGATGAGGTCTTCCCTGACGAGCAGCATTTCGGCCATATCTTTTTCAACGAGGCAAAGATGTCCGCCAAGTCGATTTCACAGATTGCGGTGGTGATGGGCAGCTGCACGGCCGGAGGCGCTTACGTGCCCGCCATGGCGGATGAGAGCATCATCGTGTCAGGCAACGGCACCGTCTTCCTCGGTGGACCTCCGTTGGTCCTCGCGGCGACCGGGGAGAAGGTGACGGCGCAGGATCTCGGCGGCGCAGACGTTCATTGCCGTATTAGTGGTGTGACGGATCACTGTGCGACGGACGACTTGCACGCATTGTATATCGCGCGTCGCGTTGTGGCCAACTTAAACTTGAGAGAACACAACGAGACGCAGAACCCGACCGACGTGAAGCCAGAGCCGCCGCTGTACGACCCAAGGGAGATTGGCGGCTTTATTCCAGATATGAACGCGACTGTAGTCAAGGGTTTCGATGTGCGGGCCATCATAGCACGCATCGTTGATGGAAGCCGCTTCGATGAGTTCAAAGCGCTCTACGGTGCTACGCTTGTCTGTGGGTTTGCCAGAATCGAGGGGATGCAGGTGGGCATCATTGCGAACCACGGTATTCTCTACTCCGAATCTGCTCTGAAAGGGGCTCACTTCATCGGCTTGTGCACACAGCGCAAGGTGCCGCTGCTCTTCCTACAGAACATTTCGGGATTTATGGTGGGTAAAAAATACGAGGAGGGCGGCATCGCTCGCCATGGGGCCCGACTTGTGACTGCGGTCTCCACTGCACCAGTTCCAAAGATTACGGTACTCATTGGAGGCAGCTACGGTGCAGGCAACTACGGCATGTGCGGACGTGCCTTCGAGCCTCGCTTTTTGTTTATGTGGCCTAACGCCCGTATCAGCGTGATGGGCGGAACTCAGGCGGCCACCGTGCTTGCCTTGACGAACCGCAATCTGAAGGATGCCTCGGAGGCCGAGGTTGCCGCCTTCAAGAAGAAGGTCATGAGCAAGTATGAAAGAGAGGGGTCGTGCTACTACAGTACCGCCCGCCTGTGGGATGACGGCGTGATCGCGCCCGAAGACACACGTGTCGTCGTGGCAGAGGCCCTGCGCGCAACGCGACTGGCTCCAATGGGGGACGGCTAAAGGAGTCTCCGCTTCCTTAACAACAACAACAAAAAAAAAAATCGCTGCGTGTTGCTGTCGTGTGTGTGTTGGTTTCTGTGTGTGTGGGGGTGTGTGGAGGGGAGCTAGGCTCTCTACATTCCTATTCCACAGTCTACCCTGAAAATACCCTGGCGCGCCATCTATCTGTTGTCGTACTGTGCGTGGAGTGTGTCTGTCTGTGTTTATGTTTTTTTTTTTTTGTTTGCAGTGTCCCTCGCCCGGAACAGGTGGTCCACCTTTTGTTTTCCTCTCCTCCACCCTTTTCCTTTCCCTTCGTCAGCACGTGCCAGCGAGGCGAGGCTCAACGCAAAAAAAAAAAAAGTGTATCATATCCTGATAGACAGAGATTGAGAGGAGGAGAGGAGGGGGGGGGGGAAGACGGCGCGGCGAAAAAGAACGTCGGTGCGTGGATACGCATGCGAGTGAGATTGGAGGGGCCCTCCACTGAGTCGAGCGAAAGACTTCGACATCACATGCGACTTGATCACCTCCCCGCTTTTCGCGTCTCGAAGAGGAATCACCACTCTATCACCCTGACAATAGGGGCGCTGTCGTTGTGTAAAAAAAAAGAAAATTAAAAACATGACCTCGCTCACTTTTCTTCTGGATTTTTTTTTTTTCATGCGTCCGCTTTCCTGTCGTGACTGTGCACGGCCTACTGATCCCGTGCCCTAGGGTGAACTGATTCAGTTTCTCCCCGAAAACACACACATATATATATATATATATATTTATATATATCTGCGTCTCTTCCCTTTCTCCTTTCTTCCCTTTCCCCTTCCCGTCGCCTGTGGACTCCATACATGTTCGCAATATTTATTTATTGGGCAACACACTCAAAACTACTCCTCGGGCTTTGATGCCCCATCCCTACCCTTCCCCATTAGCCGAGGAATCAAGAAGATATATATATATATATATATATATATAGAATAATAATAATAATAAGTGAAGGGGAGAAAACGAGCTGAACAGTGTGGTGCGTCGACCACTGGATACATACGGCGACACTGCGCCTTTCATTTGTCACTCAAAGCTCGAGTTTATTGCTAGTTGTTTGTCGGTCTGTGTCTCTCTCGTGTTGCACTGTTTCTCATCTCTCCAGGCTTGTACGCTTTCCCTCATCCCCCATGACGGATCTGATTGGATTGCAACCTAGCAAGGGGGTGTCCTCCCCAAGTGGCTTCGTGCAGTGCCATGCGCACAATGTGCGTCGCAAGGCTGAGTGCTGCGAGATGAGGCCTGTTTTCAATGCTGATATGGAGGTTATCGACTACATATGCGTCTGTAAGCAGGCTTTTATGTGTAAGTGCGCAAGTGATCGGCAAGGCAGTACCTCCACCGGTGGCACAGTAACTGTGGGTGCTCACACAGATTCCCAGAGTGGGGTGAGCAGCGGCGCTGCACCGGTCGTCATTGACGCCAGCAGCACCAGCCTGTCAGCTCATGCATCTCCCCGTCATTATGGACGGCTGACTGCTTCCGGAACCGCAGATGGCGATGCCGGGGTGGGTGCCCTCTTCGCTGTGTCCTTCTACCGCTCCTCAAGCGCTGCACCTGGCCTGAGCGAATCAGCAGCCGCTGGCGCTGTCTCAGCGAATGCTTTCCCCCAGGATGGGGAAAAAAAAGGGGGCGACAGAGACGGGGTGTCGAAGGCGGAGACGACGACAATCAGCGACAGCGAATCCGATGAAGTGAACTCTCTAGAGAACCTGCCTTCGTTCACCACTGGCGCTGCACCTGTCATCGCAGTTACAGCTGCATCTGCTGCGTCCCCCCTCTCCGCTCCTCGTGGGCGGCCGCGCTACTACGACTCGATTCAGAACACCGGCACCAGCGGCAATGCGCCGCCCGTCAAGGTGTGCTGGAGCTGTGGTATGCCGGGGCACGAAAAACCTGCTTGCTCGAACTTGCTCTGCCGCACTTGCCACCAGAAACGCGGTCCGTATGGGTCCCCTCATCGATGCGCGCTCGTTGTCACCCCGTCGCCGTTCATCGTTTGCCCGACGCCGTCTGAGTGGCATGCAATCACCCAAAAATCTCGGATTCCGGCAGGGGAGCCGAGTGGCATGGAGGCCGTGCGCTGCGTGGCATGCAACGAGTACGGTCATTTCGATTGTTCCACAATAGCGCCGCCCTCGTCGTACGCCCTGGTTGCCTCGGCGTCTACCGGTCCCGCTGCGGTGCCGCACACAGTTTTATTCACTTGCTGTTTCTGTGGTGTCCGCGGACACACTATCTTCGACTGCCGACAGCGCGAGCAGGTCAACCCGGACAACTTTGAGCGACGCAACCAGCTCGTTGCGGACGCCATGCGTCGCAGAGGCTGCAACCCCGCGGCAGGTGCGCCACCCAGCAACAGTGGCAGCTACAGCGGCTATGAACATGTCCAGCAACACCAGCGTCCACCGCGGTCTTATGGCAGTCCCACTGGCGGAGCACAGCCATCAGCGTCCTCCTTCACGCGCTACGGAAACGATTGCGCAGGCGGTGTTGGTGGCGTTGGCCAGCGCCGGGAGCGCGACTGGCGTGATGAGCGCGGCCAACGCAGCAGCGGCGGCAATCAGAGCAGCAACTCTCGTCGTGAAGGTGGTAATTTCGATACTCAACGACGTCGCTACGAGTCGCCGTCCTTCTCCGGTGCCAGCGGCGGTTCTGCTTCCCCGTCGTCGCCTTATTTGCATGGGCGCGATCGTTACAAGGGAGATGTAAGTGGGCATCACGAAGAGCGACACCAGAGCAACTACGGTAGTCGACGCCACACTCACGGAGAACGCGGTGGCGGCGGTCGCGGCGGTTCACGTGGCCTTGATGAGCCTTCTCATCGTTTTCAACAGTTACAGCATCACCACGGCTCGCCACGTCGCGGGGGTCGTCGTGGGAGAGGCGGCTACGACAGTGGCGACGACCTGTTTTAGTGGGGTGACGAGAGTCAGAGAGAGGCACCAGAATGAGGTCACCGAAAGGGTTATCATCGGTGGAGGAGGAGAAAAAGAGGAACCCATGGGGGGGGGATGTGTGAGGTCATTGGGGGAGAGACAGGGATAAGGTGGGAGGTGGGAGGGGAGACAGAAACAAAGTAGAGGTTTTTTTTTGTTTGTGGCTGTTTAGGTAGAGCGTACATAGATCTATATAAATATATATATATATATATATTTATATAGATATATGTATATGTACACATGCACACGTACAGCCCAGTGTTGCAAAGGACGGTTTTCTCTTTTGCTCGTGTTTGTGTGTGTGCTCCGTTCCGTTGTGCTTCCGCTCTCCTCTCCCGCCGCGTCTGTTCTCATCTCATTACCCGCCTTTTTTTTTCATTGGTTGGGAGTGCTTTTCTGTTCTGTTCTGTTCTGTTCTGGAGCCGTTGCCCGTGAGCGCAGAAATCTCGGGGTTTGCTCCGTCGCTTCCGTTCGCCACCGATCGCGTATTCCTACCCCTGTGTGTGTGTGTGTGTGTGTGTGTGTGTGTGTCTGTGCTTTGGCATCGTTCTGCTGCTTTTTCCGGAGGCGGGTGTGTTTGAACACGTGTTAATCAAAAGAAGGGGGGGGTATGTTTTCAAGAGCGGCACCCTTTTCTTTTTCTTCTCTCCGTGCCAGTGCGTGCACAAACTTAAGTGAATGTTAGACACTGGAGCAGCGCGTTTACGTAATGCGTATATACATATATATGTATATATATATATATATATGCACAAGAAAAAGAGCTGAGCTAAAGACGATAGAAATAAGTTGTGGATAGACACGTTCGTAGCTCAAATGTTCCCCCTGCTTTTCTTTCTTGGTGTGCCTCGATGCCCACGTACACACGTCTTGATATATATATATATATATATATATATATATAATATAATCTGTGTGATACATCAGAGCTTACTGAGGGGAGTTCAATCATCTCTTCCGGGTAGGGAGTAGGGGAGGATGGGAGAGTGTTGATATGTACCAGAGGCAAGAGGGGTGAGGGAACTGTCGGTTCGAGTGTCTCTGCGGCGTGTGCTGCTTGTCTAGACATCTCCTGCTCATCATCTGTTTACGCGTGCTTTCCGTAATCCCCTTTTCTCTCCCTCCTCCCCTCGACCACCTGCGGTCTCTTGGGCAGTGGACTTGTGCTTCTTGTATCAAGGGGTCTTACCCATTCGAGCCTTGCCAGTCATAGCGTAAGCTCGCAACTTTCCCCTATTCCGCCACCGCCTTTTTTTCCTTGCTTTGCCCCCCCCCTCCTCCCTCCCCCAAAGGGCCTGGGTAACAAGAGAGGAGGTCACACACACACACACACACACTAAACGTTGACACATTTCATTTGAAACGGGGTACATAAACGAAAAACAACAATCAGCAGCAGCAGCAGCAGCACACGAGCGACAAGTTCGACACTAAAAAAAAAAAACGCGAGCGTTTGGTCCATTTTCCCCATTCGCTCCGTTACATGCATCCGCACACTGAACTGTCTTACCGCGTTTAGCAGTTCGTTGATTCTGTTGTCTGGCAAGAGGGTATGTGATTTATGTGTTCTCTTGTGTAATCTATAGGCGCTTGTTCAACTTTTTTTTTTTCACCCTTATTGCCCCGGTTTCCTAGCCTTTTTCTTTCCCCTCTCTTCTCTTCTGAAGTGCTTCACTTCTTTGTGCCCCTCCCACCGTGTGTGCGCTTTTTTTTTTGTTTTCGTGTCTCGTCTCTCTTCTGTGCCCCCATTACCTCCATCATCATTACACACATTTTTTTTTTCACATCGGTAAGAGGGGCCGAATCCATAAGAGACGCATCAAAGAAAATTCAAAGCGCAAGGCGACTGTGCGAAAACAACGACTGTAGTTGAGGAGTACTCACACGGGCCAACAGCAGACAAAAAAAATAAAAAACAACAACAACAACGAGTGTGTACATAGACGCACGCACAGACAGACAGACCCCAGTGTCTGTGTTCAAAGTCAACCAATGGTTTCCTCTCGTTTGATCAGCTCCTTGTTGTTTTCCGATCTTTCCACTCCATTTTCTCTCCTCTTTCTGCCTTTTAATTGCAAATCGTTTTTCTTTTCACCAAGGAACGCTGACGACTGCTGCTGTCGCCTTGCTTTTTCTTGCCGTTCCCCATATATATATATATATATATATATATTTGTACTATCACTACTTCACGAGCTCCTTCGAACCCTGCCCATAAAAACGAAAAAAAATATATATACATATATATATATATATATATATATATAA
>CM007331.1:227519-253632 GCA_000333855.2 Endotrypanum monterogeii
CCTTCTCTTTACCCGTTATTTCTTTTTTTTTTTTCCCCCTCAGCTCTTGTTCCCCCCCCCCCCCGCCTTTTCAGCGTATAATCACTTCCGTTTCTATACACACCTTCGGTTGTGACGCACCGAGCTACAATACTCCTTTTTTATTTGAAAAAAAGAAAAACAAGGTCCTTTACTGTTTTGTATATTCCCCCCAATTTTTTTTTTTTTGCTTTGATTTTGTTCAGAGAGCTCTTCATCTGAAGGAGCAAGGAAACATCAACGAAAAGAATATATAACCCCAAGTAGCTGTGTCTGCGTTTCGCCCCGCTTTTCCCTCTTTGCTTCTTCCTTCTATCCTGCCCCTCCCTTCCTCACCACCGAACCCACGTCCCACCCGAAGTGGTCAGCCTTCACTGAGACCATAACTACAGATTTTGTACCGGACTGTCGGCTGTTAATTTTCCGCTGTTCTTTTTTTTTTGTTCTCCCCCTTTTTTCACTTTCTTCGAGATTTCATTTCGCTGCATTAAACATTTCCTAACCGACTGCTTCTCATAGCCCCCCTGTCCCCTCCTGCCTCTCCCCCGCCCTCTTTATTTATTTTTATTTTATTTTTTTGCTTTCCTCGCATTGACTTCAGAGAATATTAGTTGACACTCGTCTGTTCTCCCAACTTCATTTCCTTGCATTAATTTTCTGTTAGTATATATATATTTATATATAAATTTGTGGCATTTTTCCCCATCCTTCTGCTTGCGCGCCTAACCTTTGCCGCAGCTTTCCAGCTCATCCGTCCCGACACTCTTTTGCTTTCCTTTTTTTTTTCTTTCTCAAGAAGAATTTTTTTTTTTTTTTCGGTCGGCACGTACACACACACACACACAGTCATTCATCTCGGTTCTCTTCTCCTACTCACGTGATCGCTACTACCGGTCACCACTGCATACCAGGCCGTCTCGTGCCGTTGCTCCGTTCTCCAGGTGCAGTGGAGCACGCCTCGTGTGAGCCTTTGCATTCTTCTCAGCTTCTGGGTGAATTGTCGAGGATTACTGTAGCCTGAAGCGAGAGAGAGAGAGCTGCTGAGCACCAGCGAGTCAGATACAGTCATGTTCCCACCCGCTTTATGGGAATCTACAGCAGGCTCTGGAGATGCGGATGGCGAGCAGTTCCAGTGGCAAGGTATCGAAGATCGAATTCGCCGCCAGCAGCAGGCACACTCACAATTCAGCGACTTCTCAACTTCCGCGCAAGCATACTCGATGCCCTTCACCGCCGTGGATGCTTCCACCTTCTTTTCGTCATCTGTGAGCAGTGTTCCTCCACTGTGTTGGGCTCCTTCGACGCTGCATCCTCAGCAGGCTTCGCACGCCTCCCAAGATGTATGGAGGCAGGAGCACGAAGGGCATCAGCGAATTGTATCGCCCACCAAGCACACCCTCGGCGCCCAGCTCGCCCCCGAAACAAATGCCGCTCCGACGGGCGCCGACGAAGCACTCACAATGCCACCCAATGCGTTGTCAGGAGAGATGAAACATTCCAGCGGATCTGTCCAACACAACACCGACCACAGGGCCGCCTCTGATGATTACCAGCTGCGTGCGTCTCCTCAGATTCACGCGGACAAGTGTGCGTCCTTGTTCACTTCGCTGTCGTCGAGGCCCTCCTCACCACTGACCTCATCGCCTGCACCAGAGGAGCAAATTTTAAGGTGCACTTCTTTCCGCCCGTCGACGGCGCCTGTTGCCTTCATGGACGACGTGGATTTTGCCCGTGCGATGTACGGTCAAGTGGAGTTCGTGAATCGACTCTGTGACGGCAACGACGCCTACGATCAAGACCGAAGCGGAGGGTCGAAGGGGATGAGCAGATTCTCCGACTTGCCTCGTCCCTCTGCTCAGCAGAACGTGCTGCGCCCCGTTGTCCCGAGCGCAAAGGAGGCCATCGCTGACACCTTGCTGGAGTCAGCGGAGGAGCGAGTTAAGATGGGAAAGGCAGCAAGAGCTTCTTCTTTTGCAGCAGATGAGGTGGTGGCGGCACCGAACATGTTGACCTCATCAATATCGCAGCAGCTGAACACCTCCTCAGGGCTCAACAGTTCCGTGGACGAGTTGGACGAGTTCCGTGCCTACGCAGCTGCTTGCGCTGCGGAAGCCAGCCCCTCGCGGGGTACATCTATCCAGAGCCGCAACAACTGGGATGACCGTAAGCACAGGCAGTCGCAGGAGTCTCCAGGGCTCAGCCTCACCTCTCTCTCACATGTACAAGGAAAGTGCTTTCTTCCGTCCCTGCAGCAACAGCAGCAGCAGCAGCAGCAACAGCAGCAGCAGCAGCAGCAGGTGTGTCTCGTCTCATCTCAGTCCTCGGTGCAACCCTGGACCAGCTCGAGTCGGGCCGGCGGTGCCGACGACGCGCCGGCTCTCAACTGCAGCCCCAACCACGGCGGCTTGCAGACATATCCAACGAGTCAGCGCTCGTCGCAGAGCATGTGCCCGTATCCCGGCGGGGCCATCTCCGGATTGAGCACTGTTGCGGGCCCAACTTTATCTGTCAACAGCGCCTACACATCATCAGCGCCATCCCTCAATGCTTCCAGTGGCTACTACCCAATGGGGGCCACCCCCCCGCCTCCTGGCCAACCTCACGCCACCGTGACGTGTCCCTCATCTATCGAGAATTCGATGACAGGATCATCTGCGCCGGGGATGCTACCAGATTTACAATATCAGAGACACGGCTACGCCATACGGGCGCCCATACAGACTTTCTCGTCCAGTGAGGCGACCTCTGCCTCTCCGTACGCCTCCTCTCCGGTATGCTGTGCGGTGGCATCTCCATCATCGGTACCCTCGTCGAGCCTTGCTGCAACGGCTCCCGGAGGTGGCGGCATGAATGCGGTAACGCTGTTTTACTTGGGTCCACCGACAGCCTTTGCCGGGTTGGGGCCCATGGGATTTCCTTCGCAGGTGAGCACACCGCCCCCCGGCAGTGTTCCCAGCCAGTCGTGCTCCTTCAACCTGCCGCCATCTTCCACACCGGAGAACACGGCACCGGGATCGCACTACGTGTACGTGCAGGCTTATCCGTCAGCGAACTATTCTCAGTCGCTATCACAGCCTATGCAGCAGTATACAGGGCAGTGCGCCCCACAAATGCCTCACGTGGGTGTGGCAACGGTGGCGGCCGAGCAGGCGGTGCCTTCCTCTTCTTCCTCCTGTTCCTCGAACACCAAAACCGTGTCTGCCGCTGCTTTAGCAGCGGTGGAGAGCTCCACGCAGGCCACGAGCACCGAAGCCTCGCCCGCCAGCAAGGAGGGCAGACTGGTGTACCCCAAAATACGAGAGGTTTGTCTCTCAGCAAATTCTGAATTATCGCGTAAACAGGTGAACGTCCACGGCGCTATGCTCAACGTCTTGTCGTACTATCCATACAACAAAAATGCGCCACCCGCGCCGACAGCACACATCGTGACGGGCGCCGTGTCGCAGACTCCGAGTATCTACACACAACCCTTCGGTGCGCCAAGTTGGTTGGGGGGCCGGCCCATGAACAGTAATACGGAAGCCAATTTTGGGGGAGGTTGGCGATCCACAGAGGATGCCCAGGGCGAAGCGACAGGCGAGGTTGCTTCCCTTCACACAGGAGGGGATACTTGTGCGCTGGAGAAGGCCCCAGTGCTGCCCATTTTCATTCAAATGTTTCCCTGTGAGCTTCGTGACCGCGTCGGTCTTTTGAATCGTGTCATCGAGGCGACATGCGGGCGAGACGCCGGCGTTGTGCAGGGCTTCGAGACCCGCTCGGAGACTTCTTTTATTGCCCAGGTGCGGACCAACGATGTGTGGAGTTTGATTTATAGGCTGCGGTGTCGTGTGCTGATGGATAGGTTTGGCTTTTGGTACGCGGCCGACATCAACCAGTACGTGCGCATGAAAGAGTACTGTGAGAGTGTCCGGCGCCTGCCGCAGCAGACCAGACATCTTCAAACCGATGGGCTTCCCTGCATGCCCCTCGTGGTCGAGCTCTCGCGTTCCGTGGACCGCTCCTTCGTCACAGAAAATACCGCACCCCGCTGCTTTGACGAGATTGTTCCTATCGCCGCAGTGGATCGCCATCGCGCGCGTCTGCAAGGCGGAGGGTCGCCGACTCAGGGCAACTACACCAGCGCGGGCGTGGGTAGTGGTATGGCTTTCACAGGCATTCATGGAGATCCACTCTCGGTGCCAGAGGGTTCTGCGGTGCATCTGACCAACGAAGGCCACATGATGGTAGTTCCAGCACACATGATGCCAGGCGTTGCGGATAACAGCTACAGGGGGGGCGCCAGTGCATCGACACTCTACGCCGATCCTCGGTTTCTGTCTGTCTACCGCTCACAAGGTAGATAAGATAAGCTCAGCCGTGCTCACATGGGGCGTACGCCGCAACTACCTGTACTGGACCTTTCATGTTTATATAGTTTTTCTCATTCGTGTGCTCCTCTGTGCGTTAGCGCTCCACAGGGCTTTAAAAAAAAAAAAACAATATGTTACCTCCCTCTCAAACTCACACACGCGACCAAAAAAAAAAAAAATAATAATAGGTGTAGAATACTTATTGCTTTCGCTACGGCTGCTACTGCCTGGGGGAGGGAGAGGTATCGTTGATGCTCCTGTGCAAGGCGTGGTGGGGTGCTTGGGAACTGAGCGAGTCACAGAAACATAAAGGCCTCTGTTGGTCCGTGCGCACCTCTCTCTCTTGTTTTATATCTCTTAGTTAGAAAAAAAAAAAATATATATATATATATTATTTTTTTTCGAAGTATTCGTTTTTTGGGCGCAGTTTTTTTTTTTTTTTCCTGTCGCATGTGCGCGGGCGTTATGGTATTTTTTATGTATTTTCTCCCTTCTCTCTTTTTATTGAGTGTAGTGGGCTGGTCTGTCGCGCCTGGGGAGGGTGGGGCGTAGGAGTGGTTTTGTTCACCCTCGCGTCTGGATGCTATCTTGCAGGGGCTTACTCCCTCTTCTCTCCCCGTTATCGTCGTCGTCGTCATGTATAACTTCATTTTTTTTTTTTTAGTGCAGTGCCCACTATAGTTTTCACCTGCCTTTTTTTTTGTGTCACCGACTCCCTCGCATATATGCATATATATATATATTTTTTTGCCACTCGCCTTTTCTCTCCTGAAGGTAGCTTTTTGAGTTGTTGCTTTGCTTGCTTCCAATGTTTATATGCATATATGTATATATATATATATATATATATACATTTATATGAGGAGGAGGGGGATCAATCAAGCGAGCGAGCGAGTAGGTGAGTTGGAGAGTGGGGTAGTATCTTGACTTTTGTTTTCAGCGCCTCCTCGATTTTTTTTTTTCTCCGCCTTTTTCATTTTCGTTTGACTAGTATTTTTGTTTCTGGACTCCCCCCAAAACAAATACGTAGTCTTCTCTGTCCCCAATGCCGTGGAAAGGTGTGTCTTTTTTTTTCTCCCCTCCCTTCCCCTCTAAAAAAAAAAACGTGTGAATACATCTTTGTGTAGCGGAGGATGGCGCAGATACTGCGCACTCGAATTCGAGTGCTTATAGATTCGTGGCCTCCCTTCTGCATTGAATGTTTTAAAACCAACAATGTATATATATATCTATATATATATATATATATATATGCATATACACACAAATATATATATATATATATATGTAAATATCATGTCTTTTTTTGCAGGTGTTGAAGCATACCGGAGGAGGAGAGATGAAGAGATACGATATAGTGTTGGGGATCACTCCCCGCCCCACCCGCCTTCTCTCTCGCTCTTACTGGCAACAATGCATGTTTCTCTTTTTGTTGCCGCGTCTGCATCTGTTCAGACACGCAGACGGAGTGGGAGTTTTTTTTTTTCACCATACAGTTTCCGCGTTCTTTTTCTCCTCCTTTCTCTGACTATTTGAGATGCTTTGCTCGCATCACCCACTGGCTGGTTGCTCTGGTATCGCGTTTATATATTTATTTATGTACATGTCATCGATGTGTATGTGTGTGGTGATCACCATCGTGAGATCATTCGCTGATGTCGGTTATGCACGTAGTGAATCTGTGGTGGGCAAAGCATCTCCACGCCAGCGTACATGTAACTGCTAGACCAACCTCCCCTGCCCTTCTTAAAAAAAAAATTGTTTCATCTCATTTTTTTTTTTTGTACGACTGTCTCCTATATTCACAGTGCGGTTGTCTGTACATCTTCCCCACTTTTTTTTTTTTGCTTCTTTTTGTTTATTTGAAAACAATCTTCACCATTGCATGGCTAGGATATTCTCTCAGCATGTGCTCGAATATGCCTGCGTTGTTCTCAGGAGGTTCTCCTTCAAATGACCTACAGATAAACTTTGCGTGTTTTCGCGTCTCGCTGCCTCTTTTTTTTTTTTCCACTGGTTATACCTAAGGGATTCGTTGCTGCACCTTGTCGCCTTAAAATTTTTTTTTTTCCTCCTGTTTAATTCATGTAGACGATATACAATATGTACACACGAGGGGAGGGTCTATTTATGAGGCAAAGGAAAGCAAAACACCTCCCTCCCTTCCTCCTTTTGTCCTCCTCCAAACAACAAAAACAAAAAAAATCAATACCCATATGTTTCTGAGTGTATGTCTCTGTCGATGTATCCTGCAGATTTTCGTGTGTTTATGCATAGGTACACATCTAAAGATGTATACGTGAGGTCCGGTGGGTCTGTTGGTGTGGTTGCTCATCTCCCTACGTCTGCTCACCTTTTTTTTTTTTGATCTGTCGGTGTTTTGTGTATTCTTAACGAGGGAGAAGAGGAGGGGGAGGGAAAATAGTGTTTGGGTAGCGGTTGAGAGGGTGGTGGTGAGACTGAGGGAAAACGCGAGGGGCTATGGCACGTGTATTTGTATCTTATCAAGAAATTATTATTTTTTGAGTTGGCTAGTGGGTGATCTTTTTGATTTCAGGCGGCGAATGCGCAAATTTCTGCATTTCTGTGCTCTTGCTTCATTCATAAGTGGAAAAAAAAACATATATGTATGTTGTCCCTCTTCCCCCCTCTTCCCTCTCCCTCTCCCTCTCCCTCTCTCTTTTCCTTTCTCCTCTTGCTGTCTTGAGTACATCTTCCCTGCCTGATGACTTCATCAGTATACACCGTATAACGGTGTATATACATATATATATATATATATATATATATATATATAATATTTTTGCGCGCAGGCGGAGTAGCATATGCGACCTTGGAATCAGTGAATCCACTACTCCTTTTTTTTTTTTTCGTGATACCCCTCCTCCATCGACACGCACACGCACGCACACGCACGCACGCACACTGTCTCGCCTAGTATTATATTTCAATCATCATTCACTCATTTTGCTCATGTTTAGTCGAACCTGCTGCACTCCTCGTTTTTTTTCTTTTTCTTATATATACATTTATGTGTGCGTGTGTGTGTGTGTGTGTGTGTGTGTGTTTCATTTTCGTTAGTGGCTTTCCCCTCTCTGAGCTTGTGCTTGTATGTGTGCGTCTGTCAGCTCCATTCTTCACTGCTCTTCCCACCCCCGATAATTTCCTCTGGACCTCGCTGCTGTGCCATCTGGATAGAGGAGGAGGTGGAGGGGGGGGGAGGGAGGGGAGGGGCTATGTTTGTCAACAAGGCTATATGCCCGTACAACCCCCCCCTCCTTGCGTACTGGGGTCATGTTTATTTATTTAGTCTCTCTCTGTCTCTCTTCGCTTCATGTTCGTGTCGCGTTGATAGGGAAGTGAGTATGTTTCTTTTTTTGCCTATCGTGCGGTTGCAGATTTCTTCTTCCATGTACGCATATGCAAATACATGTACTCGTCTTGATTTTTTCCCCCTTTTCTCCATTACAGGTTCTCTGACAGCACCCCCGCCCTAAGCTGCTCAACTAGGCTTCGGTGCTTATGTATTGTTCTTATGTCCCTCTCTCTCTCTCTCTCCCTGTGTGGCGCGTGTATCATTTTATGTATCTTTTGGCTATGCAGCCTGATGAGCTGATCGTGCACCTTCATATCAGGTTGTGTGTCCTCCACTACGTAGCCATGCGGCTGCATTTCCCTCCCCGTGCTGTATATTACTTGGGCCTGATTATTTATTACTGCGCGTTTCGGCACTGTTTTCTCGCCCTCTTTTCTGTTCACAAGTGCTTTTTTCTTTGTGTGTGATGTATGGGCACATATCCGTCCTCGGATCTGTCTCTGCGTATGCTCAAGTGTGTGGCAGTCACACGTGCCTCTCTCTTTTAGTATTCCCCCCCTACTTGTCGGGGTATTTGTATATTTCTTCTTTCCCCCTTTCTTTCTTTACACGCGTCGGTCATGTATGTGTGTTTTAACTATTTTCCGAAGCGCTATTCCGCAGGTACATAAATTTCTATTTTTTTTTTCTAGTCTGTTCACCATTCTCGCTCCTCTCCCGCTCCAGATGTTTCTTTTTCCGCCCAGCTCGCCGCCTTCTCGGACCAACGAACACGAAGAAGAAGCGAGACACACACACACACACACACACAAAAGAAAAAAAAAACAAATAGATGAGCTTTGCTGGATATATATTTATATATTTGTGTGTGTGAGGGGGTAGTGTGAGTGTGGCGGGCAATAGTCTTCGTCTTCTTCTGCATGCCCTCCAGTTTTCTCATGGGTACTATATATGTATATTCTTTCGCTCTCCTGTAACCTTTTTTTTTTTTCTTTGCGCAGGCGCTCTTACTGTGTGTCTCGCCTCGTCGTCACCACCACTACCACTCATCACACCGAGGTGCTATGCTATGTGCCTAGTGGATGGTGGTGCTCTCGTTTTCTCTTGCTTGCAGTGTGTATGCGCACATGTATCCACCGTGCTTCTCCTCATTGCTTTCCCCCTTTGTTCTCCACTGCCCCCCCCCCTCGCTATCCCTTTGCCCCCTTCAACAACAACACATCCACACAAAAGGTATCTTTTTTTTTTTTTCGGTTTTCTATTCGTGTGGTGTAGTAGTGGTGGGAAGGATAAACCAATAACACGGACACAGGATCCGTGCCGGCATCAGAATATATATATATATATATATATATAGATGTGTGTGTGTGTATATGTGTATACAATATTCCAGAAACGTTTAAATGACGGTTGGATCCTTGATGTGATGGACTAAAGGGAGGAAGGGGTGGGGTGGGGGGTGGGTGCAGGTGTGTGTGAGTGTGCGCCCCGTGTACAGTAACTGAGAGGGAATCTTTCTCGCTTTTTCTTTTCTTTTTTTTTACCGTGTCCACTGCATTTTTTTTTCTGAATTTATCTATGCTTATCGATAGCAGGCGGTGCCCGTGTAAGAAAAAATGAAAGACTAAGGGTATGGGCAGTGGGCGTCGACAGAGTTAGTGGGTAGAGTGGACATGGCGAGTTTGTGCACTCTTCCTGAACATAAGAAAGAAAAAGAAAAAAAAACGTGAAAACTGTTGGGATTTATGATAGGGGAGGAAGAAGGGGGGGGGAGATGAGGGGGGGGGACCCCCCATGGTAGCTGTGTGTTGTGCAGCCACTTCCATGGGTATTGGTCCCACACTCCTTGTTTCATGCGTTTTTTTTTTTCGGGGTGGGGTGGGGAGTGGGGAATTCTTTCCCCACCTTCTCATCGGCTTTGCCTTCGCAACCGTCTTCAGTTTACGATTACTAGCCTTACTGAGAAGCACAATCGTTTGTGTCTCCTCCTCCTTATCGTTGCCCTGCGCAACGTACACGTGACCTTGCTTCCCATGTTCCCACATCATCAGCCCTCAACTCGTGTGCATATTGATCTGCTTTTTATATATCACGCCTTTCATTTCTCTCTCCATCGAGTTTTATTATTTATTACGTCATTCCTGAATCTGATACACACATGTACACACACACACACCCGCCACGAAGATTGTTTTTTTGAAATTCTTTCTCCACTGCTCTGCATACTGTTCCTTTCTCATCATCGTATTTCGTTAAATTTTTTTTTTTGGATTTTTTTTCTCGTGTGCGACTTCCTTGCTTTGGAGTTGCCGATCCACCGGCTCTATCATTTAAGATCTCCTCTCCTCTTGTCCCACCTCGGGTTTATCGTTTCTGGTTCTTCCCTATATTCATCATTTGTCATATCGAGGCTCTCTTCGTGCGTCGACAAATTTTTTCTCGTATCGCTGTGTCCTTATTCATGTCAGCTGCATCCACGACGACGTGCCAGCGCTTGGGGCCGGCGGCGACGGAGTATCTCCGGACATGCACGAGCTTCAAGTCGAACGTGCGATTCACTGATATTTCCCATGTGCCGTCTGTCGCGTCGCATGTACTGCTGGTAGGTCTGCCAGCGCAGCTCCAAGAGAAGTCGGTGGAGTCTGTTCCTTTCTACTGCGAGGCTGTTGCGGAGGCGCTGAAGCGTGTGAAGCCTGGTGGCACAGTGAAGACGCTGGCGGAGGTTCCCCAGCACAAGGGCTTCGTATCGGTGACGGTGGCTGCACTGCCGTCCACTGCGTCTCGCACGAATTGCCCGTACCGCGCGGACAGCCTGTCGGTGGCCGTCACTGCTGCATGTGAGGGTGTCGGGGATGGGGAGACGCTGGATGTCTACGTGCGCGCGCCTGCGGGTGCGGAGCTGTCGATTGCGAATGCCATTGCGCGCGCTGCGCCGCATACCTACTCAGCTAAATCTGGGCTGGCTTCGAAGGCCTACATGAAGCAAGAAATGTCTGTGAATGTGGTGATGTCGTCACGCGTCGCCTTCACACAGGAGAAGGTCAACGGGAAGTCTGTGAGTGTTGCGGAGCTACAGGCGATTTGTGACTCTGTGCAGCTGTGCCAGCGCCTAGTGGACACGCCGACGTGCATGCTGAACACTGTTTTGTACGCTGAGGTTGCTGCCGCCTACGCAGAGGAGCTTGGTGCTGATATCACGGTGATCAAGGGCGAGGAACTCGACGAGAGGGGCTACGGTGGCATCTACGCTGTAGGCAAGTGCGCGGAACAGCCACCCCACCTGGTGACGCTGCGCTACCGGAACCCCAACGCCGCTTCTGATGCAAAGAATATTGCCATGGTTGGCAAAGGCATCGTATACGACTGCGGTGGTCTCGCGCTGAAGCAAGCTGTTCACATGACAAACATGAAGACAGATATGGGTGGCTCCGCAGGTGTCTTTTGCGCCTTCATCGCGGTGGTGCGCTGCATGAAGGCACAGAGCAGCTCCTACAGCCACATTTCCAACATCAGCGTAACTCTCTGCTTGGCGGAAAACGCGATTGGACCCAACGCGTACCGCAACGACGATGTTGTCATCATGAAGTCGGGCAAGTCGGTGGAGGTGATGAACACCGATGCGGAGGGCCGCATTGTTTTGGGTGACGGCGTGTACTATGCAACTGGTGAGCAAGATTTTGTTCCAGATGAGGTGATCAACATGGCCACACTGACCGGTGCGCAGGGTGTTGCGACAGGCTCGAAGCATGCTGGTGTGTACGTCAGCGATGCCAATGCGGAGCAGGATCTGGTAAAGGCCGGCCTGCAGTCCGGTGATGTTTGTTTTCCGGTACTCTACTGCCCTGAGTACCACGAGGAGGTGTACAAGAGTCCGTGCGCTGATATGCGCAATATTGCCAACTCTCCATCTTCTGCTGGCTCGAGCTGCGGCGGCTACTTTGTGGAGCAACACCTGCACGAGCGCTTTAAAGGCCCCTTCCTGCACGTGGATATGGCCTTTCCCAGCTCGAACACGGCTGGTGCCACAGGCTACGGCGTGACTCTCGTCGCTGAATATCTTCGCAAGTACTAGCGAGGACCGAGATCGGATGGGGGGGAGGGCAAAGGAGGGTAGAGGTGAGTGAGGGGGTTCGAGGAGAGCGAAGGAGCCTCATGGAAGAAGAAAAAAAGGTAAGAATGGACTTCATCTTTAAAAAAATTCTTTTGTTTGTCCGGAAGGGCTCTCATCTACGTCTTCGCGTACGAATATATATATATATATATATATATTTATATATTTATTTATATATATCTATACATTATATGTATGTGCACAGATGTGCTCATTTAAGTGAGTACGTGCCCGATTTTTTTTTTCCCCCCTTGCTCCTTCCCTCTTTTTTTTTAAACCGTTCTTTCCATCCCTTTTTTTCTCCTTTATATGGATTTATCTGCGTGTGCGTGTCTATCAGTAAGCTTGTTGTATATGCAATTTTTTATAATCATATCCCCCCCCCTCCCCACACACACGTACAAACATTCATATACGTATATACATGCACGCGCATGTGTGTGGAAGCAAAGGATGGAGGGGGAGGTAAGAAGGGGTGTCTGGTGATGAGAGCGGTGTTTCACGGCGCAAAGGGAAAACAAAAAAGAGGTCCAGCTGGGGTGGGGGTGGGGGTGGAGAGGAGACGAAGTTGTCCTCGAGAAAACGAGGTAGTCCGACAACGTTTTGAAAAGACTCAGCTGAGCGGCAGCATGAATGGGGGAGGAGGAGGAGGGAGGGGGGGGGGAAACAGTCTGACCGCCTGCTTTCGCCACTCCTTCTAGCAATCTTCCCCCCTCCTCCTCCCTCCCCATCACACACGCACATTTGTCTCACTTTGACTTTCTTCTCTTTTTATTTATCGTCGCTTTATGAATTATTGCTTTTTTTCTTCCCTTTCATTCTCATGTTTTTCTCTTCTATGAGTTCTTCGTCACGTCTTGCCGATTTTGCTTCTTCATTTTCCCTCGAAGGCACTGAGGTGCGTGCCACCCTCTCTTGCTGACACACATTTTTTTTTATTTGTACTCGAGAGAGGGAAGGATCTAGGCAGGGGGAAAAGAAGAAAATAATAACTACCAACATGTTGTCGCCTCATCGTGTATGGTGCGGCTTAGACACTCTCGTATCATCTCCTTCTGCCTACTTCACTTTTTTCTCCTTTCATAATTATTATCGCTCTTATGGGAATTCTGTTTCTCCTTCTCTTGTACCTCTGACATGCACACTATAATCAACCAACACCTGCATCCACACACAATCAATATATATATATATATATATGGAGCATATACACGAAAACACGGAGACGATAAGTTGCCGTTGTGTGACTTCGCTTGAAATAAACAAACAACATCATTGCACTGTACAGTTTTGGCGACACTTGCAGGTTCATCTGTGACTTCCTCTGTCTCCGCAGAACGTCAGCAGCAAACGTTAAGAGGAAAGCACCCATACACACACACACACACACACACACCAGTATATCGTAGTTGTGCGCACTTCGCAATTATTTGGCGTACCCGACGGTGGGGCGAAGGGCTTTGCTCAAGTGTTGCTCATGTGCACTAGATGAGTGACCATGGGATTAAGGAGAGCCAGGTGTGCACCAGCTGCATAGGTGGGGCTGCGGGCATGGCACACTCCATGCGACGTCAACGGGCGACAGGGACAGAATCGGGAAACCACATCGCGAATATTTTTCGGGCTCTCCAGCAGCTGCAGTCGCGCGAGTGTGGGCCATTGTCATCATCTTCGCACCACTCCAATTCACCTAGGTTGGAGGATGGAGCCGCTGCATGGATGTGTGGTCATCTGGACCTGTTGTGGGAGTCGCTCGCAGCATCGGTGGCGGCAACGCCTTCCAAAGATTCCAGTGTCGTTTCTGCTGCAGGCGTGCCTACCCACCCTCGCACGCTGCTTATCCTTCAGCTGTTGGCCTTGGAAGCTGTTGGGCGAGAGCAGCGGCGGGCCACCCGTCCACGGAGCCTACCCCAGCACTTCTCTGTGTCGAGCCCTTCATCTCCCCAGCAAGCACTTGGCGAGGCGGAAGGCAGTGTTGCCTCTGTTGCTTCACCGACCGCCTGCGATGCGTCAGCTCACCTCTCCTCTAGCTACCACGGCAGTTGCTTGCACAGGAGTGGGCTGCCTGTTGTGCATCACTGGCTGTGGCAGCGTGCTGCAGCGCTTCCGTCCGCATCGGTTGTGGCGGACTCGCCCTACGGCGATCTCAGCGCTCTCATGATTGAGTGGGCAGCACTGACACTTCCGGCGTGGAGGGAGAGTCCAGAGGAAGTGCGATGGAGACACGAGTCCTGTGAGGCTCTGCGTCGTTCGCATGAACGCGCCTCCACCGTGGCGACAGCGACACCTCCCGTTTTGGGGAGGCAGGCGGAGGAAGCACGAGGAGGAGGAAATACGGTAACGGCAGCGCCCGACGAGCTTCCCGAGTCCATAGATCGTACATGCGGCGTTCTTGCCATGAGCATTGATGGCAGACCTGATCGCACCGACCCAGCCGCCACCACACCACCCGTAAAGGGTGTGGGCAGTGGGGATGTGGTGTCGGCAGAGTCGGTTGCTGTCAAGGCACCGCTGTTGATGCTCGCTCCGGGAAGTGCTTCTCCTTCCGCCCCTCGACGTGTGCTGAGACTCCTCGTCAGGAGCTCAGCGAGCAGTGGCACTGCACAGAGGGGTGATGTTTCCACTCTGGAGTCAACAGCCGTGACTCCACCGCCCATGTTAGTTCATGATGGCGAGGGAATGCTGGCAAGGGTAACTAACGAGGAGCTGTCATGTGCCCCAGATGCGGATGGAACCCTCTTGTGCACGCCAACGCTACCGCCGCCGCTGGAGCCTCGTGGCATTGGGGCAGCGACTTCGGCGAGCATGGCTAATGATGGTGGCTGTGGGTCTGGCGCCAGGGAGTCACGATCCATACGTCTTTCTCGCAGCGGTAGCAAGATCGTTCCTTTTGAGGCAGATGGAGGTGCTACTTGTATCGCCGCACGGCCGCTGTGTAGCGCTCCTGCCAAAAGCGTTCATGCAGAAGTCCTGACGCGGCCGCCGATGCTGCTCTGCGAGGACGAGACGAATGATGGTGTTACGGCGCGCGGGTCAAACCTCGAGGCGGAGGATAGCGCTCAGATTTTCTGCGCGCCGGCGGTAGCGCCTCCAGGGGCAGTGGGGGACACCGACAGTCGCGTTCAATGGCGTCGGAATCGTTGGCGACGTCTTGCGTCGTATGTGCTGGATGCGTCTCCAGGGAGTGAGGCAGAGCAGGACTTGTGCACTGTGCTGGAGGCACTGGGGTTTGTGACGACCAATGGAGGTGACTGCACCGACTCGAGTCCTCTTGAGGTGACCCCGCTCTCGTATCCAGAAAGAGAGTCCGACGATTTGATCACGGTGCAGAAAGCAACTAGGTCATACTTACTCCACACAGGAGCAGCGCACGCAACGAAGCCACCGTGCCCTCTAAGTCGTCTACCACCTCTCCTCGCTGCGCATGTGTGGCTGACAAATACATCCCTGCGATCGTCATGGATTGCCCACATGATTGAGGTGCGATCTTCGGCGACCTCGCTCGATCTCTGTGACGACTGCAGTGAAACTCATCTCGAAGGTGAGGAGACGGGGGCGGCAAGTTCTCCCAGAGGTTCCCAAGTCCCTCCATCCTCAGCGGAATGCGGCGGCGGTATGCCTCTGATACCGCAGCTGCATGCTGAATGCTTTCCGCAGCAGTGTATCGCGCTGGCAGATCATCGGGTGTTCGCGGTGCTTGATGAGTTGCTGTGGTACACCGAGGCATCAGGGTCTTTTTTGATCAGATTTGAAGAGAAGTTGCACGAGTACTTGTGCTATCCGTTGGCTGGCGTGTGTGTACCGCCAGCCCCATCATCAACACCAGCCTCGGCGACCGATCAATCACCCGCGCAGTCAATCCACCAATGCACGCCGAAGGGGCACACTGCTACCACCGTCCATAGTGCTTCAGCCCCTCGCTCTCTCAGTCTATCTGCGTGGAGGGCGTATCTCGAGTTACGCTACGGGCGGAGGCACTTGGGACAGTCAAAGCATCTCCATCCCCCGCCCTTGAGGACACGACCTGCAACCCAGGCAGTGGACTCCTTTCATGTAGACGGTCAGTACGCAGAGGTCGGCGACGCTGCTGCCGTTGCTCATAGCACAGCAGATACACCACACCGCACTGAAGGGCAGGACATGCAGAAGCGTATCGTAGAAGGTGAGGCAAGGCGGACTCGCCTTTCTCCTTTTGCTGAGGCGGCTTTGGCAGCCTCATCGTCGGCGAAGGGGAGCACGGAAACCTATGCGGCCATCATGGACTTCGCGGCGATGGTGTTCTTGGCGGAGCTGCGCCGTATAGGTGCCACCGCCATGGCGGAGGAGGTGAGATGTGCCACACAAGCTTTGCGGGAAGGTCATTCGTGTGGCGGTGCCACCACATGGCAGAGCGTATCACAGCGACGTTCTGGAGGGAGTTATCACAGTGCGATGTGGGACGTGCTCCAGGAATCGATGACGCGCTCGCCAGCGGCGCGCGTGTGTGCGTATGCCCCCCCGGTTGCCTCTTCTCACGAGGAAGCTGTGCGCGGGTCTAGCGTGCCGGGGTTTTCGCTTCATGTGCTCCTCGAAGGCGTTCTGGAGTCTGACATAACGCTGTATAATTACGTGTGTAGGTGGTCTCTGACGCCATCCTGGCCATGTGGCGTTGTCACGCCGAATGGAGCACGCGATTCGCATAGACCGGCAGACGCCGCACAGTTTTCTATGTTGGCGGCGGCATCGCAATTGTGGCTGGCCCTTGTGGCCGTGCTGACTCTTGGGGAGAGTTCCACGGCCCAGTACGTACGCGGGGTCTTGATGCCGCCAGCTAGCCTGCCAGCGGCACCGTTGTTTCCTTTCCCGTCAAAGGTAGCTGCAACGACAGTGGCTACGGCAGTCGCTGAATCGAGGCCCGCATCGGAGGCATCTTTGGCGCCTTTCACGATGCCAACACTCTTCCGCAGCACCCTGGAGGACCTCTACCACGACGAGACCGCCACGGCCGCGGCGGTCTCCGCTTCCGGAAAACTCGACAGTCCACCGTGCCAGGAGTTGTCTGTGCCACCGTGTGCCTTGGGCTCGCGGCCGAAGGTAGAGAATACCGTGAGCGGTGGAAGTGCCAAGTCTCCTGCCGAAGCTACTGCTCGGCTGGCAGCACCGCGACAGGGGTGTACGGGCGCCGTCACCCCGGTAACGCAGGACACACTCGCTTTGTGTGCTGCTGTGGCTCTGCGGCACCCTCGGGTGATACTACGACAGCTTCGATTTCTCTGGCACCTGAGCTCTTGTGAAGGAGATGATGTTGTGATGACCAAGCTCAGCGACGGCTCACGTCAACCCGACACCCCAAGTCCCTCGATACCCGCATCGTCCAAGACCGTGCAGATGTCAGCAGCTGCACCGCGCGCGACCGGGACATCGGAGCACCGCTTCCCTACGGTGCGCGCCAGCAGTGACGCCGCGCGATCTTTCAAAGAGGAATTCTATACCCGTGTCGGAAGTCTTGTCGAGTGCATGCAGCTCGCCTCGTTTGCTGGGCTGCCGCCACCGCTCGCTGCATCATTGATCCCGTCCGGGTCATCGGTTGACACGTCCCCAGCAGAGGCTGCAACCGTTGCGGAAATGCGAGGTGCGTCCGCTTTTGCAGAGGCGCACGGGACGACAGCACCCAGCCCTTATAAAGCTGATGTAACAATCTCTGCACGGCCACCTCAACAGTGCAGCACAGGGGGTGGTGCATGCCCCCCGCCTGCCCCATCGGAGGACTCGATGGGCCCCACCATGGCCACCTCTACCTCCACGGACTCTACGGCATCGACTCGCCTGCGTCTGAAGCTCTCCTTGGGTCCCTCGTCCTCCAAGGTGGTCACGAGTGCGATCAGCGCACCCAAAGCGCCGAGCATCGATGGCGAGAAGCGGCCGCGAGAGCGGGATGACATATATAGAGGAGGTGACACGGGCGCCTCAGAGCTTGTGGTGCTGTCAAGCGCAAGCGAAACTGCGGGAAGCAGCGCACGGCCAACCAAGTTCCATTGCATCGACGGAGCAGAGAAACGCTCCATGGAGCTCACACGACATAGCTGTGCCCATGTACCGCCGCAATCGCCCCTAACCCCACCGCCGCCGCCGCCTCCACCACTTGCCAGTCTGACGGAGCTGCGTGTGCGCTGGTCAGACGAGGCCGAGGTCCAAGGCGGCTCTTGGAGACTTTCTCTCACACCCTCGGCGATGACCGCGATTTCCGGGAGGGTACAGGGTGGCTCGGCTGCGACGTCGAAGCCACTTCCGTTGCTCAGTCTGGTGGCTGACACCCTCTGGGATGTAGTGAGGCACATACACGCTGCGATGCCGCAAGTAGTGCAGAGGGGTACCTCTGATTCTTCTGGTGATGCTTCAACAACAGCATCCGACTCGCCAGCTACCACACTTGTTCTCTCTGCCACCTCCCGTGGAGATGGCAAGGCGATGCCGGAAGGTCCACCTTCACATGGTATGTTGCTGCGGCTGCGTGTGAGTCCCGCCTACCGCGCTTTGCAACGTCTGTGGCAGGCCATCAGTGACCCTGCCGTCACCGAGCGTGGCATGGCCGCCTCCTCGATAACACGTGCTTCGACTGCTACTAGTTGGGGTGCGGCGATGCGGTGCCCTCGCCTGGACGTCATTGGCCCCTCGACCACTTCTTGTGTGCCCACGCCAGCGGTCGACTTACGCGTGTACACTTCCTTGACGGCCTCTCTGCGTGGCACTGTATGCGTTGTGCTTGGATATGCGGTTTACGAATCTTTACAAGCGATGTACTTCAATTGGTGTTCGCGGTTGACCGTGCAGCACAACATATCGGCCCTGTCGGTTAACTCTACTGTGTTGTTAGGTACTGAGCAGCAGCCATCGTGCACGTCTGTTTTCCCTCTCTGCGAGTCGTACGCGTGGCTGTCAGGGCAGCTTCGCGCACTGCTTGAGAACATTCTTCAACCGCTCCACCGCATTCTGAAAGTTTCCGTGCTGGCGAGCGAGAAGATGGAGTCGGCCGGCGACAGCAGCCCGCTCTACATGGTGGGGGCCGACAGCCGTGATTCGCGAGTTGCTTTTCCCCTACCTCGCGACACAACACGCTCTCACCGATTTGTGACTGCAGCGTGGTTGACCTACCGGCCTATTGGCTGCGTTCTGCTGCCTACACTTCTTCGGCAGCTCGACGCAGCGATGCTTCAGTGTCCACACAGTGACTGCACAGTGACGGGTAGAAGCCGCCCCTGCATACAGGCACATGAGACCTGGATGCAAGTGAAGAGCGAGCTTCAGCACGCGGGCGTCAAGGTGTGAGCTAACCCCCTCTGCAGCGCCTCTCCTCCTCCTCTCTCATTTCCTTCCTTGGGTATTCTGGCGGCATGAAAAAAAAAACCCTTGTCAGCACCTCGACGAGGCTGAGAGGCGGTGGAAATGCTACTGTTACAGTGGTTATGTCTGCGACTTTGGGGGTGAGGAGGCGTCACAACAATCACATCCACACGTTCAGTGTATGGTCAACACAGGAGTCACGGTTCCACTCGTGAAGCACTTATGCGGGGGTGTCATGAGACGAAGTGGGGGTTATGTGTATGTGGGCTGGGGGGGGGGGCCGCTGCTCACCCTCCATTCGTTCTTGTTGCACACGTACACACGAGCATCAATGACTGATGCAGCGAATCAGCGATTGAAGGAAGTGGATCCAGAGGGAGGGAGGAGGGGGGCAAGAGCCCCCCTTTCCCGCATTAACAAGGGCGCGGTGGAAGGGGCGGAGCTGTTGCGGAGGACTCCGGCGGACACAGTTCTCCAGCCGGTCAGTATCGAGGGGAAAGAGATTGAGTAAAGAAAAAAAAACGGCTAGCGCTTGTTGTCGCTTTCTTCTGAATAAAAAGTGTACCGCTACCCAACAGAAGATGTTCCTGTGCACGGCTCAACGCAGAGGCACGTGCGTAGAGGGTCTACTGCTTCAACGTGTTCCCCCCTTCCTCCCCCTTACCAATTCTGTGAGGCGTTCCCAAGTTTGGGTATGGCGATTCCCAGGAGTAGCCAAGGAGGGGGAGGTCGCAGGTTGCAGTGTGTTCTGATCAGTCGGTTATATGCGGGATGGATGCGTTCAGAGGTGGGGGGGGGCGGGGTGGTGGCTTCAATCCCTGTTTTTCTTTGTATGTACGCACTATACATATATATATATATATATATATATATATATGTATATATAGTACACACCTAAACAGTGCATGTGTGTTGAGATAAACATTCGACGAGCGCAGCTACCTGTGGAATGAAGACGGCGAACATCCAAAAGCGTTACCTGCACAGCTTCCCGTGACCCACCCCCCTCTTTTTTTTTTTTGGAGGGGGTGAGACCTTTCTGCACTCATCTTTTCCCTTCTGATTCACTTTTCCATGTTTTTCTCTCACCTGCTTCGAGGACTGTAAAGTATACAGAGTTGACAAGCGCAGAGAGCGAGAGGGACTCATGGCGGGGGCGTTGTCTTATTATTTCTCTTATGGTGCATTGCAGTGCGCCTTCTTGCGCCTGTGTGTTCTCCCCACTTCTCCGTCCAGCGCGGCGTGGTAGCATGCTTTGCTCGGTAAAGTAGAAGTAATGGACAATATATAGCAGCAATCGTCCTCCCCCCTCCCCCCTCCCTGTCTTGCTTCTCAGCAGGCGGTGAGGCTTGCACATTTATTTCGCTCAACTTCTCTCCCCCTCTTTTTTTTAAATATCCCGCTGTATTCCTCCGTTCTCCCATTATTTTTACTTTAACAATCAATATTCATTCTTCACCTTCCGTGTTGCATCACCACTGCCGGGCCGCGGTGTGTGTGTGTGTGTGTGTGTGTATGATGAACATTGTCATCAGCGCACAACACCCTCATCTTATTGCGCCTTCTTGCTTTTTGTCGAGAGGGAACAGTGCTGAGCAGCACTCTTGAGATCAAAGGAGATCAAGCACCTAAAAGAACAATACAAACATACACGCCGCTCTCGGAACTTTCTTAGACATCTTCCAACTACCTCCTCAGACACACGACTCGTGGTTTGCTCAACGCAGATATCCCGAAGGAATACCTTACAAAGAAAAATAAAAAACAGGGGACACACATCCCTTAAAAAAAAAAACAGATGCGGTGTCTCTGTGGGACACTTTAGCCCAGCTTTGAGCATATCAAAACCGAAGGAGGGGGCTGAGTTTTCTTGCAGAGGTGTGCTTGATACCTACGGAGCCTCTCGATCCTCTTTTGTTAGTGTTTCGTTTCCTGCGGTATACTAGCCTCTTTCCGAATATATATATATATATATATATTCTCCCTGATTTTATTTATATATTCTTCCGCTTCCCCCAGTAGACGACAATGGCCGATGTGGCGCTGAGTGACGTACGCGTGGAGGTCCTGGCGAGGGTGCCACAGAAGCGCTTCAGTGATCTTCACCGCTTCTCTCTCCTCCTCCTCGGGTCGTTCGGGACCATCTGCGGATCCTTCGGCTATGCCTTCACTCTGGTGCTGCCGCGGATGCAGGAGGAGTATAATCTGTCGCAGCGCGACTTGGCCTCTGTGACGACTGTGGGCCTCGTGCTTGGCTTCTTTATGCTTCCCTTTGGGACGCTGTACGACTACTTCGGGCCGCTTCCGGTCGCCATCTTGTCTATTTTTGTGTATCCGTTGGGAGCTATCCTGACAGCGCTGTGCTTTGAGGGGGTGATCCAGGCCAACACGGTGCGTCTCTGTGCCTTCAACGCTTTCCAGAGTGTGGGCATGTCCTTGACGGATATTGTTTCCTGTATGACGGTGCTTTCACACTTCCCGTCGAATCGTGGCTGTGTGATTGCGCTCCTGAAGACGTTTCCTGGCCTCGGCTCCGCTATTGTCGGTTCTTTTTTTGCTGGTTTTTTCGGTGGAAAGGTTGCCCCCTACTTGTTTTTTCTGGCTGTGTTTGCCTTTCTCACAAACACCACTTGCTCCCTCGTGATGCGCCTGCCGGCGTATCATCTGACGGGCTACCAGGAGAGTCATCTGAGCGAGGAGGAGAAGGAACGCCGCCTGGCGACGAAGGTGCAGTACCTGAAGCAGAAGCCGGCGATGTGGCGTTTCTTTTATGGCTTCCTTATTTTGTTCATCTTTATCGTCTACTTGCCGACGACCTCCGCGCTGGTGGCGTATTTAAATTTGGGACGGAAGTACACACTTGGGTTTGCTATCGTTACGGCTGTGCTGACAGCGATGTACATGATAGTTTCTATCCCTCTGCCGGCATTCCTCAAGTCGAGGTTCGCGTGCTTCAGGAATGAGGACGAGGTGGAAGACAGCGAGACGTACCACTCTCACGAGGGCGGGTCTGCCAGCGCCGACAACGAGCCCTGCCGCGCTGATATCGATGCATCTCTGAAGTCGGGTGTCATGGTGAAGGGACAGGCTGTGCCGGAGGGCAGTTCGCACGAATTGAGGTGTGCACCAGTGGAGACAGAGATCGACTACCTCGCCCCGCAGTACCAAGGCACGTTCTGGCAAAACCTGCGCACCTTAGAGCTCTGGGCGCTGTGGTGGACTCTTCTGTGTGTCTTTGGCGCTGAGTTTGTGATCATCTACAACGCCACGTTCATATTGGGTGCGATCCAGGGCTCCTCACCGGCGCCGTCACTCACTGCGCTGCTGACTGTGCTGAATGGTGTGGGCAGTGCTGTGGGCCGCCTCATGATGTCGTTCTTCGAGGTGTGGTCACAGAAACGCAAGGCAGAGGATCGTGTTCCCATTACAATTGCATTGTTCTTCCCGACAAGTACCATTATTACTAGCATCGTTCTATTTTTGACATTGCCTGCCGCTGCGCTCCCGCTGCCGTACGTGATTGCTGCACTCGGTAACGGTTTCTGCGCCGCTTCTCAAATTTTAGTCGCCCGCACGATCTTTGCGAAGGACGCCGCGAAGCACTATCACTTCTGCTTCAGTGCCACCATGGTTGCTAGCGTGTTGCTCAATCGATTCCTGTACGGCGAGTGGTACACGGTGCAGGCCGAGAAGCAGGGCAGCAAGCGTTGCTACGGCAAGCACTGCGTGATGATGCCGCTGCTGGTGATGCTGGGGCTTGCGTGCAGCGCGTTCATCACAGACGTGGTGGTGCACTTGCGCTACCGCTCGTACAGTCGTCGTGTCCTGGCCGAGCGCGCACGTGTGCGCGCCGCTCTTGCAGCCTCTAGCGAGGCTGAACCTGTTGTGATGGAGGAGGTGGTGTGCGGTTTGGAGGCAACCAATGACCTCGAGAAATCTCGCCGCAATGCTTAGAGAGGAGGAGAGGAAGGGTAGGGGGAGAGGGGGGCGGCGGCGGCGGTGTCCGTGACCACCACAGGTCTATTAACATCAGATCTCCTTTCCTCCGCTCCCTCCTCTTTTTGTTTAAATGTACACATCCCCGCACTCCTGAGCTCAAGGGGGCTACCCACCCCCCGAGTTTCTTTTCTCTCCTTCAGGTCTCTCTTTTTTTTCGCTGTCCTTTTTTTTTTCTATTTTCGTGTGCCACCCGACTGTTCCCCAACGTGTCATGCCCCATCAAGCGCGCATACACACCGACACCGACACACTCGTAGGCTAATGACGATTCCGAGAACGAGCGGAAGTATGTTTTTTTTTTTTTCTGTTGAGCTCATTTCATTAAGCGTTTCTTCCCCTCACCATTGCCTTTTATATGTTTCTTTCTCTTTTGTGTACTCACGTTGCTGTGCGTTGACGATGACGTTGATGTCTTGTCGCTTCGCTCCCTCTAATTTTTTTTTTTTTTTTTTGGTTGGGGTGCTGAGGCTCTCGTCGGTTTCTCGGATGATAATTACACGAGTGCGCAGATGTATATATATATATATATATATATATATATGTATATATGTGCGTCTGTAAGGGCGTGCGAGGTAAGTGACTGTGTGCGGCTTCTCCGCTCTTCTTCCCTCCCCTATTCCGTTAACCCCACTGTTTTTTTCTTTTTTTTATTTTTATTAAATGAAAACCCCCACTTGTTCATCATCTTAATGATCTTCCCCCCTTCCCCTAACAGTTGAAGATTTTTTTTTCTCTGCCCTGTCTCTCGCACATACATACACACACACACACACACACACACACACGTACGAAGCAGTAGAGCCGTCTGTGAGAAAAAACAACAACTAGTGTTTATATTTATTTATATCAACAATGAAAATCTCTCTCTCATCCCCCCACTTCCTCTTTTCTTCTTTTGGGGTGATAGGAAAGGAAGGTGAAGAGGAACAAGATGAAGGTCCCCTCACCTCCCAAAGATGATGATTGCAACAGGGATACCAGCGTGGCACGTGATGGATAAGAAAGGAGGAGGGAGGAGAAGGGGGAGAGCACGCGGGTCTCTGTGTATATATATGTGTGTGTGTAAATGTGTCCTCAGACGTTTACCTCTTTTTTTTTTTGTTGTTGTATTGAGTGTCTTCACAGCCAAACTGATAGTTGAGTGGATAGTGGCTGCCGTGTTTTGTTTCTTCCTAACATATCTCGTTCTCTTAAAGAAACCTTCCACGCGCAACTACTTCCTTTTCTTCCCTCCTCCCTTCTTCACGTTTCTCCGCCCACCATTTCCACTTATCGCCACACACAAAAAAAGCGAAAAGATGGGTGCGTATGGTGTTGCAGCTTCTTTTTTTTTTTTTTTAAGTTGAGGTCTGCGAGTATCTGGGCGCTTGTTCTCTCGCCACCACATTTGAGTTATTTCTCTTTTTTTTTTTTTTGTAGCAATGGTCTTCAAGTGTGGCGTGCATGCAGAACTAGGTTTGTCCCTGGCAGCAACCCTAGAGGAGCAGATAAGGGGGGGGGTGGAGGGAAAAAAGAGTGAAGAAGGGGGAGACGGGTTCAGAGCCTCCCCCCCACCAGGGAGGCTGATACACATCGCTTTCTTTCGCCCGCTCTTCGACTACACCCAGCCCCCTTTTGGTTTTTCATACTTCCTCTGTAAGATCTCCTCAACCATCTCGCATCGATTTGATGCCGATATTCTCGAGCAAAAATGAATTGCATGAGTCTCAACGATGATCTTCGTGTTCAATTTTTTTTTTTTTGAATGCCGTCGTCTTGGAGGAAGGCTCTACACGCACAAATACAACTCACACAAACCAGCCACACACAATCGTTAAGTATATATCTTTTGCTTTTTTGGAAAACGCGCCTAGACGTTAATCTCAAGGAATCGCCACTGCACTACTTGGTCGTGGAAGACAGAGCGTGTGGTGGGGTCTATGTGTGTGTGTCTGCGTCGAAGGGGGGATGCTCAGGGCCCTCCGCGATGGTGACGCACCACATGAATGCCATTCATAATGGGATCGGCTCGTAGGCGGATATGCATAGTACGTCTGGTTTGGAGGTGAAATGCCCCACCTCAGATGTCTAGATTGGCTATTGTGGCAGCGCGGTGGGTGCGTGGGTGGGGGCAAAAGCTGCCTCCTCCCCTCTCATCGCGCTGTAAGGCTCCACGAGTCAAGTAGGCGACAAGTGTAGCTCCGGCTCATGCTTCAAGGAGGAAATACCGGAAACAGTCAGAGATACTGATTTCTCCTCTCCCCTAGAAAAAAAAAAATAAATTCGCTTCCCCCCCTCCCTCCCTCCGTCCTCTCTCTGTCTCTCTGTCTCTCTGTCGGTCTTCTCTTTATCGCTTGCAACTGCTCTACATAGTCGAAGATCCAATGTGCTACTGAGCTCACCTCAAACGTCTTTTTTTTTCGAGGTTTTTTTTTTGCTGCAGTCACCACCCTTTACACTTGGCCCCCCACTCACGCCCCCGCCCCTCCTCCCACTCACGCCCCCCCCCTCCTCCCACTCACGCCCCCCCCCTCCTCCCACTCACGCCCCCGCCCCTCCTCCCACTCACGCCCCTTCCCCTTTTTTTCCCTTTTTTCCCCACCCATTTTTAGTTTCCCTTTTTCCCCTTCTCCCATCTACCTCCACTGACTTCGATTCGCTATTGGCTAAGCTAAGCCTGTTTCGCTTGCCCCTGGAAAAAACCTTTCCCCCTCTTTTTTTTTTGTTGTTGTTGTTGCTGCGGATATTTTTTCTCTCTCGTGGCTCTTTCTGTTTGTCTACTTCCGCCTTTCGGCCTCCTCCCCCCCTTGTCTCTCATCCACTCATCGTCCTCCGTTGCTCTCTCTGTAGTCCATATAGACACCCAGAGAGAAAACAACAACAACAACAACAAAAACAAATAAAAAAAACGAAAATTGAGAAAGCAGACGAGCGTTAATTTCGCTACAGCACGTCGGTAACACACACACACACACACACACACACACACACACACAACGAAAACCGTAATAACGTCCGACC
>CM007331.1:255346-267302 GCA_000333855.2 Endotrypanum monterogeii
CTGCTGCCCTCTGTGTAGCGGTGGCGGGGCTTTGCAGGGCTGCGCCCGTGTGCTACTTGCGTGCGCTTTCATGCCAGTATCGTCACCAAACACACCAGCAACAACAGATACACTTCCCAGCCACTCGACACACGCCTACGCCCCGACGCGACGGTTGTCGTATGGGGTGGTGTGCGTGGGTGTGCACCCGCCTGCGCGCATGGTCGTGCGGGTTTTTTTTTTCCAGCCCTTTTGTTCATGCACACTGTCCACTATCCACTGTCCCTTGCTCCTTTTTTTTCACTTTGCGCGACTTCTGCACTCTCCAAAAGCTTGACATCGAGTCTCCACCATCTCCCGCCTCCAGCTCTTAGCCACCTCCGCCTTCTCTTCTCAGCGCCGCTGCGTGTTCCACTGACCTGATCCGTCTCAGCCGCTCGCATCACCCGTCGGCTCCGTTTTTCTCGCAGCCATCCCCCTCTTTTTGGTGTGTCGCTCTCTCTCTCTCACCACAGCGCACATCAACCCGCAGTCGCCACGAAGTACCTCGTACCTGCATTTGCAAAACAATGCAGACAAAAGAGAAGGTTGAGGTGATTCGCCTCGCGACGGGGCTGCAGAGGCCCGTCAACGAGTACAAGCGCTTCGCCCTACTGGTGCTTGGCTCCTTCGGCTGTATCGTCTGCTCCTTCAGCTATGCATGGAACCTCATATCGGGACCTATGCAAAGGCAGTACAGTCTCTCGCAGCGTGATTTGAGTACCATCGTGACTGTGGGACTGGTGGTACAGTATTGTGCATTGCCCTACGCCTTTCTGTACGACTTCCTTGGCCCGGTGCCAATATCGATCATCGCATCTGTGTACCTGCCAGTCGGTACGGTTCTTCTAGCGCTGTGCTTCATGGGTAACATCGAGGGCAGCATCGTGCGCCTAGCTGTGTTCAATGCCATCATGTCATCCGGATGCATGGTGTTCGACCTTGTGTCGTGCATCACGGTGCTGTCACACTTCCCGTCCAACCGCGGCCCCGTGACAGCGTTGCTGAAGACCTTCACGGGCCTCGGCTCCGCTCTCGTCGCTGCACTGTACGCCGGCTTCTTCAATTCAGACCCGGGAAAGTATTTGTATTTTTTGGCAGCCGTCGGGCTGGTGGTTGGTGTGCTGTGCATCGTGTTCATGCGCCTGCCTGCCTATCACCTGACGGGGTATGAGGAGAAGAAGCTGCCAGATGAGGACAAGCAGCGTCGCGTGGCGAGGAAGGCGCAGTATCTGCGTCAGGAGGCACCGCTGCGCCGCTTCGTGTGGGGCTTCGTCATCCTTGTCGTGCTGATCGTCTTTCTGCCGACACAGAGCGCGCTCGTGAGTTACCTGCGCCTTGATATTGGCGCGAAGCTTGCCTTTGCGGTTGTGACGTGCATCCTGACAGGCCTCTATCTGATCGTTGCGCTTCCCGTTCGGTTCATGAACAGCAGCCGTTTCCCTTGTATTAGTTCAACGGGGGAGAAGGGGGCTTACAGGGCTACCGAGGGCAGTCGTTCCTCTACCGATAATGCAGAGGGAATGCAGTCGGCATCGCGGACGGAGAGGAACGCACCTGACAGTGGTCATCTTGCGGAGCGGTCGCAGGTGGGGAACCAAGCGCAGGAGACTGCATGCGATTCGGTGGATGTCAGCAAACAACCTGCTAGCGACACTAATATTACTGGGTTGGCGGTAGCCGAAGAGTTGGAGGTGGACTTCGTTGCGCCGCAGTACCAGGGCACCTTCCTGCACAATCTGACGACACTGGAAATGTGGGCGCTGTGGTGGACTATGTTCACCATCGTTGGTGCGGAGTTTGTTGTCATCTACAACGCCAGATTCCTGCTGACTGCACTGCAGAGTGCCCCTGTGGACGAGTCGTTGTCTACGATGCTGACTGTGCTGAACGGTGTGGGCAGTGCTGTGGGCCGTCTGCTCATGGCCTACTTCGAAGTGTGGTCACAGAAGCGCAGACCGGAGGACCGCATCCCCATCACCGTATCGCTGTTCTTCCCCACTGGTTCTGTCATACTCACAATTGTGCTGTTCCTTGTGTTGCCTGCCGCAGCGCTCCCGCTGCCGTACGTGATTGCTGCCATCGGCAACGGCTTCTTGGCCGGTGTCGTGATTCTGGTGACGCGCACTCTTTTTGCGAAGGACCCCGCGAAGCACTACAACTTCTGTTTCACGGCAACAATGCTCGCGTCGCTTCTGTTCAATCGATTCCTGTACGGCGAGTGGTACACGGTGCAGGCTGAGAAGCAGGGGCGCGCGGACATGCTGTGCTACGGCAAGGGTTGCGTGATGATGCCGCTGCTGGTGATGCTGGGGCTTGCGTGCAGCGCGTTCGTCACAGACGTGGTGGTGCACTTGCGCTACCGCTCGTACTGCCAGAAGACACTGGCAGAGCGCGCTCGTGTGCGCGAGGAGGCATTGGCTCGTCTACATCCGAGTCTTCAGGAGGGTGGCGGGGTCGCTGATGACTTGGGCTACTTCAAAGGTGTCGCTGAAAGGAGTCCAGCGTAGGCGCCGCGCGATTGAAGGGAGGCAGATTGCGGTCCTCACAACATCCATAGTCCGATCCCCAGCCGGGTATACTGCGAGAGCACAAGGTTTATTGGCGACGGTCAATGCGACACTGCTCTGAGGAAAGCTTAGGAGTGGTGGGTATATGCGCCTATATATTGATATACATGAGTGTGTCTGTTGATCCGAAACCCTTTTCTCCCCCTCGAAGCTCCTCCCCCCTTCTGGCGTCGCCCGTGTGAACCTGCAGCATTGTTTATCCTCCACTGAAAATGTTTTTTTTTTGTTTTCGTTGCATCCACACAGTTAAGAAAACGTTGGGCGGTGGAGGGGATGACAGGGGGGAGGTGACGACACGTATCCTTCACAAAAAAAAACACACGAAAAAGATAAAGCGTCTTTCTCAAGGTTTCTTTTGCTTCCCCCCCCAAAAAAAGAAAAAAATGGAAGTATGTGTGTACCCCCCTTCCCCCTCCCCCTTTCCACTTTCTCTCCCCCGCCCCCCTACCCATGAGACATCCGAACGGGTAGAGCTGAAGTTGCCTCGTTGAAATATCTCAAAATGCATCCCTCTTTTTATTTTTTTATTTTGGGCTACAGTCAGCGGAGATCTTTCCTTTTTTTTTCTCTTTTGCCACACGTATGTATTGATACGCTTCTTACTTCTATTTGCCTCTGTCTCTGCTCATTTCAATTTTTTTTTTCTTGTCAAGTGTGTCTGCCCCTCGGCGGTGAGCGTTGGCGAACTCCGGTGTAGTCGGGAAAAAGGAAATGAAAGGGACGAATGCGTATATTCATTGAGTACGCGGGGGGGGTATATGGGAGGTTGGGCGGATTCTGTCGGTGATGGCGGTGTGTGTGTGCAGCCATTCGTTTCCTCGAGTATAAATTCGTAGCTTTACGGGACTGCACCAGGTGTAACCTTCCCTTCTTGCCCCCTTTCCCCATTTCTTCGATTTCCTTTTTTTTCCCCCTTGGCTAATATGATGATTAATATCGCCTCCTAAAACGAACAGATGAGGTAACTAATGTGTGTGTCTGGGGGGAAGGGAGTGTGTGTGTGTGTGTGCGATATATATCCCATCCGCAATTTTGTGTACATTCATGTGTATAAATGTACTCGTGCATGTGTGTGTGTGTGTGTGTGTTTATTGTGCCAGTGATATCATCACCTTGAATTGCACCTCTGAAGAAAAAAAATGTAAGTTTTTTTTTTTGAATGTGTGTGTCCATGCCGAACTTGTTACCCCTCCCCCTCGCTCCTGGTGTTCTTTTTTTTTCCCTGCACTAATTGCGTTATTGGACATAGTTAGACGCGTCTCTGACCCCTGTTTCCCCTCTTTTCCCTCCCTCCCCCATCACATGTCATTCCTTTCGCTTTCTTTTTTTAATTGTTTTGTGCCTTCATTTCTGGTTTTTATTTGTTGTATCTCTGTCTAACCGCGTGGCGTTTCATTTCATTCTTTCACGGGTTCCCCCCCTCTTTCCCCCTCTCTCTCTCTCTATATATATATATGTTTTTTTTTATCGTTTACAGACATCCAACGGCTTTTTGTGCTACTGGGGAATCGGTACACTGCATTCTTTTACGGCTCTGACGTCCTTATTAAAAAAAAAAAAACGTTCGTTGTGTGTGACACTCGCTGTGTTATCTTCTCCTCTCCCCTCTTTTTTTATGTGCATGTTTGTATGGGTGATGGAGTCTCGTGCCATTCGATCTTTTCTGTGCACCTCCCTCCCCTCCCCTCCCCTATCCTTCGCCTTCCCTCCCCCTCAAATCCAGTGCAAATATCCTGTAGAGAACGCATGTTCATGGTGTGATAAGGTCCTTTTGCCTTCTGAGTAGGTGGAAAGGGTCGGAGGCGAGACAAGTTTTTTTTCCCGGTTTTTACTCATTATTATGTAGGGTTTTTTTTTTAGTTCCTCGATGGGAATATGTGCGCTACAAACACGTGGTATCGAGCGGATGGATGCCTCAAACAATGTTGCAAATCTATTCAGTTCTAATATAATTTATATTTCTGATGTATGCTTAAAAAGATACATATTTTTCCGCTATCTTTGCCTCGAAATATCTCAGAAAGCCTCCGGCGAATCTCTCGTTCCGTGCTCCTCTCCCGAATCTCCGCCTTTCCGTTCCTTGCTGTTTCTCTTCTTTCCTCCTTTTTTTTTTTCCGAGTTCACCTTCGTAGGAGGAGAGATACTGTGTGTGTGTGTGTGTGTGTGTACATAAACGGACGCACACACACACGGACATATACACACACACACACACACGAGCGTTAATCGGTGAGGCCAGGGGAAGAGTCCAAGTCAATTCGCGCATTTTATTTTAATCAATTTTTTTTGTCTCTCCCCCTATCTTTCTATATAACTGTATAACTAAAAAAAAAATATAGAACTAAGTTCCATAGCTCCCGGAGCTTTCGCGGGATACCAACCTGCGGCATCTGCAAGACAGCTCTCGCGTGGGGGGTTTCGCTGCGGGGGCTAAACCCTCTCTCGGTTAGTGCAGGATAGGGGATAAGCTTTTATTTTTTTTGTTTCGCTTTTTTGCTCATCTGACGATCAGACGTGACGGCTGCGTCTCTTCTTTACACCCCGTCAACGTCCGTGCAAACTTCCCCTCGACTCTCGCCCTCATCGCCTGTGCTCCTGCGCAGCATCGGGGTGGAGACGGTGACCATTAAAAAAAAAAAAACGTTTTGTTGTTTCAATGATGCCCCACCATTCCCCCCTTCCCCTCTCTCCTGGTTGTATTCCTTTCTCTTCTATCGCTTCTGCGTGCACATATTATACATGTGCTGTTTACCCGCTTTTGTTTTGTATTATTTATTAATATATACATATAGCGTCCTGGTCTCGCTTGCCTTAATTTACTGGAGATGAGGGTGGGGAGAGGGGGAAGGGGGGGAGAGAGAGAGAGAGAGAGGGATGGTAAGGAGGAGGAGAGGTTGTGCGTTTGTGATCCATGTACCCCCTCCCCCCCCCTCAAAAAAAAAGGTAAAACAAACAAACAAAAATATATATATATATATATAACAAACAGAGTCGGGTGGGCCCACACCTGTAGTGAGGAAAGGATACCGAGGTCAGGATACACTTGAGGCATCACGGAGTCGTTTTTTTAATTTTCAGTTTTGCCTGTGGCTGGTCGGGTCTTCCGGTTTCTGTACTCGGCTGCTCTTCCCGCGCCACTCCCTCCTCCTCTCCTCCCCTCGCAGCGTGTTTGTCCTGCTCATGAGACTCAGAAATGTCGCAGCCGTTCCCAACCTTGGCCGGTACATTTTTTTTTTTTTTGCTGCTGCCGTTGCAGGCGCGCCTCTGCCTTCGCTTTTCCCTCGACACGACTTTGCTACTTGTACTTCATTCCTACAATTTTCTTTTTTGAATATGTATTATTACTTGAACACTCAAAAAATCACCTGCGCGCGCCCTTCCATGTGCCATTGTGATTTGGGGTGTTGTCCAACCCTTCCAAACATATTTATATATTTATATATTGTGCACACACACACACACACACACACGCATGCAGTCGTAAAGTGTTTCTCCCCAAAACGTGGCCCTTCTCGAGACATACACATACACACGCACACACATACACACGCAAAACGGTTTCTTTTTCGCGCTTGATTTACATGGGTCTTGCTGATAACCATCCCCCACTCTCCTTTTTTTAAAAAAGGAAATATTTTTTCTCAAATTTGCTCGACTCCTCTCTTCATTCTGTACACTCGCTGTTTCACGTTTCTTTGTCGTTCAACTCGATATTCCTCATCTATATTCTTTTCGTTTTTTTTTTCCTTCCCGTGCTTCCACCGCTGAAATACACACAGCAACACATTTCCGTCCTCAACAATGCAGACAAAAGAGAAGGTTGAGGTGATCCGCCTCGCGACGGGGCTGCAGAAGCCCATCAACGAGTACAAGCGCTTCGCCATCTTGGTGCTTGGCTCCTTCGGCTGTATCGTCTGCTCCTTCACCTTCGCGTGGAACCTCATCTCGGACACTATGCAGAGGCGATATATGCTGTCACAGCGTGATTTGACTACTATTGTCACCACTGGTTTAGTCTTTCAGTTCACCGTGCTGCCCTACGCTTTCCTGTACGACTACTTCGGCCCGACTCCAATCGCCGTTCTGGCAACCATCAACTTCCCCCTTGGAACACTGTTGTTGGCGCTGTGCTTCATGGGCCAAGTCCACGGCACCGTCGTGCGTCTGGCTGTGTTCAACGCTTTCGTATGCGGTGGCTGCATTCTGTTTGATTTGTGCAGCGTTGTTACGGTGCTGTCATACTTCCCGTCCAACCGCGGCCCCGTGACAGCGTTGCTGAAGACCTTCACGGGCCTCGGCTCCGCTCTCGTCGCTGCACTGTACGCCGGCTTCTTCAATTCAGACCCGAAGCAATATTTCTTTTTTCTTTTCTCTGTTGGGTTGGTGGTTGGTGTGCTGTGCATCGTGTTCATGCGCCTGCCTCCCTATCACCTGACGGGGTATGAGGAGAAGAAGCTGCCAGATGAGGTGCAGGAGCGTCGCGTGGCGAGGAAGGCGCAGTATCTGCGTCAGGAGGTACCGCTGCGCCGCTTCGTGTGGGGCTTCGTCATCCTTGTCGTGCTGATTGTCTTTCTGCCGACACAGAGCGCGCTCGTGAGTTACCTGCGCCTTGATATGGGCGCGAAGCTTGCCTTTGCGGTTGTGACGTGCATCCTGACAGGCCTCTATCTGATCGTTGCGCTTCCCGTTCGGTTCATGAACAGCAGCCATATTCCACTCTTCAACCCGGTTAGCGAAAAAAAGGATTGTATGTTGACTGAGCGTAAAGCCCGTTCCTCCGGGAGCACCTCAAGGACAGAGGGTTATGCGGCGCGAGAGGACGGGAACGGTCCCGACGCAGGCAATCATGAGGAGGAGCTGATGGAGATGCGGCAAAAGGATATGATAAGCGACCCGGAAGCTCTGAGAGAGGCGCTCGATGCCGACCGTGCCGAAGCCGATGAGGTTGCCACCGGGGAGACCGAGTTGGACTACCTCGCGCCGCAGTACCAGGGCACCTTCCTGCACAATCTGACGACACTGGAGATATGGGCGCTGTGGTGGACTATGTTCACTGTCCTAGGCGCAGAACTTGTTGTCATCTACAACGCCAGATTCCTGCTGACTGCACTGCAGAGTGCCCCTGTGGACGAGTCGTTGTCTACGATGCTGACTGTGCTGAACGGTGTGGGTAGTGCTGTGGGCCGTCTGCTCATGTCTTACTTCGAAGTATGGTCACAGAAGCGTAAGGTGGAGGACCGCATCCCCATCACCGTATCGCTGTTCTTCCCCACTGGTTCTGTCATACTCACGCTTGTGCTGTTCCTTGTGTTGCCTGCCGCAGCGCTCCCGCTGCCGTACGTGTTCGCCGCCATGGGCAACGGCTTCTTGGCTGCCGTGCAAATTCTGGTGACGCGTACGATCTTTGCGAAGGACCCCGCGAAGCACTACAACTTCTGTTTCACAGCGAACCTGTTCGCCGCCATCCTGTTCAATCGATTCCTGTACGGCGAGTGGTACACGGTGCAGGCCGAGAAGCAGGGGCGCGCGGACATGCTGTGCTACGGCAAGGGTTGTGTGATGATGCCGTTGCTGGTGATGCTGGGGCTTGCGTGCAGCGCGTTCATCACAGACGTGATCCTGCACTTGCGCTACCGCTCGTACTGCCAGAGGACACTGGCAGAGCGCGCTCGTCTGCGCGAGGAGGCGGCTGCACTTGCCATTGATAGCCACCACGGGGTGGGTGATAGTGCGGTGGTCGGTGAGGACAAACGTTCTAACGAGCCCATTGGTGATTACCCAGCCCGCGTGTAGGTGACAGGCAGCGATAGCGCTACATCTCAGCTTGGGGGTGGATAGGGGCTTGTGAGCGCTGCATACCTTGTGGGTACATGGCATCTGAAAGAAATAGTGGCTGTTCCCCTCCCCCCCCCCCCTCGGGGTACATCCGATGGAGATATATATATATATATATATATATATGTATATAAATATCTACTTGATGTCCCTTGGTGTCTTCTTATTGCTGACGCCGTTGCGGAGGTGTGCGACGAGAAATGTATTATCATTATGAGAGTCGTTAATATCACCTATCCCTTACCTATGACGAGAGCAGCGTGTGAGTGTGAGGGTGTGGTTGTGTGTGTGTATGTATGTATGCGTGTTTGTGTACTGAGGGCGTCAACGCGGGGGTTACTTTTTTTTTCTCCTGTGCGTTGCCCATATGCGTGAGAGGGAGGGGGGGCCACTCCCCCTCTCCCTCCTCCCTTGGCCGTCCTCTGTACATTGCCCCGAGATATTAAAAAAGAATTTTATTTTTCATTTTTACAGTTTCTTCTTGCTTCCTCGCCCCTTCTCTCCACCATATTATATATATATATATATATATATATATATTCTTGTATTTCTTCAGTTTTTCGTATGAGTCTAGTTTGCTTCAAAACGCCATAAAAAACATTTCACCTTTCTTTCTTCATTTCTCTTGCAAACAGATTTTTTATTCCTTATATGCATATTTTTTGGGTGTTCTGTTGCAGTTTTTTATTTCTCACGTTTTTTTTTCTTTTCTCCACCACGCTTATTTATTTTCACCACACCTCTCCTCTCTCTTTATATCTAATATGCGTGTGCGTGTGGGTGTGCTTCTATGTGTACTCGCCGATACATATTGCTTTCATTTCGCGGTTTTATTCGTTATGTTGGTCGTATCGTGGCCTGGGCTTCGGTTGCTCGAGCCTATACGGTTGCGTGCGTCTTGCCTTCATGAGTATATGTGTATATATACTCAGATATGCTTTTATTTATGTCATTGCAGCATAATCGTTTGTGCAAGTCGATGCGTCGCGGTGAGCCCCCCCTTCTCCTCCTCCTCTTCCTTACCCGGCGACTCTGTGCTTCTCCACGATGTGCACTGCCACGCAGGGGTGTGATTAGTGCCTCTACGTACGTTCTTGATCGGGGGCAGCGACGGCGGCGGGGGATCGGGTGGGGGGGGGGTCGGGTGCGCCTCATTAAAAAAAATGCGTGTTCTGTGAGTGCGTTTGGGGTTTTATGTTTCACCAAGGTTGTTGTTGTGCATGGTATAGCTTGTGCCCTCTCCTGTCCGTCGACAGTCCCCCTACGCCTTCCCTTCCCTGGGTGCTTGATCCTCGACGCTGGCGGAGTCTTAAGGATGCTCATGTAATGGAGTGGAGAGGCAAGGCAAGGCGAGACGGAGAGCTGGCAGAAGCGGATGCAAGACTTCTGCCATGTGCTCCTCCAGTTTAAAAAAAAAAATTGTTCTGTCTTCTCGGCATAGAGTGATGACACTGTCACCAACGTGCGTGTTGTCCCGCGATGCATTTCTTTTCAATGCAGCAGCTGAACGATTTCCCCATTTTCTCCCTTTTTTTGTCCCCCCCCCCCAACGCATCGGTTACTTCATTCAGATGTGGTGGGGAGGGGAGGAAGTGTGTAGGCGAATTCATATGTGGTTCCGTATTTCGTAGAGCAGGTGTCGCACAAAATATCACCTTAAAAAAAAAAAAGGAGGGGAAGGTGGAGGAGTGTATAGCAATCATCGAGTACTATTATTGGTTTTCTTTCACTACCCCCCCTTCCCCGCTCCCCCCCCCTTCCCCACTGAGTCGCACAGGCCAGCTTCTTTTTTTTTTTACCGACGACCCTGTGGGCTCATCTGTGAGACGATATCCCAGGTGAAGAGGTGCAAAAAATGAAATTAATCTACACCCATATATATATATATATATATTATTATTATATCATTTTGCATTTCCCGCGCGAAAAGCGGTGCTGTCTCTGAAGACACGGTGATTTGCTCCTCAAACACATTTTCTCTCTTCCTCGACGCAAAGACAAACAATGCTCATCAGGTTAATTTTTTTTTTTTTTTGTTGTAAGATCAACATTTTTTTTTTTCCGCTACTCACCTCAAATGTGTGTTTTAAAATTTCTACTTTCTTCCCTCCCTCTGAGAAAAGAGATGTATGTGAACTCCTCCTCGAGCTGAACCAAAGATTTCTCTTGCTGCACCGTGTATGTGTCACGCGTTATGTTTACGCCACAGTTTCGCGGAACGCTCTACTTCCCCCCCTATACGTCAACAACACATCATATTTATTATTATCATTATTATGTACATATATATATATATATATATGTTCGAGTCTGGCGTTGAAGGTGAGACTCCCCCTCTCCTCTCCAGACCCATTATGTTTAGGGCCGTTTTACGGGTAGCGGTGTGAACACCGCAATGCAGTCTTTAACTCGAAGACGTGGGTACATACTCAGTGCATCTGCCAAGGAAGGGGAGTCGCTTGCTCCGTCAAGCGACGCACAGAAAGACATTCCAACGTCTTTTCCAGTGCTGCAGTGGCGACAACACACTTACGGTCACACCACACACGCGTACACTCCTACCCAGACACGCATATGCACATGTGTACACAACCTCTTGTTCTCTATTTGTAGTTGATATGGTCGACTATCTCGTTGTTGGGGTGATTCAGCGTGTGACGTGGTGACACCTATGCGCTCGCTGGTGTTGGTTTCCGTCTTCCTCCTTTTTTTCTCTATTTTTTGCTTTCTCAATGTTTCCTCCAATGAACGCATAAAAAAAATATATATATATATATATATATATATTCCGCTCTGCCAGCTCTTGTCTACTTTTTTCCATCTTTTTTTTTGATCTCATTGCAGTTGTCCCACATTGCTACCCCCTCACCACGAATGCGCATGTTCACCCCTTCTCGCATTCCCCGATTCGGGTGACTGTCTCTATTCGCGCCCCCAAACAAATTGTTCGCTGGTTACGTTGGGTGCTTTGATATAGATCTTCTCCATCTCATATATTCTCTCATTCTCCGTGTGTATTAACTTGCTTACTTCTTCCCCTCTCATTTCTAGTGTAGAGGGGGGATGTCTTTGCCACAGCCTTCCCCCCCCTTTCCCTTCCCTTCCCCCCTTCGCTTTCGTCTGTAACATCTCCCCTCTCCCACGTTTCTATTACTCGACTAGTTGGCTTTAAGCTCTAATGAGGCGGCGGGTGCGTTAGCGCGCTTGCTCCAGCGAGGAGAATTGCATCGACGATTTTGCGTGTGCCGTGGCTTGTGAGCAGCCCCAAGAAAGAAAATAATATGTACATGCATATATATTATATATATATATATATATATTTATTTAAATTAATTAATTTATAGCCCCTTCTGCTCTTGATTCACCGCCCTTTGCTTCACCCTTCCCCCGCCCTCCCCCCCACTTAATCCATCAAGATGATACCGCATGCTCAACTAAATGGGGACAAAACAGAGATGTACTTGTTCCCTCCCTCCGCTCTCTCCCATTCCCCCCCATATATATATATATATATATATATATATATATGTTAT
>CM007331.1:270530-286621 GCA_000333855.2 Endotrypanum monterogeii
CGAGAGGCTGTAGCGTTTCTGCATGGGTTTAGCGATCAGATTCCACGCGTATGTAAAGGAAAAAATCATACAGCCGAAGGAGCCAAGCACCAAGATGGCGAAGCGCTTGTACTCGTTGACGGGCTCCTGCGGCCCCGTCGCGAGGCGAATCACCTCAACCTTCTCTTTTGTCTGCATTGTGTTGCAAATCTGGGGAAAATAACAGCAGGTATGTATGTATCTGTGTGTGCCGCCCGGGGGGGGAGGGGGGGAGGTGGGAAAAGGAAGAGAAAACCACACAAGTCGTGACAAGACGCGACCAAGAAACCTCCCTCTCAGACAAAATACCGACTGATAAACTAAAATAAGTTTTGTCAGGGAATATACATATATATATATATATACATATATATATATATATATATATATGTATATTCCCTGACAAAACTTATTTTAGTTTATCAGTCGGTATTTTGTCTGAGAGGGAGGTTTCTTGGTCGCGTCTTGTCACGGCTTGTGTGGTTTTCTCTTCCTTTTCCCACCTCCCCCCCTCCCCCCCCGGGCGGCACACACAGATACATACATACCTGCTGTTATTTTCCCCAGATTTGCAACACAATGCAGACAAAAGAGAAGGTTGAGGTGATCCGCCTCGCGACGGGGCCGCAGGAGCCCGTCAACGAGTACAAGCGCTTCGCCATCTTGGTGCTTGGCTCCTTCGGCTGTATGGTTTTTTCCTTTACATACGCGTGGAATCTGATCGCTAAACCCATGCAGAAACGCTACAGCCTCTCGCAGCGTGATATGAGCTCGATCGTGACGACCGGTTTGTTCTTCCAATACTGCGTACTGCCCTACGCCTTCCTCTACGATTTCTTAGGACCTTTGCCCATTGCCATCATTGCTTCCATCTACCTTCCTCTGGGCACACTCTTGCAGGCATTGTGCTTCATGGGCAAGATCCATGGCACTGTCGTGCGTTTGTGTGTCTTTGACGCCCTGTTGTGCAGCGGTTGCATTCTGTTCGATTTGTGCAGCATAGTCACGGTGCTGTCATATTTCCCCACAAATCGGGGGGTTGTTGCCGCGTTGATGAAGACCTTCTCCGGCCTCGGCTCCGCTATCGTCGCTGCCCTGTTCGCCGGTTTCTTCAATTCAGACCCGATGAGGCATTTCTTTTTTCTCTGCTCTCTTGCAATCTTGGTTGGTGTGCTGTGCATCGTGTTCATGCGCCTGCCTCCCTATCACCTGACGGGGTATGAGGAGAGGACGCTCCCTGCAGAGGTGCAGGAGCGTCGCCGGGCGAGAAAGGCGCAGTATCTGCGTCAGGAGGCACCGCTGCGCCGCTTCGTGTGGGGCTTCGTCATCATTTTCGTGCTGATCGTCTTTCTCCCGACACAGAGCGCGCTCGTGAGTTACCTGGGCCTTGGCAAGGGCCCGAAGCTTGCCTTTGCGGTTGTGACGACCGTTACGATTCTTCTCTACCTCCTTGTGGCTGCACCGCTTCGGTTCATGAACAGCAGCTACATTCCGCTGTTTAACCCCCACCGGTCGAAGCCGCAGTCGGTGGACGATACCCCGAGTCTTGACTCCTGCGAGGGTTGGCGGGAGGTGAAGGAAGGTCTAACGGAGGAGTTCGACGCAGTGGTTCAGCAAAACAATACCACGGTCAGGGATGCCACCACTGCGAAGGAAAGCCTACCCATCGTCGGTGAAGACACCCAGGAAAAGATCGGCATTGCAGCCGGTGAAGCAGAGGTGGACTTCGTTGCGCCGCAGTACCAGGGCACCTTCCTGCACAATCTGACGACACTGGAGATGTGGGCGATGTGGTGGACTATGTTCACCATCGTTGGTGCGGAGTTTGTAATCATTTACAACGCTTCTTTCATTCTCACTTCACTGCAGAGTGCCCCTGTGGGCGAGTCGTTGTCTGCGATGCTGACTGTGCTGAACGGTGTGGGCAGTGCTGTGGGCCGTCTGCTCATGGCCTTCTTCGAAGTGTGGTCACAGAAGCGCAGACCGGAGGACCGCATCCCCATCACCGTCGCTTTTTTTGTGCCGACAATTCTGATCATTACCACCATAGTTCTTTTTCTCACGCTGCCAACGCGCTTTCTTGTGTTGCCGTACGTCGTTGCTGCCTTGTGCAACGGCTTCTTGGCCGGTGTCGTGATTCTGGTGACGCGCACGATCTTTGCGAAGGACCCCGCGAAGCACTACAACTTCTGTTTCACGGCAACAATGGTGGCGTCGATCGTGTTCAATCGATTCCTGTACGGCGAGTGGTACACGGTGCAGGCCGAGAAGCAAGGCAGCAAGCTGTGCTACGGCAAGGGTTGCGTGATGATGCCGCTGCTGGTGATGCTGGGTCTTGCGTGCAGCGCGTTCGTCACAGACGTGATCCTGCACTTGCGCTACCGCTCGTACTGCCAGAGGACACTGGCAGAGCGCGCTCGTCTGCGCGAGGAGGCGAACAAAGTGCACAACAGTCGTCCCTACGGCTGTTGAGTTGGAGGAGGTCGCTGATACGACGAGTCTCCCCAACATGTGCCCTGCGCTGAGTCCAGAAAAGTGATGTGAGAATTTCCGCGCAAAGGTTGTGTGTGTGTAGAGTATATATATATATATATATATATATATATAGATGGCACTGTGTGCTGAACGAACTGTGGGTGCTGCTGCCGCTGTTAACGTCTCACACTAGCGGGTGCTGGTGGCGGTAATTGTCTGAGCACACAGCTTATCACTCATCCCATAGGCCTCTATGGTGTATATATATATATATATATATATATTATTTATTTATTTATGCAGTCTAATTTTTTTTTCTCTCAACGGCTTCTTTTTTTTTTCCCCCTTTTTTTTCGTGAGGCGTGCTCTTCTTCACGTTAGGCCGATGCATTTGGAAACAACTGTCGGTGACTGACGGAGTTGGGAGAGGTGTGTCTATGTCGTCTCTTGTCCGTGTGTGCTCTCGGAGGAAGTGAATAAAAGGAGGGAGGGAGGGGAGGCACTAGGAGGGGGTTGATTTGTGGAAGTGTACTGCTCTTGTTTACCTCCTTAGTCCATATATACGCGTATAGTTCTGCACCTTCTCCAAGTTTAGTGTGCGCGTTTTTCTCCCCCCCTTTTTTTTTCTTCTGTAATCGTGTGAACTCGATACAGCTTCAACTCGTTGTGGCTCGTGTACACATTCCCCCCCCTCCCTCCTCGGCCTCCATACATAGTATATAGATATATACCATGTATCTAACCTTGGCTCATATTATAAAAAATATACTATCAAGCAATATAACTGATACATGCGTGCAAGGTTACACCAACAACACGCCGATATACAGAGAGACGAACAGAATAAATATATATATATATATTTTTGCCGAGGTTCTTGGTAGCCCATTTCTGTGAGTTTGTACCTGAAGGCCCATCCTCTCCTTTCATTACACACACACACACACATATGCACATTATATATATATATATATATATACTTATATAAATATATGTCTGTGTGTGTGTGTGTATTCCTTTTTCAGATCTCAATTATTTTATAAATTCGCCCCACTCGATTTGTGTTGTATTCCCCCTCTTTTTAATCCGGCAAAATAGTTTGAATTTTTTTTTTTTTCATTATCCGCGGCTTTATGTCGAGGACGATGTTAAGCCACGTCGCGAAGAGGACGGAAGAGAGAGAAAATAGCTGAGAGGTACCCAAAGGGGATATATATATATATTTTTTTGCGACGTCTCTGTCTGCGTTGGTGCACGAGTTAGTGTTTTGGTGTATGTTTGCCCATGTGGCCTCTTTGCATGTTCTCTCCCCTTTTTATATTTCTTCTCCTTTCTTGGGGCAATCTCCGAGATTCTGTTTTCGAGTCGCAGCTTCGCAGAGGAGTATCTGTGCACCAATACCAGACAATCATTTTTTGTTTTCCCCCTTTCTCCCCTCATTTTCCTTTATTTATCCCCATTTTTTTTTCCCTCAGGCACCTCCAAGATACTTGCACAGACTGTACCACATGTTCTACGTGTTGCTTTTTATTTTCCTTATTTCGCGTGTGCGTGTGTGCATGTATGTCTGTGTTAAATGTTGTTCCCACATTTTCCCTTCCTTTCTTGCGTTGACTGGTGCCATCGACCCCAACACACACAAGCATACGTATATACTTAGATATATATATATATATATATATATATACAAACAAACAGACTGCGTCACAGACGATGGGCATGTTTGCATATGCATAGGGAAAAACAAATGAGTTTCTTAAGTCTCGACAAGCGCCCCCTTCCCCTCCCCCCCTCCGCTGACGAGTTGTGGTGGTGGGCACCTTTTAGCTCATACGTGAGGGGCATAGGGAAAAATATTACAGCTTTGCCTCCTCCCCGCTCTCTTTCTTTCTTTATATATATGTATATATGTATATTTATTTTTATATATCAAATTGATGTATGCCTGGGGGCAAGAGGAGGTATAGTCAAAGGAACTGTGATGGGGGGAAACATGACCCCCCCCCTCTCCCTCTCTTTCTTTCTTCCCTCCTCTACTGAGCGTCGTAGTTTTTGGCTTTCCCCTCCGCCTGTGAGAAGTCTTCTCCTTTCCTCGTTTTTTTTTTTCCAAAACGTTTTTACAGGTATGTGCGTGTATGTATTGCCATTGCACGCCCCGCTCTTTTTTGTTTGTTTGTTTTCGCGCTCCAGATCATCATTTTTTTTTTTTTTGTGTTCTACCCGAATTATCTGAAGTGGAGGGCCTCCCCTGTCTCATCTCCCGTGGCGGATGGTGGATGCCGGGCATGTACGGGGTGTGGCATTTCACGTGGTTTCTCATGCTCATTTCATGTCTTGTGCCGTGCTGTCGTGTTAACTTCGGCGTTTTTTTTTTTTTGTTTGTTTGTTTGTTTTTTCTTCCACCTCAGAAAAAAAAAAACGACCACTAAGTTCCCATACAGTTTTTATACTTTATGTATTCGTTTTTTATTCTAATATTTTTTTTCCCCCCTTACCCTTCTCCTCCCCCCGACAAAAAAAAAATGTAAACAGTGCTCTCAGGGCTTCTTCGTGGTGTATATTGGCCGCGATTCTATCGGTGTCTGATGCGGCTCTCCCTCCCCTTCCCCTTTCCACCGGTTTTCTTCTTCCGCGTCTCCGCACCGCTCGTCTACGTGTTGGCATGTCTGCATATACATATATATATATATATATATATATATATATGTATATACTATGTATATGCTCATTCGTGTTCGGATATGTTTACGTGTGGGTCTATGTGGGAAACGGAGGAGGGAGATGAGTGGGATGAGTTGTCGTTTCTGTTTCCATTTGCCTTTGATTGCAACAGATGAGGAGACAAGGTGTATTTGATTTCATTTCATGAAAACGTATCACACTTTTTTTTTTTTTTTCTGTCGTCTCCCCAGCGAGTAGTTTCTCAAAAATTTTTTTTTTCAAATATAAGTATATATATATATATATACACACCCGTTCCCCCCCCCACCTCGACTCTCTTTCTGCCACATCTGTGCATATACATCAACTCATTTTGGTTTTCCTCTCTTCACCTCTCGTCGAACAATATCGATCGCACACGCACATACACCCAGGGAGTGATACACAAATATATATATATATATATATATATATATATATGTAGATGTGTGTGTGTGTTTTGGCCCCTTTCCCCGGTGCGCAAGATTGACGATGTGGAGGAAAAAAAAACATTAAGTCGCTGTTTTTTTTTCTTTTTCGACGACGGCCTCGTACGCGTGGAATGCCTTGTGCAAGTGTTTACGTCACCATGCATGCATAAGGAAAAAAAAAAAGATGATCTTCGCAAACTAAAGTACGAGTGTCAACGTGAAGGGGCAACAACAGCTACGAGCGCTGAAATACTTCATCGCTCCGCTCGTATTACCCGGGTGGCGGGAGATGTGTGACACGTCCTGTGACGATGAGGAAGTGATTTCTTTGCGTTCAATGTGTCAGCCTCCTCCCATCTGCCCCGTTCTGTTGTTTTTTCTTCTTTGGCTGCGCGTGCCGACCTCTGCAGTGCCATGTGCGATGGCCTCGGTGTCCAACGCATCAACTTCTTCGCAGCTGATCGCTATACATGATTCAGATGAATGCTTTCTATCCCTCTCGCATATCCGTTGCATACACTGCGTCGCATTTTTATTTTTTATTTACCGTTTGCTGTTCACACCCAAAGGGTCATAACAGCTGGACCGTATTCAATCGCCCTCGTTGCCCTTACTCTTTATTTCCCTCTCGCTCCTCCTCTCTCGAACAAAAAACCCTTTCCACGGAAAACATTACAATTTTGCACAGACCTTCGTGCGCGCACACGCACACACACACACTTACCTACAGGACACACACCTAAGACAAACGCCTCGACCAAGTGAAACGAAACAAAAAAAAATCTACCCTCACAGACCGACAGACAGGCAGAGTGAGTGGGTGGGTGAGGGGGTTGCCTGTAACGCCAAGTCCATTTCTGTTTTTTTTTCTTCTCTTCTCCTGATGGTGTGTGACCTGGACTCGAGTGAGTTGGTGTGTTTGTCCCACTCTTTCCGTCAAGTTCCACGACACGCTGTGATTTGAAGCGTTTTTCTTTAAAAAAAAAATATATATATATACCCTGTTCTTCTCGTCCTCTCGTGAACTCGGTTTGACACCGCAACTGTTGTTGCTACGTATTCTACAGTCTTTTTTCTACCACTACACATTTTTTTCGGGTATATATATATATATATATATATATTGTTCGTGACGGAATATCTTCTCGATTTTTTTTTTTTGTGGTGTGTGTATATTTTTTTTTTCTAAGTTGAAGGCATTTCACATTTCATTCACCCATACATACATATACACCCACCAATCCTCATCCCCACACGCACAAGGTGTGTCCTCTCTTCTTCACCCCCCCCCTTTAAGAAAAAAAAAAAGGAATATCAACACGAAAACAACGAGACTAGCAGCATCAGAAACGGAAAGTGCACTCGTCATTTGCGAGAGGGTGTGTTCCCATTTTCCGGGAAACATAGGGCATAGACAGACACACGAAAAGAGGAACATAGTTCTCTCCCTTTTTGATTGCTTCCATCAGTCATGACGCATCACCGCGAGCCTTGTATGGAGGTCAACTCTCCGTGTGAGGATGCGCCAGGGGTCTCAGATGTTTCCAGCACCGAGCACATGGTGCATACACTCGACATGAAAAACCAGAGGCCGATCAGTGAACGACGTCGCTTTGCCCTGCTCACGTTGGCTGCCTTTGCCATGATCTGTGCATCGACGTCGTATGCCTTCAACTTATTCAGCGGGAGCCTCCGGGAGAAGTATGACTATGATTCTCGGCAGATGTCGTCCATTAACACAGTGGGTATGGTGTTGTGCTATTTTTTGCTGCCCTACGGCACGTTATTCGACTATTTCGGCCCGTTGCCGGTGTACATCCTCGCATGCGTGCTGGGGCCGCTGGGATTGCTGCTGATGGGTCTGACATTCCAGGGCGTGATTGCCGGCTCCGTTGTGCGATTTTGTGTCTTCAACGCGTTGCTGAGTCTCGGCAGTCAACTGTTCGACCTCGCGACGGTGGTGACGGTGTTGAGCATCTTCCCGACGCGTCGCGGGTGGGTGATTGCGCTACTAAAGACACTGATGGGGTTGGGCTCTGCGATCATCGGCTCCATGCGCACGGGTTTCTTTTTGACGTCACCGGCGAACTACTTTTATTTTCTCACTGGGATGGTCCTTGCTATTGGACTGATTTGCATTGCGGTGATGCGGCTGCCATCGTATCATCTGACAGGTTATCAGCAGAGCTCCCTGGACGACGAGCAGAAGTCGGTCCGCGGTGCGCGCATCGCGGCATACCTGACACAGGAGCCGCCAATGTGGAGGTTCTACATCAGTATCCTGATCGTTGTTGTGCTTGTCATCTATCTACCGACAACGAGTGCCTTGGCCGCGTTCACACAGGTCGCAAAGAAGGACAACGGTCTGCTCATCTTTGCTATTGTGACCGTGGTTATCACGGGGGGCTTTCTGCTGATGCTGGTGCCATGTCCATGGCTGGATCGACTGACGACGGGGAAGAGATCGATCGAGGCCGAGGCGCCGGAGCACGCCGAGGTACTGACGGATATCGACTACATTGCACCGGCGTACCAGACAACCTTCCTGCAGAGCTGCTGCACCGTGAGCCTGTGGTGCATCCTGTGGACAATGTTCTGTGGCGTAGGTGCCGAGTTCGTTATTATCTTCAATGCGTCGCCGATTTTCTCTGCTTTGACGGAGACGCCGCGACTGGATACGACCGTGTCAGCGCTGCTGACCGTGCTGAACGGAGCTGGCAGCGCGCTCGGTCGCCTGTCCATGTCGGTGTTTGAGTCCTACACGCAGAAGCGCAAGGCCGAGGACCGGTTTCCCATTACCTTTTCTTTCTTTGTGCCGACAACGTTGATTATTGTGTCGATGATATTGTTTCTCGTGTTGCCGGGTCGAGCTCTGTTGATTGCATTTTCTCTCGCGGCGCTTGGCAACGGCTTCTGCGCTAGCGTGGTGATTCTCGTGATTCGGACGATGTATGCGAAGGATCCTGCGAAGCACTACAATTTCGGATTCAACGCTCTGTGGATCGCGGCGATCTTGCTGAACCGCCTGCTCTTCGGCGAGTGGATCGCGTCTCGGGCCGACAGACAAGGCCAGAGGGTGTGTATCGGCCGCGAGTGTGTGATGATGCCAATGCTCGTCATGATCGGGCTCAACCTGACGGCGCTTCTTTCGGATGTGTATCTGCACGTCCGCTACACGCGCTTTGCACGGCGGGTGCTGGAGGAGCGTCGCCGTATTAAGGGGATGACCGCTGCCCAGGGCAGCTCGTCTCTCACCTGCGCCGAGAAGGAGGCTGTTGTCGGGGAAGTCAGCGATGTGCAATACTCAAGTAACAGTCTCTACGATTCTCTAGAGGAGACCCAGCAGAAGCAAAGGGGTTCTCAGCACTAGAGTCGAGGAATGTCGTTTATTTATTTTATTTTAAATTCTTTTGGACGAGGCGGGGAAATGCAGGTTCGACAACACCAGACTCTGTGCAACACTCAGCTGCAATACTTGGTTGCTGTCAATTCTGCAACGACCACGCACGATGCCTTCCTTCCTTCCTTCTCACTGCATGTGTGTCTGTCTGTCTCTCTGTATTATACATTGCGCCCTTGCCCGAGTGCTCTGCCGCGATACCTGTAGCCAGGTTGGCGGTGAGGCTTGTGGGCAAGAATTTACGCAGAGGTCGACGCACGTCTTCCCCCTGCTGTTTGTTGATAGGAACGCCTTCAGCAGAATTTGGAGGGGTGACTGGTGCACACATGCACACACATTTTTGTCCTCGTTACACTCCTCGCCTCCTCTCTCCTCTCCAGATGGTCATGAAGAGATGTTGAAGCTGAGGCGTGAGAGAAGTGCGAGTGAGCGATTATACAGAGCACCTGAAGATGTTCGTGTGCATCAGTGAAGTGAGACGGCGAGAAAATATCGGACTCGGGGTTGGTCGAGGTCGTGTGAGGGCAAGGGAGTCATCTACAGTAATTTTATTGGAAATGTTGTATACCAGCGAGGTGTAGGGGAAGGGTGAGCGGTGGGGTGTCCCGGGCCTCCGAGCCCTTTTTTTTTTTTGTCTCGTTTTATACTGGACTACTGTTTCTTGCTTGCTACCCCTCCCCTCCCCTCCCCTCCCCTCCCTGCTCTCCCCCTTTTTTCTTTACTGTTTAGTGCGATTGGCTCAAATCCCAATGGAGTGGATCTTTTTTCTTCATTTTTTTTTCGTTTTTGAGTTCTGAGAAACATTGCAGGGTTGCCGGCATATTCGTGTTGTGTGTGTGTGTGTGTGTGCCTGCTGTTATTTATTATATTTATTAATATTGTTATGCGTTTCTTTGTTATATATTTAATAGTTCTATTTATTTTCTATTTATTTATTCATTTTCTTTCTCTCTCTCTCTCTTTTTTTTCCGTTTTTTTTTCTTCCCCTCTTTTGTTCTCCATTATTATGATATCTATTTTTATTTTATTTTATTTTTGTATGTGTGTGCTTGTAATGTATTATATTGCTTTTTGTAAATAATATAATAAAAAGAAATCTGGTGTTCTACTATTTTTTTTTTCGTTTCTTCTTTCCTCGCGTCATCTTCTATTTGTTTACTTGTGGGTGCTTTCAGTTAGCATAAACAGCGACCCTCCCACCCTACCCCACTTCCACCCACTCTTTCTTCTTGCTTCCGATTTTTATTTATGTACGTGTGATTCGCATATATATATATATATATATATGTATGTATACGTGTGTGTCTCTCTCTTTCTGCGTGTGACTGTGTAGATGGGCTTGTATGCGTCTCTGCAAATAATCATAAAAAAGTAATGTATGCAAAGCAGTTCAGGAACAGCACAATGAAAAATAATGAGGGAGGAGGAAAAAAGTGTGTGTGTGTGTGTGTGTGTGTGTGTATGTGGGGGAGGTGAAGGGGGCTCGAATGTTAAGGGGCAGAAAAATAGTTTAATCTTTTCGCTTCTTGCCTCCTTTTTGTATCTGATACGGCCACCTCTTCTACTGTTTTCTCACCACTTTTGTTTTAGGCCCTTTATGGCTACATATATATATGTGCATGTATATATATATGTATGTATACGTATTCGCGTTCCGGTGCCTCCCTTCCTCCCCTCACTGGCTCACCTCTCACCCCTAACCCACTTACCAACTTCTTGTTATCGATGATGATGATCAAATCGATGTTTCCCCTCCGTTCTCTCTCTCTATATATAGAAGCAACATTTTTCGCTCGCGCTTTATCTTTTTTTTTTGTTAAAATATTTTAAGAAAGTTTTTGATATGATAGATGCCCGTGTGTGTGTGTGTGTGTGTGCGGCTCTGTTTCTTACTCCTCCCTTTTTTTTTCCACCAATTGTTTGGCCATCTTTCTGCGCGCGCTCGAGCTCTTCTTCTTTCATTTTTATATTTCCGATAAATATCATTTTTTTTTTATTCCCGCCTCTCGCACCCTTCCGTCATACCTCTCCTCTTCTTCTCCCGTTCCTGTTGCTCCGTCAACGAAGGATGCGAGAGGCGGGGGCTGTGGAGTATGAGGGCGATATTTATCATACTTAGGTGAGAGGATGTGGTGAGAGCAGCAGCAGCAGCGGGGGTGGGTGTAGAGTTTGGGTGGTGGTGGTGAAGGAGTACACGTCTGTGCACCGCACAATGGAAAGACATACCTGTCTGAACTCATGGACACACCTTGAGGGGTGTGATAGTGTGGCACAACATGAATGCGCCAGTCCCATGTCTTTGGTATCACCTGTGGTGTGTGTGTGTGTGTGTGTTGGAGAGTCCTTGTATCGTGGTGTACGAGGTTAGACACAACTAACCCGCCCCCCCCCCCCTCTCTCGAGGGCAGGTCCACATTCTTTTTCTCGCGCTCTATCTCCCGACTCTTTATGCAGCCTGCGTGCACATCCCCACAAAAACAAAAACAAAAAAAAAGGTGGGAAGTGAAAAAAAAAGGAAAGTCGAGTACGTATACTCACTCTTTTTTTTTTTGGTTCTGTCATAGCTCCCTCTTGCTATTCCTCCACGTCTCATCGCCCGGAGAATGGGGGCGGGAGCGACCTTGCTTTTGTTCCTTAACGCTCATATCGCCACACGTGCCTCTCCCTTCCCCTTCTAGCTTTGCCTTCACTTTCTGCGGGGCAGCTTCTTTGTACATTCCCTCCATAGTGACAGACACCATGGATTTCGCTTCCGCACCTCACGAGTACTTCTCTGGTGGTTGTCGACTTTGCACATCTTCCTAAGTTTTTTTTTTTTCTTTCACCAGTGATATCGTGAGAGGAAGTGCGTGTACGTCCGTGTGACCTGAGTCGCTTGGGGTGCTCCGTGGATAGCCTCAAAGTTTTCGATGGAGGCAGTCGTAGTGCATATATGGGAACACTTGTTAAGCTACGAGTGTGGACATCGTCACCCCTCGCCCCTCTTCTCTCCCCCTTCAGCACTCTCTTCTTCCCGTTACGCACACACACACACCTTTAATTCTCTCAATTCGCTTTTCCTACACCAGCAGGCATGACTGCACTTGGGTTCACCCACTCGAGTGTAGTTGCTCAACACCACTCCACTCTCAAAAAAAAAAAGGGACCAGAACGATGGCAAAAGCTCAACGCTCAGTGTGAGGGGACGACATACTCGATATCTGCGAGTGCTGGGGACACTGTCTCCAACGATAAAACCTTTAATTTGGAGGCAGCCAGTACGGTGCGTCATTTATACACCCTGTAGCGTCAAGCGCCCGGAGGAGTCGAAGAGGGGCACTCAATTCATCGCTGCTGCCTATGTCGTTAGATTTGCATCCACTTCGTACGTCCATGGAAAATCCTCAGTCGGTACCTTGCTGCAGAAGGACAACTAATAATTGTGTCACATGCCGATCATTGACTCTGCTAGTGTTGCTCCCCCCCCAAATACCTCTCGTTTTTATTTTTTCCCCAATTTTCTGGGTGTTGAAGCCAAGGGTTCTGCATCTTCCAATTTTCTTTTTTTGGGTTATCTGCATCCCTACTCATCTCGTTCCCATCGGCGCTCTCTGCATGAGTCTGCTGTACTCCAGGGCGTGATTGCCGACGCCGCTGTGCGGTCTTGTGTCTCCAACGCGTTGTTGAGTCTCGGCAGTCAACTGTTCAACCTTGTGACGGCGCTGACGGTGTTGAGCATCTTCATTGAGTTAATCTCCTCGCGTGTAGACAGGGCGCCAGAGAATCAGCGACAAGCTCAAGAAAAAAAAATATCTTCTGCCCCTCGCGGGGTTTAGCGAACAGAAGGTAGTCACGGTTGCATCACTCAACCGTACGTGTTTTCAGGCGTTTTTATTACCGCGAAACGACTTTTTTTTTTTTTTGGTGGTGTTTGAGTTGCACTCGTCCACCTAGGAAAAAGAAAAAAAAAGACACATGTTTGTACCGAGTTCATTGCCCTCGACATGGTGATGCAGGCTTCATTGACTGTCTTTAAGGACGCGACTCGTATTTCTGAGTGGATCAGGAAGGCAGAAACATCACCGCATTAGCAACTCTCTCGCGCGCTCTCTCTCTCTTTCTCTGTGTGTGTGTCTCACTTTTTTTTTTTTGTTTCTTCCTGCTCTTGTTCTCTTCTTCTTCGTTTTTTTTTCCCCATCGTTCTTGACAGACTCTCCTCGGCCTCCATCACAGAAAAAAAAAAGAAAACATACCTACAGACACAATATCTTTTCTGTTTGTCTACACCCCCTGCCCTCGCTCCTTCCCTTTCCCTTCTATTGTCATGTCCACCACCGCAAAAAATTCCGAGATGACTTACTTCACCGCCATCGCCAACCGCGATGTGGAGGCGATCAAGAGGCTTATCGCGCAGCACTGCAACGTGAATGAGGTATCTCAGGATCCTGCATTGTACCACCGCACCCCTCTTCACGTTTGTGTCTGGGACAACTTTGTGGATGGGGCAAAACTGCTTCTCGATGCCGGCGCGGATGTAAACGCCTTGGACGATCTGCATGACAGCCCATACCTTCTTTCCGGTGCCGAGGGGCGACAGGAGATCATGGAGCATATTTATAAGAACGCTGAGAGGACAATGCGGTACGGTGGTGCATCGAGCTCTCGTAAGAAGATGAGTGTACCCGACTACTCGATCGTGAACCGATACGGAGGCTCCGCCCTCATCCCCGCCTGCGAGCGCGGTCATGTGGAGATGGTGCGCCTGCTTCTGGAGAAGGGCGTTGATGTGAACCACTACAACTACTACAAATGGACCGGCCTACTGGAGGCTGTCGAGCTTGGCGGCGACGATCGTGAACATGTCGAGATTGTTAAGCTCCTCATCGAGCATGGTGTGGATGTGAACCAGGTGGACGGGGAAGGCAAGACGCCTCTGTTCCTCGCGCGACAGCGTAAGGAAAAGCGTATTTGCGCGCTTCTGGAGGCTGCCGGAGCACACGAATAAGGCACTAAGAAGGTAAAAGCAGCAACATCAAGCAAGAAAATCAACAAAAGAACTTAAGCTTGTACCTTCACTTCCGTATCTCGCCATCAGAGTTTCCACAGGGAGTCCTACATGGGAAGCGCACACTGCTTGATAAGGGACCATCGAATTGTGCTCATGCGGTGGTCAGTGCTTGAAGCGCTGCTTTTTTTTTTTAGTTGTTGTTGATGTTGCCTCACATGCTCTTTCTTTTCGGCATATAAATATAAAACATATATATATATATATATATATATTTTATATTTATTTATATTTATCCCCTTTCTCCCTCCTTTCCAACCAACGGCTACGCCGCCGATGTCTCCTCATCCTCATCCTCAAGGGACTGATTTCTTACTGACGGCGGTTCACCGCACCCTCATGGCAGAAAGGAGCGGAGGGGCAAGGCAAGCATACATGCATACATCCGCGGGCCGTATCGTATAATCCCCACCCACTCACCGACTTTCTCTACGTCCCTGTATGCGCATGCGTGTGCATGAGTGTCTGTGTGTGTGTGTGTGTGTGCGCCGTCCGTGTCATGCGCACCAGATGCCCGATGGACCGGAATTCGTTTCACTCGATCCGCACTGCTTTCTGTCAGAGGAGCCTCGGGTGGTAGCAGGACTTCTTGTGAATCTGTGTCTCTGGGTAGGGTTTGGTGCGGAGCCTATGCTGTGATGGATGCGTTCAGGCGTAGCGGCCACTCTTTTCCATGCGTGCGCTCCTCCCTGCACCCCTCCCTCCCCCCCTCCCTCTCCCCCCCCGCTTTGTTCGATGCTTCCGTGGGGGAGGCCAAAAGGAGGGGTGGAGGCAAAGAGTGATAACTTCACCTATTTATATAGGGGCTTAGGCGACTTTGTGTGTGCGCCGGGTCGGGGGCACACGCCGAAGGGAACAGGGGTTATCCGTGAAAGTCGCTGCTGAGTCTTGTCGTCTCCTCTTATGAGTTTCTGCGGTCACCCTCATGTACATATGCGGATGTGCGCCTGTGTATGTGTGTGTGGGTGCTGGCGGCCGAGGTGGTGGGCGGGGATCGTGTGTATTTCATATTTTTCTCTCTGTATCGTGTGTGTTATTCGCTTTTATTGTTTTTGCTGCTTGCGTTTTTGCTCACGCGATCGCTCAGCTACCTCACTTACACCCTTCCCTGGCCCTTGTGATATCCAGGCCGACCTCATTCTGCGCAAGTTAATGTGTTGGTGTTTGTGTGTTATTCGAGTACTGCTCCCAGCGGTTTTTTTCTCACTCCTAATACGTCTCGGGTGTCTATGTCCTTCCCCCCCCTTCCCCCTCCCTTCTCCCCCCCCCTCCGGACACTCGGTATCGTTTTTTTTCTCCTTCCCGGCCTCTTTTCTTTGGTAAAATGAAGAGCCCATACGACAGGGGGAGGGCGGGGGGATTTGAGGGAGCAAGACGGCGGCTCCGTCTTCAGGGAAATATATATATATATATATATATTTGTTTTTATAAAGATGGACAAAGCTCAATAGACTAATATCCCTGGTCCAGGTTCCACTCGCTTCCACGGGGGAGAGGAGGATGCGGAGGGAGGGGATGAGTGGTTGAGTGGGTAACGGGGTGCGTGGATGCGTGCGCGTGTTTCTGTCTGAGGTAGTGTACACACATACATACCTAGATACACTTGTGAGCATATATGTCACAACACTTGTCCCTCATTTCTCTTCACACGTTATTGCGTATCATGTGCGTGAGGCTACGGAGGACTCTGTGTAAGTTTTTATCTGTAATGCAACCACTCCTCCGCCTTTTTTTTATTCATTCACTCACTCACTCGTTTCTTTTTTTTTTTCTCTTCTTCTTTCTTTCTGTCTTGTCGTGGGAAAAACCACAGGACTCTTGTTCTCGATCTTTATACCAGCGTTTAATAATAGTAAAAAAGAAAGGGAAAGGCAACTACATCACTACACACACACACACATATATATATATATATATATATATATATACAACAAACTACTTATCTACTACTTACTACTAGACAGTAGACTACCTAACTCGTGTACAGTAGTTCGTCGTCGCTACCTACCGACGTACCGTAGGT
>CM007331.1:298567-327930 GCA_000333855.2 Endotrypanum monterogeii
CTCTCGCTCACTCACTCACACACCCCTCCCCTCACCCTCCGCCTCCCGCTCCCTCCTCCGCCTCCCGCTCCCCCCTCCGCCTCCCCGCTCCCCCTCCCGCTCCCCCCCCCCCTCCCGCCTCCTCGACAAAAAAAATCTCGATGAAGAGGCGACCGGTGTTGGATTTGCTCATCCACCTACGGAGCGTCCCTTTCTGCTTGCAGACCGCAGCCCAACATGCGCACCTATTCCTTTTTTTTTTCTTCTGGCGATGTCTCTATCCTTAACCATCCATTCATTCACTCACTTTCTCACTCGTACACCATCTGGCGTCTCGGCGTTGCACACCCTTTTGTTCTCTCTCCCATATATTTTATCCATTGCTTCCACACACGTTTCTTTATTATTATTGTTTCATGTGTGATTTGTGGCACTCTCTGTATTATGATCTCCAATGCTTATAAACAGTTGCCTCCTCCTCCCCCCCCAAAAAAAAAAAATAATATATATATATATATATATATATTCGATCGTTAATCTCGCTGGTGTGTGCCACGGACGACCCTCGTGCATCCTCCCTCCCCCCGCTGCGAATACAGGAGAAAAGCAAACAAACATATTTTAGGGGGAATTCACCTAAAAAAACAAACAAACAAAAAAAAAGATTTCGTGGAGGAAAATTAAAGGTGGGTGCACAGAATGAAGGACCGTGCGCCCATTCTCGCCCCTGGCTTAGAATAAAGGAAAGAAATCGTGCTGCGGTGAGCTCGTCATACCCCATCCTCACGTCCCTCGCTGTACCATCTCTTTCCCTCAGTCCCCACATCGAGGGGTATACATCTCTCCCTCCCCGTGTACCTCTTCTTGTACAGAGGAAGGGAAAGGGGAGGGCCCTTGCACGACACGTACACCTGCGGGTCATTAATTTTTCGTATATATATATATATATATATATATATATATACGAGCCTGGGTTAGTATATTCCATCTCTCGCAAGTCTGTCATTATCAGCAGCATTCAGCATCGCATCTGGATCATGCCCATCGCGGTATCACAGGTCACTGGGGTATCTGATCTGCGGCTGGAGCCGCTCCTCTTCGCGGGTTACGAGCGACCTGGCAGTGAGGGTGGCAGTTTTATCCGCCTCATCACCCCGCAGGGTGCATATATGCGTTTGCATCCCTCACCTCTCCCTCTCGCACATGCCTCACAGTCGCACCCGAAGCTTCCAGCTCCATCCACTCTTGCCTGCTCACCCTCACATCCTCAAAAAAGGACCCATGATGATGGGGCCGTCGAGGCGGCTGCACCACCTGCAACGAAATCCCAGGCAGCTGCCCAGGAGACCCTGTCGACTGAAGTACTGCCCTGCACATCGACGACTGCGGCTGCTGCGGTGCTGTCGGGGCCACCAGATGGGTTTGAAGTCGAGTTCATCTCTTCTTCATCTTCCGCCGAATCTTCGGTCCTGCACTCCCGCACAGCGTCCCCGTCACCGCCGCCTCCAGCGCCACACGAGGTCGCTGCCCCGGGGAATGGGGTGCTGGGCCAAGCACCCGCGGGCTCAACAGATATGCGCGTAAATGAGGCAGTTTCTTTGAATGAACACGTATGCGATGTGTCCGAAAAAAAATCAAAAGATATTTTTGTAGCGTCTGCGTTTGTGCACGGCACGGAGTTGGCTGCCTCGGCGGCCTTGCTGGCAGAGTTTGACGATGCGCTGACTACATCTGCTTTGGTGCTCTTCAAGGGAAGACTTCCGCAGTCCTCACCGTCGCAGCCGCCGGAGTCTGGTGGAGAGACGTCACCGATGTGGTCTGAGGCATCGAACTACCACCGTGCAATGCTGTTGGGCTACGATGACGCCGGTTTTTCCTATATTGAAGCACACACATTTGCGCAGCGAACCGCGTCTCCGCCGGGATGGCGTCTTTGCCCTTTACCTCTGCTGGTGTGCGCGCCTGAAAGCTTGGCCCACGTGTATGAGGTCGTACCGTTGGTGGGCTCGTCAGACGCGGGGGACGGTGTCGCCGAATATTCCGACGTTGTTGCGCGCTACCCGGTGCTCTCGAGAGATGCAGTGTCGGGCTATGTCGAAGACAACGGGGGACTGGGGACAGGAAAGGGAAGCTGCGATGGGCGTACTCGCGCAGCTCCTTTCTCCCTTCCCTGTGCATCACCAACGTCGTCCGCGTATCTGACGCTGCCCCTGCGCTGGAGCCTCCCCAGGTGCGGACATATACCCCCCCTAGACCTCCAGCACTTGTTCCAAGTGAAGCCGAATCGCGTGTATCAACTCAACCAGCCACAGGAGGAGGTGGTATTTGTTGGCGTCGCCTTGGGGGTCCCGTGGGTTCGGTCCGTGACGGTAGCTGCCACAGCGGGCCCCGATGTGACGTCATCAGAGGAGGTGGAGCATCGCGGTGCCCCGCAACACGCAACCGCTTCTCCAGCTTCATGGCCAACAGTCCCGCCGCCTGCCGGGTATCACTGGAAAGACTCGCCTGCCTGGCCGGTACCACTCGTCGGGTGCCACGACGCGCGTGACATTCGCGTTCGGTGTGGTCTCGTGGACCCGGCGCCGGCTGCAGCGGAGGGTGTATCTACCAATACCGTCATTGATGCAGAAGGGTCACCCAAGGGGCCGCTTCAGGCGCTATCCGAGGCCCACCGTAAAACTGACCACTGTGACGACCAGGCGTCCCTCGCCCTCACGCCGCCGCGTTCTTCACCACCGCTGAAGCAACCTGCCTTCTCGGCGCCGTCCTATGTGAGAGGAGACGCGAGGGTTTTTGTCCCTGGATGCTTCGGAGTGATGCTGGAGTGCGACACCAAGTCAGCATTGATGGAGGTGGAGTTCGGCGTTGTGCACGGGGATCGACTTGTCTCACGCACCGGGCCCGCTCTTGGCACTCTAACGTCCCTCTCTAGGACATCCATGCTCGACAGGGCTACTTCGCCTCCACGACCTCCTGGTCCTTTCATTGTCATGGGGTTCCAAGGCCGCAATGTGCTCGTGCTCCTAGAAGAGGGGGGGGAGAAAGTTGCGGTGAAGATCCACGTGACGGGCGGTGTCGCGGAGGTGGCAGAGTTGTTTTGCAAAGTCGAGGGGACACCACTACCACCGCCTGCGCTGCCCCTGGAGCCGCTTAGCGGGCTTGCACCGCCACTGGAGCCGGCAATAGTGCCTGGGGCCGACCTCGTTCTTCCCTCGGTGACCAAGGAGCAGGACACACGGGAGCAGCTACACATGCCCAGCGAAGCGGCTTGCCCTACGCGAAAGGAATCAAATAGCATCATTACTTCTTCAGCACCAGCGGCCGCCCAAGCACCGCTGGTGTCAGGCAACACAAGGGGCGAGCGACGCGAGCAGATGGTGATTGAGGAAGCTGGCGTTGCTACACAGGTCTTCGATGACGATGGGAATGGTCTACAGTCACCGACCGGAGCAAAGTCTGTAACTGACCTCGACGAGGCTCCTGAGGACGCCGCGAAGATCTTGTCCGCCACCGTTATCGAAGACCAGCAAGCGGCCCTAGCCGAGACTACTTTCGTTTATCGCGCCGGCCGGCCGTCCTCCCGCGTCTCGTCCACGGCATCGACGACGTACACGGATTCACATACCTCGTCCCCACTAGTACATCAGTCGCAGGATGTTCAATCAGGGATGATCGGGCAAACGATGAGAACTCCTCCAGACGCTTTTATGACCAAAGCCATCGCACCCAATGCACACACGCAGGGCGGTAGCGAAGTGGATGAGGTTGGTACATCGTTGACTACCACACCACCGCTGCCAGAGTTTGTAGAGGACCTGACGCTACTGCCTGCTGTGAAGCTAGCCACACATGATGCATCGCCTCTGGGGAGCGTGTGGGGGGATGGGCTCGCCGAGGCCACTCCGAGTGGCACAGGAGTGTTCCAAGGAGAAGTGCTCGGGGCAGTTGCCGAAGCTCAGAGTACTGACAGGCTCGGAGGAAGTCCTGCGCGCTTACCCACCATGGAGGCAGCCTTTGCTAACATTCCGTCGCACAAGCACCCGCTGCTACAATTGCCCGGGGAGAACCCCGAAACCTTGGAGGGTTGTACAGAGGAGCACCGACCGCAGATGGGAAGCTTCTCAGTCAATACTTTCTCGTCCGACCACACGCCTAGTGTGATTCCGACCCCGTCGCCATCGACTCCCCACCCATCACAGGGACAGAAGGCAGACACTGGACCGACGACCTCGCTCGACCCGGAGAGAGACTTGGGCGGCAACACATCGAATGCTGGTCGTTTCCCAGCAGCACAGGAGAGCGGTCCTAAGCCACAACCTCAGGGTGTGGGCGGCGCACCCGTTCACAACGGAGACCCGGTGGTGATGGTGTGCAATGCACCGAGTCTGTTTCCCTCATCACAACCCCAACCCAATGGTCATTCGGCATCTCCCACTCCTCATCCCGGTATTTCCGCGACGGGAGAGACGGGGCCGGTGACGACGATGCCACGCGGTCCCGGCGCCAGGCAGCCCCCCGAGAGCGGCAAGCCCTTCCGAGAGTCATCGTCTTCATCTACAGCGCATGCAGGGCTGACTTTTACGTCGTCCAACTCACCGCCACCGGCAGTCCCCTCGGACTGTCTGGCTGCATATCAAATCTCTACTGGCCAACTGATGTCCGATTCTGCCTTAACCCCGACCACGTCTGCACTGACGACATCGGTTGCGCGGACGCCGTTCATCAACTTTTTGAAGGCGTATGCCATTGTCGTTTTCGGTACACGTGCAGCACCTTGTCATGATGAGAGCACGTATTTGGTCAATCGTGAGCCGCAGCACACGAACGGGTGCGCGATCAAGACAAGGAAGCCTTCACAGGCCACCGTGCAGATCGCCGACGTGCTCGATTTTTATCGTGAGCAGCCACTATCACGCATTACGGAGGCGGCAGCAATACAGCGGCGCTGCCGTGCTGCATGGAGGGATGCGGTCTTCCGCAATGCGGACCCTGCTTCATTACTTGTCGAAGGTGATATCCAAGTGGACAAGTTTCTGGCATCTGCTTCGACGACGGTCTTTGAGGAGCTGTGTGTCGATGAGTTGGTGTCACTGCTTTCTATCGTTATTAGTCCCGTCACAGAGACGTGAATGAGATGTGCGTGTTTGCAATGGGTATCGGCGATGTAGGTGCATCTTGCATTTCCTTCTTCTTTCCCTATGCATATATGTGTGTGTATGTGTGTGTGCTTCTAGAATGCTAGGGAGTTGTCATGCCTGTTGATGTCCGTTGGCCGAAATATTCAAACTGACGTGAAGTGTGTGGAAGGCGGGAAAAAATACGCGGAGATCCAGAGAATCTATATCAAGTCACGGAGGAAAAAAAAACATGCATATTCAAAGTAACGGATCGATCAGTGTGTGGCAGGGGCCCACATAATCGCAATGAAAGCTGCAGCAGCAGGTTTCATTGTATGTTTTTTTTTTTTGTGTGTGTGTTCACGTGACGGCTTAACGGGTACTCTCCAAAATAGGAAAGGCGTGAATGGTGGGGGACAGGAGACGGAGGCGATATAGAGGACCCAGGAAGCGGTACACACCTGTAGCGGAATCGAGAGGGAGCACACACATGTACATACACACTCATATATGTGTGTGTATGTATTGTGCAGTCCCCTTGTCTCGCGGCGACAGCTGCTCTCCATGCGCAACCACTGTTTCTCACTTCCTTTTTTTTCTCGATTCTACTTTTTTTTTCTTTTGTTATGTTTTGCCCCTCAACGCACACCGCATAAAAAATAAAAATAAAAAATAATATGAATAAATAAATATATAACTATATATAAATATATACATTTACGTTTACACGTACGCACATGTTTCGCTTTATTGCCACTTCAGTAATCATATTCTTCGATGATTCATATGTATCTATACACCAGCATCAGAGCTGCACGCTAACCCCCTCCCCCCTCTTCCCCCCGTCCCCCTCCACGCTCACACGCCCGTGACCGCTTTTGTCACCTTTCTCCCATCACTAGGTGTGACAGCCAGTGTTTCTCTCTTTTTCTTCTTTCTTCGAGTTTGTGTTTGCTGGCTTATTTTGCAGGGTGCGATGACTATGTCCAGTGACGATGCCGCGGGTGTGGTGTGCTCGCTGCCACCACACGGCCCAGCCAACATGATGTCCCTGTACATGACACGGTACGACTACGACTACAACCGCGATCCGACTTTGATGGATAGCAAGGGAGTCTTTGAAAAGGGAATGAGTGGAGACGTGCGGAACAGGCCCATCTTTGCCTACGGCACCGATAAAGGCGAGCGAGATGACAGGACCATCTACCAGGTAGACTACACGCCAAAGGACCGCTCTGTGAAGGATATGGCCGCGTTAGCAGCTACACTGAATGGCGGGCCTCCTGAGAAAAACTCTAGTGACGTGGATAACAGCACAGCCTACCAGCGCAACTGGTACCGCCCCGGGGTCTCCTCTCACATAGTTTTGGCGGATGGCAGCCACCCGCACACAACCTATCAAGATGACTACCAGGCACGCGCTCGTGTTCCTGGTGGTTCTGTGGATAATCCGGTGTGTTACGCGGGGGCCGCCGCGAGGGCCTACAATGCAGATCTGCTGAGACCGAACGGTATGGAGGGAAAAGGGGACGACGACGACGATGCCGACATCGCTCCCAAGATCACGTCGAAGGAGTCACTACTCCCAAAGAAGCACAAGACGGCCAATGGTGCGTATGCACCGGTCTTTGATAATATCGATCAATACCACACGTGGAATGATTGCGTGCCTGGAGATGGTGTGATAGGGGAATACACATGTACCTCGTGGGACTACGGGGATACAAGTGATGCTCACCCCTTGCAGCTACCAGTGAGCCTCGAGCGCAGTCTCGCAGCCCACGACCCTGATCTCACAGCGAATCCAGATAAGGCAGCGTTGCTGCGCCAGCTTGCTGGCAAATATTACCTCCCGACAACGCATCGCGGCACCGCAGGTGGTGCTGCTACGCTGGACACCAACGATCGCACAAACCCGCAGTTCCTCTCGAGGATAGAGCAGAGGCACTGTGCGGTGAGCCAGCGTCTGGAGAAGGAGCATTACGTCACGATGTCTATCTACAAGAGCGACTTTATCGATCAGGGGTTGTTGCCAGAGCTGCCCGGTAACCCTGGGGGCCCAGCGAATGCGCGAGACACCTGCACCAACCCGCTGACGACGGCAGGTGAGATGATGGCCGGTCAGCTGACAAACTCGACTCGTCAGCTCGGCCTTCTGCGCAATGCGCACGGTACTCTCAAATCTGGCGAAGCTCATCCGGCATCGAAGGTGAGTACAGGTATTTTGTCAGTGATGCGCACGCTGGAGAAAGCGGCTTCGGTCGACAAGGCAGACCCGCACCGCCACAAGCTCCGCCCGTAGCTCAAATCCACATCACCTTCAGATACTGATCTGTTATGATTCTTTGGATCATTTTGGCAGGGTCGTCAAGCACGGCCATGGCGTCGGGTGCATCTGTGTACCTGTGTCTGCGCGTGTGTGCGTGTAGACGATACGTTTCCAGCTACTCTCTTTCTTTTATGTAGAATCCTTTGATGTCATATTATGGTTCACCTGAGTGCGTATACCTCTTTGCCACTCGTGTGTGTGTGTGTGTGTGTGTGTATCCGTGTGTACCCGTGTGTACCTGTATGACTGCTCCCGCAAAGTCGGACTGGGTGATTTAAATCTCAAGCATCCCTTTTCCCCTCCCCATTTTGCAATTTGTCTGTTTTTTTTTTGTATGTACGGATATGGATGTGTTGTATTCCATTTTTATTCCCCTCCCCTCAGAAAATCCCACATGTACACTGCTTGCAGAAATACTTAAAAAAAAAAAAAACCACCGTCAATTTGTTGAGGTACGAGGAGCAAAATCCTGATGCAACTGCACGCACACGCACACGCACACGCACATGCACGCGCACAGAATATATATATATATATATATATATACATTGGAGACAAAAAATATTTGCAAGTAAAAGGGTATACATGACCACCAAGGGTGCATCCTCAATTCCCCCGCACTCAGCTCATCCGCCTACTCCTGATATTCTCATACCGTACGTCTGTGTGTGTGTGTCTGTGTGTATGGGAAACGCCATAGGTATGCACCATAGTGTGGGGTAGGGCGGTCGCAGAGATGCAGGAGCGCTGATGCGAGCTGCTTCAGCTCTTACCGTACACGCTGTAGCTGCACAGCTCCAATGGGTATCCGATTTTACGGATCAGTTGCTTCTACAATGCGTCAAAGGAAAGAGAGGGAAGAAAATCCGATACTCTTTCACGGCGCGCCTATACACAGGCGGACACTGATGACTGGTGTGTTATATCAGGGCCGTGCGGATGTTCTGGATGACACACCTATGCAGTGCATATTTTCTTTTCCGAACATTTGAGTCATGTGCGCTTTTGCATGCACACACAGATCCACCTCCGCCCCTCTCATTTATCTCCAATTAAAAAAAAAAATATGTTTGTTTGCTTGTCCCTTTTTCTTATCGCGCGGGATCTTTTCTTGGTGAAAAAAAAACAAAATCATCTCATCATACATAACACCACCGGCTAATATCATCTTCAGCGAAGCTCTGCTGTTTCATATCTTCTTCTCTGGGCCTACTTTTCATTCTATCAAGTGATTTTGTTTTCGTTTCCTGATTCCCATTTTCATTTTTTTTTTTTTCGTTGCTGCCTTATTATACGCTCTATCTCCCTTTATCCACTTCGCATTCCCTTCCTCACACTGTAAGCGAGTGAGCCTCGCTCCTCTCTTTCCCTTCCTCCCCTGCTTTCGTTCTCATGGCTGACGTTGATCGAATTCGTAGCGCAGGTGAGCTGATCGAGCAGGCGCGCGGTGAGGAGACGGAGGATGGCAACCCGCTCGTGGCGGTGCGGCACTACACAACGGCAATGGAGATCATCGCTTCAGAGGCCTCGAAATGCGCCGCGTCGATATCGAACGACGAGGCGCGTCGCTTCTTTCTCTTTCAGATACGAGCAAAGATGGAGATGTACCACGAGCGCGCTGAGTTGCTCTTACAAGTCGCCAACGGATCAGGACTGCTTGACAAGCCAAACCTCGAGAGCAGCAGTCCGGCCCATCTTCCAGACAACTATCCACCAGCGCTTTTCGTGCCTACCCCGATGGGTGGAGACAAGAATGGTGCCGGCGATGCTGCGTCGTGCGGACATGACGCTGGCGGCAGTGTACTTGGCATTCCGCTTTTCCAAAGAGAGATGGCAGGTTCTACTCAAGCGGCAGCCGATCATGATCACGCGGAAGAACCATCGATGAGCTCGTATCTGAAACCCTCTGTGGCGGACGCCAATTCACCGCCGCCGGTGACACAGCCGCTGGACCTCGATGAGCTGATGAGGAACCTCGGCGCACCGCCAGATTCTTAGCGATATTGTTGGATGATATGGGAGGGGGGGGGAGGGGAGGGAAAGGCTGGGGTGTGTCCATGTGCGTGCTGTGGTTCAGGATGGTCCCCTTCTCGACTCCCCTCCTGGGTGTGTTCCTCGGGTTTGTCTTGGTTGAGAGGTCTTGCACATGCGGACCTGCTCTCTTTTTTTGTTTTTCTCTCTCACAAACGACAAAAAATGGGTATGTGGTATTGTTGTACAGTTATCTTCTTCATGCTTGCGTCATCGTACACGTCTTGGCGTTCGTGATGTCATCTTTGTTTTTCTTTTCAACACTGTGATATTTTTTTTTCCGTTACAAGAACCGAGTTCCCCCCCCCCCCCACCACACACACACACTTATAGCCGCCTCCATGTGGAGATTGTCCTTTGCTCTTGATTGACCACTTGCCTGCGTAGTTTTTTTATTTTGATTTCGCTATCCCCTTCTCTCGCTGTATCGTTGTCCCGCCCTCGCCCTTTTTTCTTTTCCCTTGTCTTTATCACTCCCCCCCCCCTCCTTACCATCTCACTTGATCGGTATTCAGGCACTCCTGTGACACTCTGCGCAACTGGAAGCGACTCAGACGCAGCGGCAGGAAGATAGGGGAGGGAGAGAGAAGGTTTCCGAAAACAACAAAAAAGAATGGAAGTGTGTGCGTGTTCCAGCATCTCGCCTTCACTATATTGCATATTTACCTCGTTTGACCATTTTGTTGTGCTGCGCGTGGCTGCCTACCTTTGCCAAACTGTACCAGCATCGAAATGCGATGGGATCAAAGGAAAAAAAAGGGAGAAAGGGAGCGTATATCGAAGTCTCATGCATGTGTATAGGCAAGTTCGTCTTTGGGGGGGGGGAGGCAGAGGGGAAGGGAGAGTGTGTGCTCAGCTACTCGGCAAATATCCACTGCCCCCAGCCTCCACTAGTTTGATAATGCTTTCTGGCGGTACACACACAAACATATATATATATATAAATGCATATTCAAACAGGCTTACTTTGGACAACGTCCGCCCTATTATAAGTGCTGCACCCACAACAGTGGGTCCGACCTTTTCTTGTCATCAATCAGCGCAGATGGGCGTCCAGTCGTGTTCGCTCGATGCTTACGTCCAACAGACAAACAGAACACATGTTCTTGTGCGAAAAAGGCTGCTGATGTTTCCGTTTTTCTTTTCACCTCCGGGAGTCTGTGTGTGTGTGTGTGTGTGCGACAGCACGCAGTGTCAGGAATGGTACCGACTCTGTGCTCTGTGCCCTTTCCCCTCTCGCCTACCTCCCTCTCTCCCTTCCTCCTCCTATTTCTTCCTCTTTTTAAACATAATACTTCTGTATTTATTCACCCTCGCAAACACGCGTTTTTTTTTTCTGTCTCCCTCGTCCCATGCGGTGCATTCTCGCCTCTTCTCGGACGATCGCGCACACAGTAGTTTCTTCATCTGCCGTCACCTGCAGCCATGGCCACCATTGGTATGTTCAACGAGGAGGGCGATAACGTCGACCTCTACATCCCGCGCAAGTGCCACGCGTCCAACACGCTGATCGAGGCGCACGACCACGCGGCCGTGCAGATCTCCATCGCCAACGTTGGCCCGAACGGTGTGATCAACGGCACGTCGACGACGCTGTGCATCGCTGGCTACCTCCGCTCTCAGGGCGAGTCGGACCACGCGATCAACCACATCGCGATCGACCGCGGCATCGTGCGCATCAAGACCGGCAAGCCGAAGCGCGTGTCCAAGTCCAAGTCGAAGAAGCCATCTGCGAAGGGCGCTGCCGCACCGCAGAAGGGTCAGAAGGGCCAGAGGAGTGGTCCCGCCGCTGGCTCCCGCCCGGCTGCCCAGAAGGGTGCTCGTCCGACTGCCCAGAAGGGGGCTCGCCCGACCGCCCAGAAGGGTGCTCGCCCGACCGCCCAGAAGGATGTCCGCGCGCCGGCTCAGAAGGGTGCCGCACCGGCCCGCAAGAACCGCGCTTAAGGTGGTCCAAGAGGAAGGTATGATGGTGAGGGATACAGCCAGTGTGCATGTGTTTGTGTGTGTGTCTGGGTGCTGCTCAGCACTGCGCACTGTAGCGGTTTCCGCCCAGACGAAGCTCTAACATGCTGCTTCGTGAAGAAAGGGAGGTGGCGCTTGGAGGGTTAATGAACAAAGATGGGATGGCGCTGTGATCTCCTCCTCCCCCCCTCCAATACCATTCCATCTCATTTCAGCGCTTCATTCTTGTCCACCCGTGTGCGATTTTGAGAATAAGAAAAAAAAATGATGCTCTTCTCTTCCGCCGTTGATCAGCGCTCGTTGTCTTCGAAGTCAACCTGACATACACGCGCATGCTGCGAAGGAGGACACCGACGAGGTTGGCAAGCAGCTGTGTTGAACTCTTTTTATTTCTTTTTTTATTTCTATTCCACGTGTTTCATTTCATGTCTTCTCCCTCCCTCCCTTACCCACTCAGTCACTCGTACTTTTGTGTACGCCTCCAGCATGTTCTCTTCCCCCCCCCCTCCCCCTTCTCCTGCGGCCTCTTTTCGATGACGTGGGGCACTGGCGGTGGAGGGGGCAAGGGGGAGAGGGAAAAACTGCTCGTGATTTTCAGGAAAAGGTGGGTGGGGTGGGGGGGGGGGCACTTCTTTATTTGAATATCAAACTATTCGGAAAAATAGTGTTCAGCTTGACAGGCCAGTTGACATGCGGACCGATGTGTCTTGACAGAGGGGAATTGTAGTTCGACCTCGCAACCTGGACAACACAGGCGCATTATTTCCTCCCTCCCTGCTCGTGGGCATAACGTGTGTGTGTGTGTGCCTTTTCTGAGAGCTCCTCACCCACCCATGTGAACATGTTTTTGGTCTCTCACTCAGGGACACGTCGCGCAGGTGCGGAAAGCAGAGTATTTCCCCGTGTATGCCCAAAACATTTTTCCCCATTGCCCCTTTGTTCTCTCTGCCTTTGCCTGTGCGCTCTTTCTCTGGTCGCTTTTTGTCGTCGTCTCTCCGTCCCCCCCCCCCCACCACACACACACTTATACGTGTGCACTTTGAATAAATTTACATTCATTACCTTAATTTTGTCCCTCTACTTCTCCGCTTTCTTCCCAACAGTGTGCTTACACCACCACCGCCACCCTTGCTTCTACTTCCTTCCCCTCATTGAGTTTCTTCATCTGCCGTCACCTGCAGCCATGGCCACCATTGGTATGTTCAACGAGGAGGGCGATAACGTCGACCTCTACATCCCGCGCAAGTGCCACGCGTCCAACACGCTGATCGAGGCGCACGACCACGCGGCCGTGCAGATCTCCATCGCCAACGTTGGCCCGAACGGTGTGATCAACGGCACGTCGACGACGCTGTGCATCGCTGGCTACCTCCGCTCTCAGGGCGAGTCGGACCACGCGATCAACCACATCGCGATCGACCGCGGCATCGTGCGCATCAAGACCGGCAAGCCGAAGCGCGTGTCCAAGTCCAAGTCGAAGAAGCCATCTGCGAAGGGCGCTGCCGCACCGCAGAAGGGTCAGAAGGGCCAGAGGAGTGGTCCCGCCGCTGGCTCCCGCCCGGCTGCCCAGAAGGGTGCTCGTCCGACTGCCCAGAAGGGTGCTCGCCCGACCGCCCAGAAGGATGTCCGCGCGCCGGCTCAGAAGGGTGCCGCACCGGCCCGCAAGAACCGCGCTTAGGGAATGAAAAAAAAAATACAGGAAATGGGGACATGCGATCGACAACGCCAAGTCAGGAATGGGGGAGGCGAGTTGCATCGGCTACAAAGAAAGTTACACGACACGGATAGAGCGGGAGGGCAACTGCGGCAAAGCTACTCTTAAAGAGAAGAAAATTTGCCTGCACGGTCGGATGCGTGCACCTTTTCTTTTTCCTGGAAAAAAATAATTGGGCGTTATCTTCCCGTTGCCATTTCCCTGCTGTGTCTCGTACGAGTTCCTTTCTTCCCCCCTTTCTTGAATTTTTTTTTTGTTTCACTAAGTATCATCTTGTGCCGCTGTTCAGGGATCGAATCCCCTTCTTCCCCCTCCCCGTTTATCTTTGATTCTTACTTGAGTGTAGGTCTCGTTTAAAAAACAAAATACTACTGCACCGACGTGAATAAAGGCGGGGGAGGGTGGAAGTGAGAAAGGCGAGGAAGAGACACACTTTTGCAACGGCGTGGTCACTTGCTGTGCCCGTGCGCCTCTCAGTCCATCCAGTCTTCCCTCTTTTTTTTTTTCTTCACGCCTTCGACCTCCCACACCACCGACGTCGTCAGCCACAATCCAACGTTCCGCTCGTGCCACCAATGGCCCGTTTATTTTTGTTTTGAGTTGGCATCTGCTGCACACCCTTGGTGGCTATGGCGCGTGGTGGAGAGTTACAAGGTGGAGGAGGTGATGACCCTGAATGGGCGGAGGAGAGGTGCCGCGCCTTCGGTGAATTCCCCCCGCATCTCTTTGCCGCCTTCACTTTGAATGTTTTTTTTTCCTTCGTTGAAAAAGAATATTTATATATTTGTGTATAATTTCTTTTTCCGGATACGGTGTGCAGCACATGGTTCTGTTTCGTCTATGTTGGTGTATGTCCTATGCTCTATGCCCTTGTAGTTGCTGCTGAGCTCGAGCGAAGTGAACAGGTCTCAGCGGTGATGGCGCGTGGGGAGAAACATTGGGGCGCACACACACACACACAACGAAAAAAAAGGAAGAGAAAGAGATTGAATAGTGAACGGCAATGACAGGATAGTTCTGGTGTACTTCGGAGGCCGGCCTCGTCTGCAGCGCTTCTGCATCTTCTCCCAGGTGGTACGAGAGGGAAGGAGGTCGAGGAGGGTGAGGATATATATATATATATATATATATTATTTAAAGAGAAGACAACAATCAACAGAAGGAGACACATGAACATAGAGAGAGGGGTAGGAGCTGATGGGGATTGCGGAAGATAATGCGTTATTGTATCAGATAGGGTACGTGATCGAGTGCATGGACGCTTTTCATACCCGCCTGCTCAGGCGTGTTGTGGAGAGAGCGTGGTCTGTAGCACACAGCGATCTGTAGACCCTGTTTGTCGCTCGCTCACTTACATTTCCCATCCTCCCCATTCTTTTTTTTTTTCTTCTTCTATGGGTGAGCTCTCCTTACCCTCTCCTGCTGTTGCTATTGTTGTTGTTGTTTGTTCCCCTCCTCCCCACCCTCCTCCCCAGCCTCCCTTCGGGTCGTTGACCTCTTTGCAGATCTCGGAGTCGTTTTTTTACACACAGCGGCAAACCAGCGAGGTCGGTCGGTACTTCTCCATTGCGCACTACCGTCGCAAGCGCAAAACAAAAAAAACTTTTTTTTTCCCATTTCAATGCTCCCTCAGATCACAGCGCCGCCGCTTATTCTTCAGTCTTGTGTTTATGTTTCCTTTTGTGCTCCGCTTCTTGTGTGTTTTCTTCCTCCTTCCTACACGCCCACACTTATCACTGGCATTGTTACCTCTGATCAACCGCGGGCTACCCTGTCGTGCATAGCAGTAGTTGAGAGACATGGTGAGTGATGGCTATGTCATTGGGTGTTGTGGAGACCATGCTCAGGAGACTGATCGGCTCTGACATCTGATGGGAGGAGGGGGCTTCATTGACCTTATTTGGTAGATGGGAACAGACGCGGACGCAACAGTGACAACAAAAAAGGGATAGGGTACTGAAATGATGCGAACTGTCGAGGGGAGAAAAAAGAATTTTTTTTTTCGATTTGCGGATACGAGTGTGGTGGTGCCCAGGAGTGAGAGTACCTCTTGCCAGATAGGGGGGGTAAGTACATACGCAACAGAGCGAGTCAGCACACACGCTCCAACGTGCATGCGGGAGAGGGTGTGTGTCGACTCGCTTTGTTGCGCTTTATTTCTATTTTTTTTTTTTTAATCTACTGTTGTCATTTCGTGTTTACCAGTGGAGGCATGGCGGGAGGTGAGGTGGGATGCATCGGAAAGGAGGAGAGTGGTACAACTCGCTTTTTTAGCAGGTGTGTATCTACTGCCTCTTTCTGTCGCGTTGCCCCCTCGTCCCTCTTAGCCACCTCCCACCACTCCGATACTAAAAAAAAAGGAATAATGAGACAGCATCGACTCGCTAAGAAGAGCCCTGAGAACCATGTGCTCCTCTTCTGCTAGGTTGCTAACAGTGGTGGCTGGCGCTGCCTGACCGCGACTCGGAAATAGTGGGAGGAGTGCGAGAATGCTGGTGAAGATGAGGCGGGGTGGGTGGGTGGTCCGGCTGCTTCAAGTCAAGTCTCCTCTGCTGCTTTTGGAACTACGACATTGGTATGTAGGCACGACCACATTCACTATGTCGGTGCATCTCTGTATCGCTGCTGCACCCCGAACGTTTGTCACCTTGTCGTTCCCTTGCATCACGACCCCCACCGCTTCTCCCCCCTTCCCCCCCCCTGTCTCTCCCCTCTTCGAATCATTTAATATATATTTTCCCCTCCTCGACGAAAATAATGTTGCGTGTCTACGCGAGGTGTGTGTATGCGTGTGCTCGTCTCTCTCTCTTTACGAGTAACTGTTGGTGGCTCCATTTCTGGACTCATCGCATGTTGGCGTTCATTCCAACCCACCTGCAGACACCTTTGTCGAGGGCCGTATAGAGGATAGACACACAAACACACCCGTATATATATATATACATACAAGCTTTGAGCGATCTGAAGGTTGCTAGCGAGCCTCGAGAAGGCCGCCTCACCATGTCCGGGGTCAATGCGTGGGGGCGCATGCACACGCCGGCGAAGCAGTCACAATTTTCGATGGACATGTTTGAGGAGTGGAAGACAAAGCAAAATGAAGAAGTTGCCATGCGTGGCGTCGATCGAGATCCAGCAGTGGAGGAGGAGCACAATCGCTACATGCTCCGACAGAATCTGAACGCGTACGTGTGCTACAAGGAGCTAGACAAGTACACGGCCTGTCTTGAGCAGAAGAAATTGATCCGCCGTCGTGGAGAGGACGATCGCATTATGGGCGACGGCGCTGCCACGTCCAGTATTGGCGCATCTTTTGAGGTCAACACCAATAACAACGTGAATGAGAAATTGTGCCGAGCAACGCACAATGCGTATGTGTCGTGCATGAGCTCCAAAACGAACCAAGAGGCACTGCTGCAGTCGGCCACTCTTGAGCCACACTGCTCGGAGCGCCGGGCGTCCTTGTTGGACTGTTTGCGCCAGTGCCAAGCTTCAGAGGCGGAGACGGGCACACCGCAGTGCACGGACACCTACCGAGGTCTCCTTCGCTGTGGGCTGAACCACCTGTGGAATCACTATTGGCGCGAGATTACAAAGTTCAGTGACGCGGATGAATTCCACCTCTACGAACTCTCACGCGACGACAACAAGAAGCAGGCCTATCTCCGCTCTCTGACGACATCAGCGGCAGAGCAGCAATCGCACCTCCAAGAGATGCGGGATATGACCCTGGGCTATTATCTAGACCCCGCCTCCCCCCTCCCCGGAGACACAGACAAAGACTAATGCTGGCGGGGGGGGGGGAGAGGGTCAATGGGGAAAAAGGAATGGTTTCTTCAGGTGTGCATGTATGCCCGCATATACATATATATATATATATATATATATAATTTAGCTTCGCTTTCTCGTACTGCCCCCTCTACCTCTCCTATGCATGAACAGCAACGGCAACAACCTCATCTCCTGCTGCCATTTTCTTAAAATGGTGTTGGTGAGCTGCTACATGAGGCTCGATTGGATTTTCACGAGAAAGGAAAAAGGAAGTGGTATCGTGATGGTTGTGTAGTACATGAAAAAGAAAATTAATTAGCTTCATTTGACGGGGTGACGCCCGCATGGGTATCTTGGCACTGTGCTCAGCAAGCAAATTATTCTGTGTGTGTGTGGTGGGGGGGGGTGGGGGAGGGGCGATTGCGACCGCTTTATCTGACGGCGGAGGAGACTGCGCGCAGCTGGACGCCTGAAGTTCACACAGGAAACATTTTGAAAACAACGGAAAAAAAAGGATTGCACCCCTCCCCCTCCCCTCCCCAGTAGGGGTTAATGAGAGCGTCTGCAACAGCCGTCTCTCAATTACCAGGTCGACGCCATTAGCACTGCTATTTTTCGTATCTGCCACAGAAGAAATCGAGTATGTGTGCATGTGATGATGGTGGATCATAAATCTTTCCATCTACACTTATTCTTGCACCTGTTTCTGTATGCATGTGTCTATGCTTACTTCCCCCTCACATGATACTCCATTCATTCCCCTCTCTTCTCCCCCTCGCTGACTGTGGAGAAAAAAAAAACAGGAAAGCATGAATGCGTGCATGCGTATGCGCCCTTCATCTACGCATCATATTTTACATCCCCCCCCTCTCACTCTCTCTCCCTCCCTCTTCTTTTTTTCCTTTTTCCCCATCTTTGACTTGGATTAGCTATGCCAGAATCGGAGACGGTGCACACGTTAGTCCTTTGGAGTGGCGAGTGGTGCTACGTGAAGCGAGGTGTGTCAGAGGTGCGGGTGGTTGCAGCCCGTGTCATCGCTTCCGCCTGCGCGCTTGTGGACGTGCCGGCTTACTTGGCACGGGCGCGCCGTTACACGGCAGCGGCAGACAATTTTGTGACGCTGCAGTCAGCCCGGGCGAGCTCTACTTTAGAGTCACATCAGTGGGTGGTGCCGGCCACCGGGATCGCCCTAGCAAGCATGTACGTGGTGGTTCGCAGTGCACCGTGGGGTGGCGTGAAGATGATGCGTAACGGCTTCATCACGTCAGCGACGCTGACGGCGTTCATGTACCCGCGCGAGATCGTGCAGCGCATCGACAGCGCCATGCCGCTCCAGACTTCACCGTCAAGCAGTGTGAACCGAGAGAAGTAGTAGAAAAGCCAGCCGCTCGCGTGCACTATGCATGCATGCTGCTGACGACGTGTGCATCTTCACAGGCGGATGGGAAGCGTGCGCTGCTCACACGCTAAAGATTTTATTCAAATAAAAAAGAAAGAGGAGTCGCGTAGAGGAGAGGAGGCATTGAAAGCTCTACATATGGGGCGAGTTTGCCTCGCATGAGATGAGGATCCTCTCTCTCACACATCGCCTCCGCTGGGGGTGGAGGGCAGTTGCGTGCGCGCATTTCAGCGTGCGGTAAAAAAAAATAATAATAATAATAATAATCACTTACCCTTTTTGGTATACCACAATAGAAGAAGGAAAATGGTGTCGAGTCTGTTGCCTCCTCTCTCCCACCCTCGTTACACTTCTTCTCCCTGTTCCCCCTTCACGTTCACTTCAATTCGTCATTGAGCACTACTTTTTTTTTTTTTTCCGCCTCCACATCTTCTTCTGAAACCTGACGTTGGTATCACGGCATACGCCAAACACATATTTGTATTGTTTATCTACCCCCCTCTCCTCTCACACCCTGACACCACACGAGTCTACGAAAAGCTTTTCTCCTCCTCTCAAGTCCGTTGCTGTGGCACTCCGACAGCTACCTGTCCTCATCGTCTATTGTATTTGTTTGATGCTGTGTACACACGTACACACACACACACACACACACACACACATACATACAAACACACAGTCACAGGCTGCCCGGAGGTCCCCCTTCCCGAAATAATTCTTTTTTTTGTTTCTTATGCACTCGGAGACGTCGCTGTTTGAGGTGGCCATGAGCAAGGCCCGCGCACAGGTGGGGAAGCGGCGCATCTTTCTGAAAGCCTTTTTTTCCGATTTCGATCATCGGCACTGCGGACGCATCACGGCCAAACAGTTTATACGCGTTCTAGTCAACAACAATGTTCATCTTTCCCCAGATGAGGTGGACGCGCTGTCACGCGGGTTTGCCCCTGCTGTTGCAGATGCTACTGCGGCAGCCGCTGCTAACGCTGCTGCGGATATATCACTCAGCGACAATGCCGAGGTGGTCTATGAGGAATTCCTTGAGGCTTTAGATGCCGGACCAGGCAGCAGTGCTTCTGTTCGGCGATCAAATGCAACCACCACCCTGACACCGGCTGAAGAGGCACGCCTGCAGCCGTTCAGGAAGATGCTCCAGCACGCCATCAAGACACACGGCACGTCTCTGGTGGCACCTCTTCGCGATTTGGACCCCCTCCGCACTGGCCGTGTCACCGTGGCGCAGTTCCGCCGCTGTCTGCCATTTTCTACCTCTCTCACCGAGGATGTCATGGACTTGTTTGCGAAGCAGTACAGCGACGGCCATGGAGGGGTGTACTACATGGCATGGTGCCGCGCGATGGACCCGTCACTAAACGAGATCAAGGGCGACCGTGGTGCGTTCGGGGCCGCCGACTCTTCTCAGGCGCGTGCCATGTACATAGAACAGTCGAGCCAGTGGAAGACGGGCACCGTTTCGTCGCTTGTTTGCCCTGATTCCTTCACCAACGCGCAGCTCTCGGCTGAGGAGCTGGTGCAGGTCTTTCGACAGCAGTGCGCTTTATACCGTCTGCGCTACGAGGACGCCTTCGCCGACTACGACAAGATGAAGACAGGCAGGGTAACCGTTGCACAGTTCGAGTCAGTGCTGGGTCGCATGCCCCTCGTTCACTTTGCGCTGCGGCGAGAAAATATCAACGCCCTGGCACGGGCGTATATCAGCACGCACAGCGCCAGTGTTACCGCGGACGGTGCTCCGGTTGGGCCTGTCGTGGAGTATCGCGCATTTCTCCGTGATATCAATCCCTCCCAAGCCCAGGAGACGAGTGGGGATGGCCGCACCGCTACGGTCAACTTTTTTGAATCCACCCACGCCGCTGACACGTATGTGACAAGCGAGGATGACCAGCGTAAGGCAGAGGCACTTCTCGCGCACTTGCGCGCTCTCGTGCAGTCTAACCGCATCTATCTAAGTCCCGTGCTACGCGACTTTGATCGTGTGCGCAAAGGAATTTATGAGCACCGCACCTGTACTCGCACCCGATTCGCGCGTGGCCTGGCGACTCAGAACATCACACTCTCGCCTGAGCAGCTGCAGCTGCTTATTCGCAAGTACACTGTACCCAACCCGGACGGCTCTCCGAGCAGCGAGGTCAACTATTATTTGTTTGTGCAGGACGTCGACCCGTCACAAGCGAGCGGCAGCACCGGCAGTGGGCGCGCTAGTGCCACTGCGGGCCTTAACGCAAACTCATCCCCCAACGGCGCCCCCGGGGAAGTTGTGTCGGCAGCGTCACTCACGAAGGAGAGCGTGCTGGCGCGTGTGGCGCATCAGGCGGCCTCTCGCCGCCTGCGCGTGTCGGCGTTTTTTCCTGATGTCGATCCTCTTCGCAGCGGCACCATCCCGAAGGATCGTCTAGGTGCCGCTCTCGGGCAGGCGGGATTTTATCTGCTGCCGGGGGATCTGGCCGTGCTGCAGAATGCCTTTGCGTCGACGCGTATTCGCGATGGCGTGGATGCACAGCAGCTGAGTAGCGAGGTGGAGGCAGCCGTCGCGGCGTTGAGGGCCAGTCGCGCTGCAGAGGTCGCCGACAGCACTGCAAGTGGAGCAGCAGTGCTGAGCAAGGAGCGTCCGGCGACGCTGACGGCCGTGCTCGACCGTCTGCGTCACAACATCGCCGTGCACAACGCGCTTTTGATGCCTTTTTTTTCCGATTTCGATCGACATCATCGCGGTGTCATTACACCGACTCAGTTCGCGCAGGCCTGTGCGCGGCATCGGTTGCCACTGACGCAGACAGAGTTGGACATGCTAGCGTCGTGGTACAGCGCCGGGGACGCCGTGACACCTGGCACAGACGGGGTGCGTTACCTTGCGTTTGTCAGGGATGTGGGTTGCGAGGAGGAGTCGATCCAATACGCCCTGGCGCAGACTGGTAGCGTTCGTTGCGGTACGGACAGCGCCGACTTGTCGCCTTCCGCTCTAGAGGCCATGGTGGCGGCGGCGGACGTCGATGACGTGCTCACCAGCATCTGCGTTGTGCTGCAGGAGCGGCGGCCGTCCGTGAGTTATTTCTTCCCGGACGGTGATGAGCTGCGCCACCACCACGTCTCGAAGTCGCGGTTCCGTCACTGCATGACAATGCTGGGGTTCACCGATATGACGGAGCCTCAGTTCAGAGCACTGGAGGCTGCCTTTGCGTCTGCCAAGTGCTCCGGTGACATTGATTACAAGGCTTTTGTGTATACCGTCCGGGCGATGCTGGCTGACGGTGTAGGCGTGGCCGCCGTCACCCAGCGACGCCTGCAGGGTTCTTTGCTTCCTGCTCGCGACCGCGGTGCTTTGTCGGGCAACTCCGCCGATTCCCAGGAGACTGCCGCACAGTCGTTTGCTGCTACCACACTCCAGCGCACTAAGCGTGCCCTCAAGTCACGTCGCACTGCTACCATAGCCGCCTTTCGCGAGTACGACCGCGCGCGCAAGGGCTATGTCACAGAGGGTCAGTTCTTTGCCTGCTTGCAAGCACTCGGTGTCTCGCTGAAGCCGGACGAGGCGCTGGCGCTACTGAGGCTATACGCTGTTGGCGATGGGCATGTGCACTACCTCGCCTTTGCGCACGAGGTAGACGACGAGTCTCTCATCGCTGTCAGTTAGCGCACAGTCAATCCGTGAAGGGTGCACGATGTATGACCGACCCCCCCCCCCTCCCCTCTCTCTTTCCCACCCTCCCTCTCTTCCTCACAGACACACACGGAGCGTTGCATTAGTCCCCCTCCTCCCCCGGCTGTGTCCGACCGGGACATCGAGTCTGTCGCGCGCAACGCGTCGGGGGGAAAAAATGAAAAGCGCTTGTAATCTAGATGCGTTCATGTAAATTAGATTTTTTTTGTTGTTATACAGGAGGGGGAAAATCGCTTCGACCCCTTCACCCACTCACCGATATGTATAGTCCATACAAATTTAAAAAAAAGAAAAGGAGAGAGGAGGGAGGGACAGAGGGAAGACGGAGAGGCGAGAGCTCTGTTGTGCTCCGTGCATCGCTGATCCCCCCCCCCTCCACGACTCTGTTGGTGCACCCAACTTCGTTTCTGTGTACCCCATTCGTTTTTTTTTTATTGGTGCAAGTGCGCGTGAATGAATGTACTTGCATGTTCTATTCCAGCTCATTTTTTCCTTTTTTTTTTGTGTGTGTGTACATGTGTCTTGTCTGTTTTTTTTGTGTGTATTTCCGTTGGCGATTTTCCCAGCATCGTTTTGCTAGCTGGTTTTGCTTCTAGTTGCGTGATCATGTCCTCACTCAAGAAGGTTTTCGCTGTTGTGAATGAGGGAGAGGGTGGGTGGGGATACCTGCCGGACTGACAGGTTAAGGAATGGGAGGAGCCCCGGGTAACTATATATATATTCCTTTTCTCGCGCTGCTTCTGGGAACAGCTTCAAGAATTTATTGCCTGAGGGTATGAGAGGTTCCTGTTGTTGTTGGGGGAGGGCGGTGTGTGTGTGTGTGTGCTCCACAGGATTACGAGCTTGTCACAGCATTTCTCTTTTCCTTTTTTGTTTTCTGAAAATGTTTCTTCCCCCATCTTCAGAAGTAGAGATGCACCATTTTTTTTTTTCATTTTCTGGCTCTCTAGAGTTGCACCCCTATTCCTCTCCCGTCTCTCGACCGCGTCCGCTTTTATTTTCCCTCTCCCTCGCCTTGTTTTTTTTTTTCTCGGTGTGTGTGTCCTCCACTTCTCTGGCTTTTGCGCGATTCAGTTGCGTCCTCCACCAACCCCTAACCTCTTGGGCTGAGGAGCCATTCCCATGCTGATGCTGTGTGTGGGGAGTGACGCTGCAGCTGAAGATCTCAAGTAGATTCAACCCCCCTCGAAAAAAAAAAAAGTGAACCTGGAGGTCAAACCATGTCAACGACGGCAACATGAGTGACGAGGGGGCCCTGGGGAGCGTATTGGGGTATGCTCGACAGACATGTCTTCTACTACGCGAGCCCTTCAGGGCCCAGCTCGTACACCGATGCTTAGTTGGGGAGATGGGGAGTGGCATTTCCCTTCCCCTCCCCGGACATCTCTTGCCAGGGTGATAGATGGTCGCTATATTATTATTCGATGCCCTCCGAGATCGATTCGATCGCCTCTGTGTGAGTGTGTGTGCGCATTTTGTCCAGGAGAGCGCTTATTTCAGCACTCGTTCTTTCTCGCTTCTACAACCCTCTTTTTTTTTTTCCCGCTCCCCCTTTCTGTCGGCACACACACACACACACACACACACACACACACACATATATATATATGTATATATATATATATTACATGCAAACAAACGCGTTTGGCTTTACTTACATCTTCAGTTGGCAAGCGATTTTTTCCTCCTTCCAGCCTTTTTAGTTTACTTAGGTGCCTCCCTCTCCCCTCTCTGCATTCTGTTCTGCCTTCTGCAATACACCGGACCTCTCGCGCGTGAGTATACTTTGTGCTGCTCTCTCTAAACCCTAAGCAGGCACGCACACGGATACACACACACACACACACGCACGCACACCAAGATATATATATATATATATATATATACGCGACTTAAGAGACCCAATCCTACAAGACACTCATTAGCTCCAAGTTTTTGTCTTGTTCCTGTCGGATCGTGCTTGATATCCCTTTTTTTTTTTCGCTCAGTGGCTCCGCGTTGACTTCATTCCACCCCCCTTCTCCCTCTCTTCACCACCACCATCTCATCTCAATTCACCTGTTCACTCGGCCTCTGTGCACCTCGCATTGTCGCCATTTTTGTTCTCAACCTGTCATTAAAAAAAAGGTTTTTTTTTGTTGTTGTTTCTTTGTCGCGGTGGTACATGTCTCCTCGTATTTTGTGAGCTCCGTTGTTTCAGTTTTTTCAATCCCCAGTCAAATATATATTTTTTTATATCTTCAGCGAGTCTCTGTTGTTGTTGTGTTGTGGTAGTTGAGAAGTCGCCAATAAATAAATAAATATTATATATATATATATATATATATGTTTAATATTTATATATACAGATACCTGTAAGCCTCCTGCCCTCCGTTCAGGTCCCCCTTTCTCCTCCTCTTTCGGTAAAGAATATTTGTCCTTTGTCAGGCGTACCACCTCTCTTCACGGTCTCGTAAGATCCGACTCCTCTGCCCGCGTCCCCCGCACCCCCAAAACCCAGATACACGCACACACACACACACACACACTATATATATATACATATATATATATTGTAGTAGTAGCACTCAACTCCAGCGCCAGAGGAAAGAAGATGCCACCGAAAACTGCTGCGTCAGTCGTGCGTAACGGCGCCTTGAAGCCACACCCGAAAAACTGTGAGCGTCAGCCCCCGGCCAAGGAAGAGGCACCTGTGAGCACGACGGCGCAGGTTAAGACGCAGATCACAAACGCTTCGCCGGCGCCCGCCGGTAAGTCATTTCTCGATGCCCTGCGTTCCGGAAAGAAGCCAGCAGCCCCTCTCGCGGCTGCCCGAGTGACAGTCCCTGCTATGGCTTCAGCTGCGGAGCCACAGGCTGCAGCTGCCTCGCCTGAGCCAGCGGTCGTTGCTGCACCTGCTAAGGAGTCCCCTGCGGCCGAGCCAACCAAGGAAGAGCGCGTCGCCACCCCAGCCCCGGCACCGGTAGAAGCGCCCAAGGTGGAGGAGACCGTTCCTGTGCCCCCGGAACCCGTGGAGGAGGAGCCGGAGGTAGCTGCTTCTCCCGCGACGGAGGAGCCGGCGCCGGTGGTGCAGGTGGCAGACGCGGGCTTCAACTGGGCCGATGACGACATCCAGTTCCAGATCCGCCAGCCGCAGTACGCTGCCGAGTACCCAGCGGCTGTCATGGAAAATTTGGCCCGCAACGTTACCTTCAAGGTGCCGGCGGAGGAGAGCACCATGACCTGTGCTATTGAAGCACTTGCTCGTGAGCGTCAGGCATTCGAGCAGCTGAAGCGCAATCACGAGGATGCCATGAAGAGTCGTGAGGTAGAGCTGAACGCGCAAGAGGCGAGCCTGCAGGCCCGTGAGCGTCAGCTTCACGCAAACACGGAAACGTTGGCATCCGAGCGCCAGCAGCTGATGTTGCAACAGTCGCAGTTCCGTGCTCAGCAGGCACAGGCGCAGGTGCAGGCTCAGGCGCAGGCGCAGGCGCAGACACAGCAGCGCACTTCCCAGACGCAGTCCCCGGCGGCCCAGGTGTCTCCGAGTCCCGCGCAGCCGGCGCCGGCCGTGCAGCCGCAGCACCAAATGCCGCCACCGCATCAGCAGCCTCAGCCCCGTAGCGGCAACATGTACATGGGCAGTGGCTATGGCGCCCCGGAATGGCAGTCAGAGCAGCGTCCCTGGGGTAGCGATGCGGCGATGGGTGGCCCAGGCTTCGACATGTACCAGGGCGCCTACCCCGGAGGCTATGCGCCGCGTAACTACCATATGCCCGGTGGCCCACGGGGTCAGATGCGCAGCGGCAACATGCAGCAGCCACCATTTGGTGGTAGCCGCATGCCACCGATGATGGCGCAGCAATCACAGTACAGCCGCTCGATGGCTCCACTTGGTGCGTCCCGCCAGCAACAGCAGATGGACATGGCCTTTGCCGGTCGCACGCAGCCGGCGTACAACCCCGCTGCCAACACCAGCTACCAGCAGCGCAGCGCTCAGTGGTAAGCCGTTCTCGAGTACCTACGCTGGCGAGACACAAGAGGGAATGGAAATAAGGGAAGGCATGTAAACGATAACAATGGTGGTGATGATGGCTGCCAATCTTCTTCAAGCGCTTCTTGTGTGTAGCTGTCGTGAGTGTCTTTTCCGCCTTCCCCCTTTTTTTTTTCGTTTCTCGCAGCGACTCCATAGCAGTGGGGGAGTGCGGGTACAGGCCGGGTTGCAGCTCCTTCAGTGCTGCTACAGGAGTCCTTTCCTCGCCTGTTTTCACATTTCTCTCCCTTGAAATATGTAGCGCCACACACCGGCTAACACACACCCGCGCGTGCACAGGTATGTTGCAGCTGTCTTTTATCAGTGTATATATTTCGCTGTTTGTGGTTTCTTCTGTTATCTTCTCTACCCATTCGATTTCACAGCTCCATCATTGCAGGTGGGAAAGGGGGAGGGAGGGGGGAAGAAGAGGAGGAGAGGGGGCGGCGTACAGAGCACACACACACACACACAAACACACACTCTTACACAGAGCAATCATTGCAAAGAAAGCACCATCCTTCTCTTCTGCATTGAAGCCGGATCATCTGCCATCTCATTTGCCTGGGGGCGTTCATCTGTGTTTCTGTGGCGACATGCGTCTGTACGCTCTCGTGAGGTGGGTGCGGGTACATGAACTACAGAAAAAAAAAAATGGTGGTGGCGGTGGGCGAGCGCGCGCGCGCGTGTGCGTGTTTCTGAGAGAGGGAGGGAACTGCGGCGTGGGTAACGGACACACGTCCAAGCCTCCCTTCTCGAAAATATTTCGTGTTTCTCCCCTCCCGCTACGGCCGCGTGTTCTCCTCGCGCCACCGCCCTCTCGCCTTCTTTTTTTCTTTTCGAATTGTTTTTACCAGTGTACACGGGTGCGTGCATGTTTCGGAGATTCAACTGTCCCCTTGGGTGTAGAGAACCACTGATCTCTCTCTGGTGTATACGTGTGTATGTGTGTGTGTGCGTGTATGAGTGTGTGTGTGTGTGGGGGGGGGGAAGGAGGAGGTATCCCTTGTCTCCCCATTTTAGTCGTCAGGATAGGTGCCAAGCGACTTTCATTTGTTGTGGTTGCGGGCGCGTCTATTTATGTTTATGCTTGCTAGCGTGTTGTGTATGTTTACGCTTGAAGAAAAACACTGACACACACACACACACTGACACACACACACACAACTTTTTTTTTTTTTTATGGCATGATCACGTGGCCGTAAGTCGTCCGATAGAAAGGCTGCTGAACTGAGTGGATGAGTGATAGAGCAGAGTGATAGAAGGAAAAAAAAATAAAAGTGTACATACGCAGGAAGGAGGGAATTCCACATACGCAGGTATACATGTATGTATGTATGTATATCTGCGTGTGTGCATTCAAAGCTCTTCATTGGTGGGCAAACAAACATTCCACCACCACAACTAAAACGAGAGAAGAGGCGGATGTTCTGCCTAATTTTTTTTTTTTGTGCGTGAGTCGTCACACAGCGATATATAAATATACACACACACATATATATATATATATATATATATATATGTGTGTATAGATACATTTGTATATATTTATGTGTGTATATTTTACTTGAATACTCATTGAAGAGATGGTGAGAGGCCAAAAGGAGAAGCAATTTATCAAAAGATGGACGACTCCCCCTCCCCCCAATACATCACTATCCATATTGTGCTATGTTTTTTTTTTTTTCCATGTCTCGACCGCAGAGCCGGAGATAAGAAATAGGGAAAGACCGCATGTATGCAAAAGTAGGGTGTTGCGCACAGCCCTCTCCGCCGTGACACACACGCTTATCCACATACACGCACAGGTACGAAACATCTGTGAAAACCTTTAAAAAGTCTCTGGTACATTTTTATCGCTACCGCCATGTTCTCGTTGTAGGGGGCACCGCCTGCATAGGTTAGTGGGGTGCATTTCTTCCTTGTTTTCCTTCTTTCTCACACAACGTGAAACGCTTTCTCCTGTGTAGTATCCCGTTTTTGTTCGATAGACCCCGCCTGCTTTCTCCCCATTCAGCTGTTTCTCACTGGAACATATGTGGACAAAAGGAAGACAAAAGAATGCGGTGACAAGATTTGACTTGCGCACACTAACACAAAACGGAGAAAAGCTTCATTTTTTTCTCGATTGATCTCAATTGACGCCCGCGAGATGCTCTCCTTTGAGCTTTTTTTTTGTTTGTTTGTGTGTAGGAAAAATTTCCCTCTCCCTCTCCAATTCCTTCTTCTTGAAGCATAGTTCTATCTGGTAGTGCACTTTTTCCTTTTTTTTTTTTTGTGTGTGTGTGTGTGGAGGGGACTGCCTTTGTCCTTCCCCCACTCCCCAATTGCTTTCCTCGGATATCTCACATTTTCCCACTCTCACATTCATGTGCATGTATCCTGTGCAATTTTTTACTTCTCGTCGACTCTCTCTCTCTCTCAGCCTTTCTCTGAAGTGCTCCCCTCCGTTACGTCTACATGCCTTTCTTTTTCTCTGTGTGTGTGTGTGTGTGTGTGTGTGTGTGTGCGTTTGCTTGTTTGTTTTTTGCTACATACATGCACACACACACAAAAAAATATATATATATATATATATATATTTATTTATTTATATAACATAAGTGTTTTGATCTCGGTTTCTTTTTTTTTTTTTCGGAGGAGAGGCGTTTGGCGATTTTGTTTTTTCTTCTGATGCATCTCTGTCTGGGCGATCGTGCGTATGACTTGGTGGCATTCTCGACCCTGTTTCATGTCGTTTCCCTTATACTGTCGGGTGGGATTGTTGAGCGCGTGCGCGTGTGTAAGAGTGTTTTGGTATGTGTGCGTGTGTGTATGTGTTGGTATTCCTGTCTGTTTTTTTTTTTTATGTGTGGGGCTGCGTGCATGTTTTTTTTTCGTGTTTTTTTTTCTTTTTTCGACTCTGTAACACAATTAAAAAAAAAAACAATGGAGGTTACTACCCAAAAAAACTCTATCCCTTTCTCTCCCCTCGCCCGTCCGCCCCTTCACCTCGTCTTAACCCTACCGACGTGGCCTGCGCTTTTTTTTTTGAGTTTGCGCATGGGAGATGTGACTAGAGGGTGCAACTGTCTCCGTGTGGATGTCCCTCGGGGAGTGAGCAAGACTCCTGATGTTCCCTCCTCCGACACAACCACACATCTACACGAGATATGCTCTGCTTGAGAAGCCGAAGGGGACTTGTAAATATCTACAGCGATATATATATATATATATATGTCTGTGTATCAGTCCGAGGGCACAGCGTAGATAGATTTGGCTCATCCACCGCCCCCTTTTTCGGTTTTTTTTTCATGACAACTTAAATCTGCTCCTCTCTCTTTTATTATTTCTTGACAACGTGACACGCAAATACACACACACATATGCATATATA
>CM007331.1:328516-355832 GCA_000333855.2 Endotrypanum monterogeii
ATATATATATATATATATATATAGCGTTGCACATATACACAAGAACACACACAGGAAAAAAAAGAATTCGGCCGTTGCGACATTTTTTTTAAAAAATTCTGGGGTGACCTCTCCCCCCATTTCCTTTTCGCTCTGTGTGCTTGTGTGTGTACGTTCAGCAGTCACTCTTGGTTTACGTTGTCCCCATCCCTCTTTTGTTCTGCGCCGTACTCCTCCCTCTTCCCAGTTATATATAATATATTTATATTATATATATTTTATATTATACATCTGCGTGGGGGATCTGTTGTGTAGCATTGTTTTTGTAGGTTTTTTATTTATCATCATCACCACCCCAGCCATCACCCCTTTTCTCCTCCCCTCTTTTCTAGTTTGTGTCTGACTCTGTCTCTCTTCGTGGTATTTTTGTTTTTGTTGTTTTGTTTTTGCTGTAGTCTGTCTGTGTGTCTCTGCAGGCATTTCCTGTTCTCCTTTTGTTTTTTTTTCACCTATTTTTCCTCCACTTCTATTTTGTCGAAGAAATACGAGCAACATCAACAACGGCAACACAAGAACCGAACAATTTATATAGTTTATTGTTATTGCTGTTGTGCTCCCCCCTTTTTTTTCCCCAGTGACTGGGAGAAACGAATCGTATTGACGTTCCCCTCACGTCACTCGTTTTTCACCCCTTTTTTTCTTCTCTTTTTTTCGCCGTGTCCCAGCTCCCGGTTTGATTTTTTGTTGTTATTCAAACGTATTTTGGCTTTTCGCCTACATACGTGAGGTGCTGCCGCTCTCTTCCTCTTTTTCCCCCTCCCTCTACTCCATTCATCCACTCTTCCACAGGAATCCTTTTTTTTTCTTTCTTTCCGTCGATTTCTACCTCGCTTTTTTTTTTTTTTGCTCGGATCCTTCACATATTTTTCTCATTTCGTTTTTTTTTTGTCTGTGTGGAGTTTTTTTTTTCTTTCGCGTGTGTACGTGTGTCTGTGTATCTCTCTCTTTGCGTTCGTTTTCATTTTTTTTCCCCCTGACCTCTCCTCTGCTTCTTCTTTGCGTGAGGCGCTTTTTTCCTTCTCTTTTTCGCGATTGTGTGTGTGTGTGTGTGTGTGTGTGTTTGTGTTTTTTGTGTCTGTGTGTGTGCATGTGTGTGTGCATTTGGATATTTGTCGTGTGCAGAGGCACAGATCGGCTGGATCCCTAACTCATTATTGTTCTCGGTATTGTTTCGTTTTTTTTTTTTTTGCTTGCCTCCGCTGTTTGACTGTTGTGTTTTTTTTTCCCGTCGACTTTTTACATAACACCCACCCACCCCTTCTTTGCTCGCTCTGAGCCTCTCTCCGTCCCCAGGGCTTCTGCGTCGGTTGTTGCTGTTGTTTGTCTTTTGTTGTTACTGTGCATCTTCTTTGAATCCAGCAGACTCTCTAAGAAACAGTTTGCCTCCTCCCCGCTCCCCCCTCCCTCTCTCACACACACGCTCTTCCCTTTCCTTTCGTCCCGTCGTACGACGACCCCGGCGCGTATCTCTCAACGTAGCGCGCGTTTTTCCTTTTTTTTTTTTTGTGGCTCCTGCTGCTGTTTTCTTCTTCACCGTCTCATTGCATCACAGTATCGTTCTAGTTTTTTTTTTTTTTAGAGCGTGTGTGTGTTTGTATATTGACGACAGCTTACAGAAAGGCAAGCGAAGGTAACACATAAGAAAAAAAAAACGAGAGACCAACATAGCGAAGCATTAAATACCCCCTCCCCCTTCCTCCAAAAAAAAAAAAAGAGAAACGGTCACCACTCATCACCACTAACATACCCTACATATCCACCCATAGAAGAAGAAAAAAAAAAGAACAGCAACCAGAAGCGAAGAGGCGCGTATCGTAAACAAAAAAAACGAAAAAGAACATCGAGAAATCAAACGAAACAAACAAAAAAATCTCTGCCTCTTTCTTTTTTTTTTAAAGTCTCACAGGTGCATTCATGTCTGTTTCTCATTTTTGGCTCTTGTAGTACTGCTTCTGCGTCCTATTCACGGCCTTTCCCTTTTTTTTTTTGATTGCTTGTTTTGCTTCGCGCGCGTGTGTGTCTCGGATCTTATCTACTGGGTGTGCTTCTCTCGCTCTCTCCCTGATCTCCTAATATCTTTGTTTTAGTCCAGCAGTTCGCCTTTTTTTTTTTGCAAAGCATATCACCATCGGTTCACCCTTTAACTCTTCCTTTCTGATTTGATCGCTCTTCTTCACAGCGCTTTTTCGCTGTTTTTCCGCCATTCCCACCGCTCGATTTTTAAAGCCTCGGGGGTTTCTCTTCGCTTGGGTGCAGAGACGCACACAAGAGTGTGTAGTACGAATCCTCAGCAGCACATACCGACGAAGAGAGGCTTACAAATTCCTTTCCGCATCGAGTCTTTTTGCTGTATCTTGCTATTATTATTATTTTTTTTTTTTCTGTACAGTGAAGTACTTGTCTGCAATCACTAATGCCAGGCAAGGCACAACAACAAACCAAGACACTCAACGGAAATGCGGGCGGCGTTGGCAAGTCGGCACCGTCGCCCGCATCGGCCAAAAATGCTGCGGCCACCTCGGCCTCACCCGTGTCGGCGCTGTCAGCGGCATCTTCGCAATCGCTGCCCTTCAACTCGATACCACACGCCACCTCAGGTGACCGACTCATCGGCGTAGAGGTCAGCGCGGGCATTCCCGCCCTGATGAGCGAGATTGGTGAGCTGCTGCAGAAGACACCGAGCAACGGCAGCAGTAGCGGCGGCGGCGTGGCGAACGGACTAGGTCGTGGTCAGAAGGGTGGTCTACTTTTTGAGCACCTTGAAGCCACCGTGACGTCGCCGAGTGAGGCTGCCGCAGCTCTTTTTGCTGGCATCGATGCGAACCGCCACTTCGATCAAATGACGCCTGCGGCGCTCGAGGGCCTTTCCCAAGTCTTCAACCTGCACTCGCGGCAGACAAGTTTTTTGTCTTCGCCTCTCGGGACTGCTGCGGCATCCTCTGCAGCTGCCAAGTGTGGCTCCAGCGGCGGCGGCGTTGACGCGGCCAGTGGCACAGCTGAGGTTGGGGAAACCGACCAAGACGGTGACATGGACTCGGTGAGTGGCAGCAGAACTGGAGCAGATGATGTCTTGCAGGCTGTGTACCGCGATAGTGCAGGTGGCCACAACACGTCTTGTGTCGCCGGCTGGCGTCACAACATGAGTGAAATGCTGGAGATGATGCAGCGCAGCATTGGCAACTATGCCCGTAGCACCAATGGAGGTGCTGGAGACAAAGTGAGAGACAGCGGCAGCGACGATATAATGTTCGACCCATCTACCTGCTCCGACCACTTGACGCAGCTGGAGCTGTACCGTGCAATGATGGTGGCCTCGAGCAAGGGCTGCGGCGGCGGCGCATCGGCTGCGGCCGCACCGGAAGGCAACACCGACGAGGGCGATGCCTGTTCTCGGACATCCTCTGCGGGAGGCACTGGCCTCGACAGCGGCTCAGCAAATCCCTTTCGAGGCTACCTCGATCTCCTCAACCCACAGCTCATTAGCCAGCTCGTCTTGCAGCAGCGAGCAACCAAGTCCACGGGTGTTTCTGTAGGCGCGGGCAAAACCGGGGAGACAACCACACCGGTGACAGCCTCCGTGCCACGTGAAGTGGAAATGTCAACCAGCGGTGTGGCCAATCTCTCAGACCTGCAGCAACGTGTAGAGCAGGTTCGCGGGCTCAGCAGCAGCACCCTGGACGCGCTGGCAGAAGACGAAGTCTCGGACACGACCTCTGCCAGTCTTCGTGATCTGCTGCTTTGCGAGCCAACAGGCTCAACTGCACCGGGTGCTTTATCCCCCGAGCTGGATCTTAGCAGTGCAAGAGTCGGGTACTGCCTCACCGAGGCCGCCGCCGTCGCAGTGTCGATGCTTTGGAGCTACCTGGGGAACCAACAAAAAGAAGCACCGCTTCTGCTTGGTTACACGCGAGAGGAAGCACAGAGGCAGTTCAATCTCCTATTGTTTCGTCTGCGCCAGGAGCTGTTCGCCCAACCGACGGCAAGTTTGGAGGAGGTGAGCCGCTGCTTCGGCAGTGCTGTGCAGGCGGACCCCGAGGACATATATCGCGCGATCAACGGGGTAGGTGTCCTCCTCTTTTTTACATGCAAACCGCTGCCGTTGCTTGAGAAAACGTGCAGTGAGCTGCGCATCTCTCTGTCAGACTCAGCCAACACAGACTGCAACGTGATGCCGGAGCTGATCGCTGAGAAGTTGGCCGCGTTTCTTTATCCCATGAAGGAGGGTAAGCTGTCTTTCTCGCACCTGAGCTTTATTCCTCGCCTGCAGGTGCACGAACACGCGCCGGGCAACTACACCTGCACGATCGATAATGCTAGCAATATGGGGCGCATGCTCCGTGAGCGGCTGCTGAGCAATCGTTTTAGTTGCAACAAGATAAAGTGGCGTGCGGCGCTGGCAAACGACAAGGGCGACCTCAAATTTCAGGTGTGGCACCGCCACACCACCCCGCTCTCTGTGCATCTTCTTGTTCGCACATCGGAGCCCAAGAAAAAGAAAAGAAACGGAGGCGGCAACGCGGCGTTGAGCAGCGCGGTTGGCGAGGACAAGGAAATGATTGCCGCCAGTGTGGTGGAGGAACTGCGAGCCAACTCTGCGCTCTTCATGGAGCAGCAGGTAACGGCCGCACCGGGTGAGATGGTGGGCTTCGCGGAGCATTTCATTGATCTGACTGCTGCGCTCAGCTCCCCAACCACGTTGCAGCAGGGGTACCGCACGTACAACAAGGCTGACGACCGGCTTGTTTTCCAGTTCTCGCTGCAGTTGAGCAACATGGACGGGGCGCCGCTGGAGGGGTCCGCCGTAGCAAATCCAATCCACAAGACGCCGGCGAAGCAAACGAGCGACGACCAGGAGCCCAGCGTGAGTGAGTCGATCGAGGCCAAAACAGATGGCGGTGATTCAAAAGACGAACCGGATGCGGAGATGCATGCAGCCACGGCTCGTCTCAGCGCCAGCGAGACAGCGGCCCGTGGCGTCATTCTGGAAGCGGCCAAGTGGGACTACCGTCACTTACAAAACGACGAGTGCCGCGAGGCTCATCATGCGCGTCAACGGGCGGAGGACCGGGAGCGCAAGGCACTGCTCGCGAAGGTCGGGCCAACGCCCGAGTTGATCAAAGAGGTCGAGAGGCTGAGCCAAAGTGTGCAAGCAGCGCAGCAGCAAGTTACAAAGCTCAACAAGGAGAAGGTCAAGGATGAGAAGGAAGGCGAGAAGACGGCGGAAAAGCTTGCGCAGCATCAGGCGGAGCTGACGAAGCTGCTGCACGCACTGGAGTCCGGCGAGGCAGAACTGTCACAACTCGAAGTGGACATTAAAAATGCCGAGGCGCGGATTCTCGAGAAGCGTGCACGAAAAACACGCAAGGAGGCCAAGAGGGCCGAGCAGAGCCAGTGGACAGCCCTGAAGCGCGTGCTCGAGCCGACATCCTCGACGACACACCATGACACCCTCGCGATCAACGACTTCGGCAGCTTCTTGCACTCCACCCCAATAATGGGGACTTCCATGTCACTGCAGCCAAAGCAACAAGCAGCGGGGCTAGCCGGTGGGCCTCCCTCCTCGTCGCTTTTCGGCTCGAGCCTCGGAGGCATTGCGGGCATGACGCCACTTGCGGCTGGTGGTAGCAACTTGAGTGCATTCGGCACGGATCCCTTTTCTGTGCGTGCGCCACTGAGCATGTCGGCTGGCGGTGGTGTAGCCAACACGACGCCAGTCTTCTCCACTCAGCCCAAGATGACGCTGGCTAGTAGTAGTGCCCTAGGGGGAGTCAATGGAATTAGCGACAGTACTAGCCCGAGCGTCACCGCCGGCAAAGTCGCTGGGATTCAACCGCACACGAGCGGCCTTGGCAACACCGCGCACGGCCCTGTGTCTTCGCACCCGGGGAGCGTGTCGCCAAAGGTGCCGCCGTCGCCTGTAGTGATGAGCAACACGTCTGCCGCCATGGCTGGTTCCAGCAGCCCTGCATCAGCCGTCGGCGCGCCTATTGGCAGTCCCGGAATGCAGCTTTCGGGCGCCAATGGAGTCCCAGGAAACATCGGGATTGGCGGCAGCAACGGCGGCGGTGGGCTTTCCTTTGGACTCGCACCATCTCTTTTCAGCACCAACCCAGTCAGCCAAGTCTCACACATCGCGGGGGGCGTTGCCAATGCAACCCACAACACACCAAGCAGCTTGTACACGTCTCTCGATGTGAACGCACAGCCCTTCAGTCCGTCTCCACCGCCTACGACGTCGACGACAACGACAATACCGCCAGCGGCAGCTGGTGGTGTAGCGGCAACGGCGGGGCCGAGCAAGGCTGCCGGCAACGCAGGCAGTAGTCATACAAACACCAACAGCAGTAATATGGGCTACGCCTTCACAGTGACCGCTGGCGCACATTCCGGGTTGGCAGGTGGATCTCCGTCTCCACTCTACTCCACCTGCCCGTCTGGCTTCTCTGGCGTCGGCACCCACGACGTTGCAGGTCACTCGCCTTCGCCTTTTTCTACGACGTCCATGTCTGCCCCAGCCACGAACAGTCTTTATGGCGTGAATGGCACCGGCTATGGCAGTACACACGACATGCAACAGCAGCAACAGCAACACTCCGGCTTACTGCCGCCGCAGTCACACAACCCCAACGAGATATTAAGCTTCTCTACAGGTCTCCCGTGGCGCAACTGAGACGAGGCACAGTTTCTCTGTGCAGTGAAGTGGTGGTGGTTACCGGTGCACCCCCAAAAGGGTGAGGGGGGGAGGGGTCACACACATCTCAAAACCCTTTCGGGTTGTCAGCAATGTTTTGTTGAGATGGCGTGGGTGGGTGGGTGGGTGGGGGGAGGGATAGCATCGGAGCGTACGCGACTCTCTCTGTCGGTACGGATTCTCCCTCGAACACATACATCACCACTATTTCCTGTATCTCTTGTCCTGTCACGGGTGCCTTCCCCCTCCCCCTGTCCCCTGACTGTCTTATGCCACGCGGTACGGTTAGCATTTAAAAAAAATTTTTTTCATTCTTTTTTTTTTCATGAGTGTTCATTTTTATAATTCGCCCTGACAACACCACACGCACACACTCGATTACCGAGTGGATCCTCTTGTCGTTTGTGTCGGAGCTGATCTTATGCAAAGGACTCAGTCACAAATCAAGCACACGCACACAAATATGCGCACCCACACACCTGCTTACTCCTTTTAGGCCGACGCTGAGCTGTCTCGTCATTGTCGCCTTCCTTTGGGTTATGGCGTGGTTGCCCTGTAGCCTGTGTGTGTGCGTGCACGGATATACGTGTGGTGTGTACATGTGCTGGGATGACCCCCTTTTTTCCCTTTATGTCTCTCTGTGTGTGTGTGTGTGTGTGTGTGTGTGTGTGTGTGTGTGTGTGTGTGTTCGTGTTTGTGTTTCTATGCGAGTGATGAGTATTACTGAAGATAAATTCAAAGTGTAAAAAAAAAAAGCAAGAACCAAATCAAATAACGGGCGGAGGGAGGGAGGGAGGGAGGGGGCGGGGGACAGAGCTGCATTTGCCTATCCATATGCGACATTTGAGTAAGTCGTTCTCGCCCCCCCCTCGTTCTCGTCTCTCTATATTATAACACGTGTGTGTATCGATGCGTCAGTACAACGCCCTGGTGGTGATGAGAGGGAGAGTGATACAGCTGCAGTGGCCGCCTCCGTGCACACGTCTATACATATATATATAAATATATATATGTATATATATATATGTATATGTATATATAAATATATGTGAGGAGCGGGGTACCCCCCCCCCCAAAAAAAAAAAAATGCCTTTGACCTTTTATCATCTTTCCTGGAGCTCGTGCCAATATGACAGAGGATGTTGCTGTACTGCCGGAGCCATTCATTGCCTCACCCCCTCCCTCTGCGCTTACACGTCCCCCCCACCCCCACACACACACTCAAAGAAAGAGAAGAGGGAGAGCTTGCGAAGATCGTGGTTGTGAACTTACCACACTAACAGGCAAGCACACATACATACAACAGAAAGGTCATTCACGTACATCAAGTCCATATATATAAGAGGGGGGCCACCCACCTCCACACTAGCGCAAGTGCACCTAAGCTCTACAACGCTGCGGTTATCATCGCATTATCAGAGCTACATAGATAAACCCACACAGATACAACAGAAAGAAGACACTCGCATATAACCAACACCAGAAATTTTATCAGATCCTTTTTTTCATTATCAGCTCCCCCCCCCGCTCCTGTGTTGTAACTTCCTCCAGATCTCTCTTTTCTTGGCCTCAACATAGAGTCACTGCCCCAGTCCTGCCCTCCTCCCCACGCCTGCCTTACATCACCCTCCGCCCACAACCTCCTCACCCAAAGTCTCATTCACGTGCTTTAGCATCGAGCTCAACAGTCGCTCCGCAACATACGGGGGAGGCTGCGCTGTGCAAGGGTAGGGCGATCAGATACACGCTTTGGCGCACGGAACCGTTTGATGCCTCCTCGATCCCGCTCATGTTCCTCGAAGAACACCTCTGCCGGTGCAGCAGCTGCAGCAGCAGCAGCAGAGGTGAGAGGAAAGAAATGGGCAACGACCCCGCCGCTGCCACCACAGGCCACACCTGTTCACCTCTCAGCTGAGGAGCTGCGAGACACACCTGATAGTAGGCTACTTTCATATCTCATGCGCGTCTACGAGGCCGTGCGCGGGTTATCACTGGAGGAACCGTCACAAGAATCGCTGGCACGGGAAACACCTTTCTCGGCGGCCTACATACAGGAGCTACTCACACCTCGGCTTCTCCTTAGCCCGATCCCGGACGTCTCGCAGCTCGCTGGCTGTCTTTTGTGCGATGCAGTGCGTCTGCATCACGAACAGCACCACAACGCCAGCAAGCTTTCCTACACCGGCTCTGAGAGGCGACACATGCCTCTCAGCACACCGAGCGATAGACCCCTAAACGCGCTCGGGGCGGTGCGGGCAGAGTCGCTGCCATTCTCGCCTGAACGTTGTGTGGACGTGCTGCGGTGCATCTGCGCATGCTTTGCAGGACTTCAGGGGACTATCACGACTACCTCTCCGCTATCGACTGTGCGTCAGCGCCAGCCACTTCGGCGTTTGGCGTATCTGATAGAGCGCGCTGCCACGGCGCACGTCTTTTGCCACCTCCTACCGCACTGCAACCCAACATCAGAGGAGACCCAGCAGGCATTACGGTCTGTATTCCAGGCTGTTGGTTGCGCCTCTCCTGCAATGACTGGCGAACTGAGCAGCGGCACTCACGCTGGCAGAAGCGAAGCGGCAGCAAGCACCGCCACGTGCGAGGAGATGGTTGAGGTGCTTCGTGACATTCTCTGCACCACGAACATCGTAACACCAGCGCAGCTGATGCCGCTGTTGGAGGAACTGATCGGAGCATCACCTACACTGCAGCTAATGTCACCGTCCGCGTCTTCGCTGCCGTCCACATCCCCAACAGCTTCGAAGACACGGCCCAGGCAACGTCAGGCAGAGAATAGCTGCGAGGACGGTGGCGCGTTCATCACGACTCGTCTGCTATTGGAAGGGATGGATATTCTGCAGCCGGCCATTGCAACGTGGGCTATGAGCAACTTTGAAGACGGCCTGGCCGAGGTGCTGGCATCCGACGCGCTGCCGTCCGAGCACGAAAACGGAGATGGTATGGAAGAGGGGTGCAACGTTACTGATACCGACGAGGATGAGATGCGCCACGGCCAGCAGCAGCGGCCCCACCAACACCCACCCGGCAAGGCAGCAACGGCGCCGTACGATGCGCAACTGAGTGGGAAGCATCATGGACTGAAGGCTATAGCCCACGTGCTTCAGGTGCTCGTAGCACTGGTGGAGCTGCACGTGGATTTGGCAGAACAACTACTTCCTGCTCTCGCACCGCATCTCGAGCACACGTGTCCTGAGGTTCGCCTCCTCCTGCTGCGCGGCATCAGTGCGGCGTTTTCCGTCAACGAGGCGGCGCTGCGGACATACAAGGCCACGTTAATGGGTCCCCTCCTGAGCCGTCTGTTCGATATTCGGCCTAACATTCGTCTGGACTCTATACGTTCTTTTACGATGCTGCTGCGGCGCATCGCTGATCGTGCAGGCGGCACAGCCGGGGATCGGTCGCGTACACAAGAGCTGCTGCTCGACCTTTGGCAGTCGTTGCAGCCGTTCTGGGAACGCTTACTCACCGACCCGCACGTTCTTGTGCGCAGGCAGGCCGTCATCTCAGTCACGGAGGCGGCGTTGGCTGCACCCCTGCTTCTGCAGCCGGCACCACATGGAGACAATATCGGCGCGTGGCCTCCTCGCGAAGAGCAGCCGTCGGCTTCGTCCACCGCCTGTAGCCCCTCGTACTTTCTCGCGCACACGCTGGGGTTGCGCGCTCTTGACAAGAATCGCCGTGTCCGCTGCGCCGCGGTGATGGGGCTGACGCAGCTGTACAAGGAGTACGGCCTCGCGTGGATACCGAATTCCCTCTTGGACGCGGCATGTATCGATACTGGATCGTCCATGTCGTCTACTGCACCCGTCGCGCTGACACCGGAGATGGTGATCGAGGGTCTTTTGCCGGTATCGCTTTGCTGCTTCTCGACGGCTGCAGCCACTGGCTCCACTCAAGCTACCTTGGCGCGCTGGCTATCTGCGACACCATCCGGCTCTTCTCTGGTGCCGCAAACGCCTGCCCTGTTTGATTTCGAGAAAAGTGCGGTTGAGCAGACGGCGCTGTGTGGACAGCAGCACCCGCAGGATGGGGGCGACTTCGATGAGGGCGATGCACTGCTGGGCTTCGGCGCGTCCACGAGTTCGACGAGGTCTCTCGACGGTCGTGGTGGGCCGAGCTCAGCGCAGGCGCCAAGAGATGCTTCCACGGGGGTGTCGACCTACGTAAACGCTCTTGTGCGGCTTTGCCAGGACGTGGACTCGGTTCACTTTGAGCGGCTTCGGCGTATATTTGAGAAGAAGCCGTCGCTGCGCCTCGCCATCCGGCGTCTCTTTGAGTTTCATGCCGCAATGAAGAAGGCCCACGGTGACGTCAAGTCAGCCGAGGGCCAGCACCGCATCCACTCCATCCATCGACTCCTCAACTTTCTGCAGGAGACGACAGGGGCGAGCAAGGGGGAGTGGGACGCTCTTTTTCGCACCCGAGACGACGCTGTACGGCGAACACTCCTACACGCATGCGACGCATCTCACACAAATTGGGTGGAGGTGCGGGAGGGACTTCTGCGTTCCCTTCACGGCCGTGTCAGCACCCGCGAATTCATCTTTGTCCAGCAGACACTGGTGCCTCAGATGATGTTTCCAGTGCAACGTGCTCACCTCGGGGAGCTGATGCAACTTCTGCGCCGTAGCATCTATACCAGCGCCCACGGCGAGGTGGTCGTGAACGAAGCCAGCGCCGCCGGTGCCCTGCGAGCGCTGCTGCTCCTCACTGCTGCATCACCCTCTTTGGGGGTGATGGGCACTGAGGGATTGGCAGATGCACTCCAAGCAGCTGCGAAGCAACCTGTTGGACCTCCACCGAGCTGGTGCGCACTCCTGCTGCAAGCGCTTCAGCAATGGGCAACCATCACGTCGACAATAGCACTCACCGACGCCCCTCATACCGGGGGCTCGATTGTCCCTGAGCAGGATACACTCATCAACACCCTTCGTGCGATGGCGCTCGCGTCCCTCCCTATGCAGCAGACTATTTCGTGTTCTCCCGTTCGGGCCGGATCAGCACCGGAGAACGGCAGCCGCAGTAGTGGAGAGGCTCTCTCAGCGCTGAAGCATTTAGCAAAGCAAGCGACACGTACGCTAGTCGCGCTGCTGCGCGTCCCTGGCTATAGCACGAGCGCAGCGTCTGCACTAGAATCCCTTGCGGTGGAGCTGCTGCAGCGCCTGGCTATGGGCAGACCGCTTACAAATGACGTGAAGACGGTCGCGTGGCTTGCAAGCCTCAAGGCCCTTGCGCGCTGTGCTTCCGGCACCAGCAAGGATGACTCCGTTGCACGTGTCTGCGCTTCTTTGCTGCTGTCGCTTCCGCCCCCAAAAGTAGGTTCCTCAGCGGTGAAGTCAACCGGACAAACCGGTGATTCGTTTCCACCGATACTGCTCGCCCTTTCTTCTCTTCTTGTCACTGCTGTCGAGGACGCGAGCGATAGCGCGGAGCGGGCCAGTCCTAAAACGCTGGGGACCGTGTCGGCTGTCGCGACGGACCGCACTCATGTCGCCACAACCCAGCCTAACGGCGCTTCCTCCGTGTCACCTTTGTGCGCGAACATGTCCATCGCAGCAGCTATTGTGGACGGATGTGCCAAGGCCGTGGTGGCCCTGGCGCTGGGAGCCTCCAATACACCTAACGCTAGCGCCACCCGTGTCAACATCTGCAGCCGCTCCGATGCCGTCACCTGCGCAGCCGATGCCTTGTTGCAAGGCTACAAGGCCGTTGCTGCGTTGACCCCGGGGCGACGTGCGCCAGCCAGCATCGGCAACTGTCAGCGCCGAATATCGATTGAGGGACAGCTCGTGAAGCTAGTCTTGGCGCCCACGCCGGACATCCGCCGGGAGCTGGCGGTCTCGGTGATCCTCTCCGTGGAGGAAAATATGCACGTGCGTCACGCGGTGCAGGGAAAGTTGGCAGGGCATCTCCTCCGCCGTACGTGTGATATGCGGGTGGCTGCCTTCCTGCTGCTGACCGCGATGTGCGAGGACTCGAAGCTCTCCTATCACCGACTCCGCGGATTGATCGAGGCTGTAGGCGATCACTTGAGGCAAAAACAAAGCAGCCAAGGGGTGTCCCTCTCGTCCCCATCAGCGCTTCACTGCTACTTGGAGTACACTGTTCCCTTTCTCGTGCTTTTCCTTGCCCATCACCCCTGCTACACGATCGAAAAGGAAGAGTCTCACTTCGTGCGCTTCCAGCGCGTGTGGCACCTCCTCATCGGGGAGTTACTTCGCCACGGAACACAGTGCGCTGGGTTTGTGGTGGAGCTACTGAGCAAGATCAAGCAGTCGGACGATGCACTGGACCCGGCGAGTGATGCATGCCGCGTCATGTGTGACCTCGCGAGTCGCGTGCTGCTGGAGTGTCTCGGTCAGCGACAGAGTCGAGCCGAGGATCTTCGCCGATACCCCGGCGCAGTACTTCTACCTTCATTTTTCGTGCGCACGTCGCGGGCTAATCCGCAGAAGCTCCTGGAGACCGTCTTCCTTGACGACGGGGTGCGTGTGGCTGCGAACGCACCATTTCGCGTGCCCAACCTCAGCGAAGGCGCTGTGGAGGTGGCGAGCAGGGGCGGCAGTCGTCAGGCTCTCTCTCGCGCATCGTCGACCGGTCGTTCTGCGGGTGATGAGAATGCCGTAAGCGTTACCGTCACCCAATACGTGCCACCGTACGGGGTCTCACACTCTGATGTCGCAGATCCAGCGTCTTCGCTGCGAAAGCGCGAGCGCTCTCTCTCGTCCAGCGTAAGTGCAGCTGTATCTCTGTCACCCTCGGTGGGTCCGCAAGGCGACGAAACAGAGGAAAACACCTGCAACCGACCGCAGCGAGAGCGCACCGAACCGGCAATCGGAGAGAGTTGTAGGAACTCTGACCCAGTGAGCAGCTCCACCAGCGCCCCCAATGATTTCAGTGCTAAGCAAGTGGCACAGCAGCGCCTCACTATCGACAAAGCTCTCGAGGAATTATTTCATGGGCTCACCAAGGCAGATATTGCGCAGCTGCGCTGGAAGGTCGTCCGAAGTCGCCTCGAGGAAGCGCTATGTGCGATGTACGACGGTCCCCTACCGCAGCAGAAGCAGCTGCTCATCGCGAAAGATGGCACCGGAGTAGACTCGAAGAAAAGCAAGGGTACCCTACCGTCGGGGATAAGTTTGGAGGATCTCCTGCAGTACGCCAAGGATCAGTTACGGATGTGGTATGAGCGTGCCCCAGCCTAAAGAATCAACACACAAATTGCAACCAGTGCTCCTTTCGCCGGTCTTTTTATGTTTATGTGGCACAAGAATTGCGATCACCTCCAAGACCAGACGGGTCGGCACACACATATACAGACACACACACCCACACTATATATATATATATATATATATATATATACATACAGATGCTGGTTGTGTGCAGGCGTCACGTGCGCGTATGTTGCCATCCTTTGGAGCACTACAAGCGGTATTAGATCTCTTCTGTGGTGATGGATTATACGAGGTGTGAAAACAAGAGAGAGAGAGGGCGAGTTGGGTTTGGCTCACTTGGAGTGGTTGCTGCTATGGCCTGTGTTTTGTCGACGCTTGATAACGTGGCACTCACCCATTCCCCCCCCCCCTCTCCTGTTAGATGGACGCTTTCTTGCGAGTGGCAAGTTGAGGGGTCGGAGGCGGGGATTGCAAGGAGCTCAATAGGGAGGGGAGGGGGGGCGGAACGGGGGGAGCGACACGCTGTCGGGTGCTTTCTAAATGAGTGAGGGAATGAGGTAGTGATGTGGTGGGAGCCAATCGGCATGCTGCGCAAGGCGAGCTGTCTCCCTTCTTCTTGAACACCCCCCCCCCCGCGGCGCATTGCAGTTTCTGTACCCGCCTCTTACCCTGAGAGGAATTCCGCTGTTTTGTTGAGCAAGACTCTATTGTGTGTTTGTGTGTGTGTGTGTATTTAGCTTCTCTCCATAGTGCCATGAACCTTCCGTTGATTTTCAAAAGATTTTTGAAGAATGCATGACTGCCGAGCAATACGTCGTTTGTGCCCCCTGCAAAGGTAGGTGAAGACGAACGGCATGGATTGCTAGTATCATGCCATGACAGTATCCTTGCTGCCATCCCGCATTTCTCGTGGCCCGCCACATCTCGGTAATGTGGAGGGGTCGGTCATCTCATTCTCTAATCTCCCAATAACTCAACGATACCTCCTCTTCCCCCCCCCCTCCTCTACCGCCCTCAACAGATGGAGCAGTGGCTCAACGACAAATATTATAATCTCTACGTTTCCTTCTCGTGACGAGCTTGATTGTCTTGCTGTGAAGCAGTAAGAAAAAAAAATAGATTATCAAGAAAAAGGGAACCGCACGCTTTTCCCCCTCCCTCTCCCTGCCCCCTCCCCCTCCCGAAACCCGCGAACCTAACGCCTTTTTTTAGATATCAAGCGATCTGATGGTCAACGGCAACGAAAGGAAAAAAAAATAGTTACACATAAATCCACGTACACAACCAGAAAGTACCTTTAAACACCCTGACCACAACTACAGGGACACACTGCATCATCCCTATTCCTGCTCCCCGCCCCGCCCACCGCCCCCCCCCCCAAAAAAAAAGGGTTTTGGCGAATCGAATTCACTGTTTTCCGTTTTTGTCTTCTTTTCCTGTAACGCGCGCGCGCGTGTGTGTGTGTGTGTGTGTGTGTGTGTGTGTGTAGTTCTTCGTGTAGGGAGGGTGAAGGAGAAACACGGTCTTCTGACTCTTCGTTTTCTGTCTTCCTCCTTCCGTCCGCCTGATATTTGGACTCTGCAGAGGGGAGGGAAGGGAGGCCACTGCATATTTGCCTTAGTGCCTCCCCCCCACCCCACTCACACCTTACGTGTACATCATTTCTTGATAGTTTATACCCCCTCAGGTTTTTTTCCCCCACGGGAGCATCTTTTTGTGTATCTCCTTTTATTGACCTATCACCATTTCGTGTGTGTGTGTGTGTGTGTGCGTGATTCGTCACACATACACACACAATGAATGGGTCTACCTTGACCTCGTCACCCTTGTGCGGACCAACAGCCGGCGATGAAGCCGTCATCAGCGAAGGTGTGCGCGTTGTAGTGCGCGTTCGTCCACTATCAACGAAGGAGCGTGCAAATGCTGGGGTACACAACTGCGTTCGATGCCTGCCTGACTGCATCATCATCGATGGCGGTGCCCACGCACGCGCATCGATGCACCCGAAGGCGTTGATTCCCGCCTCCCAGCCGACGCGAGCAACCACTCGCCCATATCAGTTCTCGGTCGATCAAGTGTTTCACACGCACGCCTCCCAAATTGAAGTGTATGAGCAGTCCTGCAAGCGCATTGTTGAAGGCGTATTTCACGGCATTAACGGTTCTATTCTCGCCTACGGTGCCACCGGCTCTGGCAAGACGCACACCATGTTTGGCAGCACGATGAGCGCTGCTGGTATCGTGTATCAAGCTGTTCAAGATATCTTTTCGGAGAAGGAGCGGCTGGAGGAGGAGGAGGGCAAACGAGTGCGCATCAAATGTAGCTTTCTGGAGGTGTACAACGAGGATGTCTTCGATCTACTCGCCAAGCCGGCCGGCGAGGGATCCAGCGGCGTGAAGTCGTTCGCGAACGGCACTGGCGGCACCCCGGGTCGAGAAGGAAAGCGCGTTCCTCTGCAAGTGCGCGAGTCTTTCGGTACGACGGGGAGTGCATCTCCATGGCTTGACATGAATGAAAACAGCAGCGTGCACGATGGAGGTTTGCACATTCGAGGGCTCACCCACATCTTTCCCGAGACACTTGACGATTTTGTCCGCGGCATCGAGCACGGCCACGCGCAGCGATTTGTAGCCTCTACCGGCGCTAACTCCCAATCAAGCCGCTCGCACGCCATCATTACGGTCCAGGTTGAGGTGCGTCATGGCAACACCCGTGAAGACGCTGACAACCCGCGTTCTTCGTTGTCGACGACGGATGATGCCGATGGGGCAGAGACATCCATCGAACGTTCCCCATCAAAGAAGCCGCCTAGAAAAAAAAAGAAGAGCTCAGCGTCGACAGTAACCATAGCAAAGATTCAATTCGCGGACCTGGCAGGCTCGGAGCGGGCTGCCTCGACAAGCAACACCGGCCTCCGTCTTAGAGAGGGCGGAAACATTAATCGATCCCTGCTCGCTCTCGGTGCGGTGGTGCAAAGCCTGGTGCAGCAGAAGGTAAGACGGCGCCAAACCGGAGGCAAGGGGGGGGGCAAAATATTTATTCCCTACCGTGGATCCAAGCTAACGCGGCTCCTGCGCGACAGTATAGGCGGCAACTGCCGCACACAAATGATTTTCTGTTTGAGTCCAAGCACCAAACACACAGAGGAGACGGTGAACACCATGAAATTCGCGATGAACGCTAAGGAAATTCAGGTGGAGGCGCACAGAAACGAGTTTTCTGTCAACTCGAGTCGGTTGGCCAAAACACAAGAGGTGCTCATCGAGGAGCTGCGAGAAGAGCTCGCTCGTGCCCAGGCTGCCCTCGCCGTCTGTGGGGGCGGAGTTGCTGGGGCTGGCCTCAACAATATCAGCAGCAGCGAGGAGAATCGCTCTCAGGAGGCTGATGCAATACTAGGAGCTGGTAACCTCTCTCCCAGCAGTGAGTCAACGTCGCAGGCCAAACCCCGACAGGCGTTGTCGACGTCGAGGTGGTATAGCCCTTTCTCTCATCGTAGCAATCTCGATAGTGACCGCCGTAGTTCTGCACAGGCGCCAGCATCACTCCCCATGCCATTACGCATCAGCAGGGGTGCGCAGCGCGACACCCTCACGCCATCTGCTGTGGCTTTCTCTGGCGCCGTACCTTCGGCGTCTGAGGACCTCTCCTGCTCTTCCACGTCGCCCGGTATCCCAGATGTGTTGCAAGACAGCACTCTGCCCAGACTTTGCCCGAGTCGCACTGCCCGGCCGTCTGTCTTCGCTGAGAGCGCGCCACTTTTTTCGGAACTGGAGGCGAAACTCAAGAATTTTTCCGCACAGAAGGAAAGTCTGTACCACGAGGTGCGTGATGCGCAGGAGCGTGAACGTGAGGGAGAGATGCAACTGCGAAAGGAGCTTTGGCGGCTTGCAACGTTCCTCGTCAGCGACGCCTCCGGCAGTCGTGCCCGCGGCGAGGTGGACGGCAACGGCACCACTGCCGTTGGCGTTGCCGGCCTACGCAAGATCATTGCGAGCAAAGAAGCGGAGCAGGCCCAGCAAGCCACCGAGCTAGTAGCGCTGACAGAGCGCCTAGACGACGTAGATCGACAGTTCGCCGCCACGCGCCAGGACTTGCTGCGTGAGCGTCAGGGTACCTCGCTGGAGCTGCTGCTAGACAACGCGCGCCTACGGCAAGGATGCACGGAGGCGGAGTGCCTGGCGGCGCACTACCACCAGGAATATCGCTCGCTGCTCAACCGCCAGGCTGAGTACGCGGAAGCACTCAGCAAGTGTGTGGAGGCTATTCAGCGCCTTCGTCCATACTTGGTCCAGCTTAGCGCCCAAATATCACCGACCCACAGCAGCAGTAGCAGCAGTGCTATCGCCGCCGCCGTCGAAGCGGCGAACGTGGCTCTCCTATTCGCGTTGCTTCCTACCGCATCTACCACGCAGATGGAGACTGTGTTTGAGGCCGCTTTGCGATCGACAGTGACGTCGTCTCCTTTGAAGACGACGCCACTGCCCGTCTCGCTCCCTTCAGCTTCGCTTCCGCCAGCGGCTCCCTTCTTGCACCCGCCACTGGCTCCGAGTCCAACCAAGCGCTCTGTGGGCAGCAAGAGTCGCAGCCCATTGCGAGGTGGCGGGTCGGCCGGCAATTCCGCGTCTAGTCATCTCGCACAGCATTTTCGAGATTTGATGGCCACCGCCGAGTCGATGCACCTCACAAGCACCACCGATAGAGAGGCGAGCGAGACCACCGATACAACGCGCCCGCGTCGTGGTCAATTGTGTGGCACGACAGCAGAGGGTAATCCAAGTCTCGAGCGGCGTCCTGGCAGCAAGCGAGCGGACAAAATCAATGACTCAGCGCACCGGGTGCCCGTCGCCGTCGCTGGCAGTGTCCCCAAGCCGTTCGGGCGCACGTTGAGTCTTTCGGGTTTGACGCGCAGCACTTCAACAGCATCAGCGGCAGGCCAGAAGAGGCCTACGGGCTCGACAGCAGACAAGACAGCATTGAATAAGTTAGCCAGTAGACACATGCCTCGCAGCACCAACGAAGCTTCTGCCCTCGCTGCGAAGAAAAACACTGGGGGCTCGGCTCAGGGTGTGCATCGCCTCCAGCGATCTGTCTCTGCCCCGCTTTCCTTCAGTCGCTCGATGTCATATACCTCGGGCACAGGCGGTGCACCCATTCGAAAGCCCAGAGCATCTGCTGAAGCTGTCCCCGCGACGACTTCGCTGACACGGCGTCGCATTGGGGCACAAAAAGGTGCCTTGTATGGGACAGTCAGGAGGACCTCTGCAGTCAAGCCTGTTGGTGCGCCACCCTCCACCATCTCCGCCTCTTCCTCTCCCAGCGTGCGCAGCAACACCGCGTCTCTGCTGCGGACGCTCGCTTCCGACGCCAGCGCCTCCGGGGATAACATAAAGCGGCTGCACCAGCACGGAAATGTCAATCTGCAACTTCCCGCATCCACGCGAGAGTCTACAGAGGCCACCACCAACAGCAGCGGCAGTCCAAGGAAGCAGAGCGGTAGCGCGGCCGTCAGGAAAAGACAGAAGGGCAGCAAGAAGCCCAATAAAATTGCTCTCGTCATTCCCCCCGCCTATCCAAATGTGGAGAACGTTCAGCCACGTGTGCCGCCGCAGCAATCAGAAAAGCGCAGCAGCACTAGCAGCACTAGCAGCAGCAAAATTGGCAAGTCGGGTGTATCCCAAACGACTACAACCGCTAGAGGTCATTCCCCTTCTGCCAAAACTAGAGAGATCCCACTGCAGTGCTACGTGGGTGATGCTGACGTCAGTGTGGTGTCCCCTAGCGTCATGACCAGTTTATCCCGCATCTCATCCTCCAGTAGCGATAACAGCAGCCCCAGCACGAGCTACAAGTCAGAGACATCGCCCAATTATTATTATGGTTTAGATAAACATTCCCCCATCGATAAAGCATCTCTGCACAAGTCGAAGTGCACTTCCAATGGTGTTCCCTTCAGCTCAGATAGCACCCCCGAGCTAACGGTGGAGCGTTTGAAGGAATGTGCAGCTGTATCCGCGCCTGCGTTACCCCAATACAATGCCACCGGCTCGCCGCTTATATACAGTGGTGATGGCGCGAACAAGGAAACTACTTTACAACCGCCGCAATCACGCACGCGTACATCCTTCACAGATGACCTCATGGTAAGTCGCAGCACCTGCTTCTCCGATGCGCTGTCACCAGTCAGTCGAGGGCAGGTGTCAAACCAATGCTAAAAAAAAAAAAGGTGGCCTGACCTGAGACCTGTATATATATCTATATATATGTGTGTGTGTGTGTTACACGTTGTGTGTCTCTAGAGGGTGGTATAGTGAAGGCAGAGAGAGGGGGCTTCCATATATGCCTGCTGCACATGCGGCAGCGATGTCATCGGTGTATGCGCCTTTCTCCTTCCCCAGCATTCGCTCACCTCACCGCTGTGGGAAGTGTTCATCTCTTCTGATTTCCACCCCGCCCCCGCGCAGAGGAAACAATCTCTGAAAAAAAAAGATTAATTAAACGTTTTGCTGTTGTCGCTGTTTATTTTTTTGAGGAGAGGGGGATAAGACGAGTGGGAGAGGAGGTGGGAGGGGGGGTGCGATAATCCACGCAGTATGCTTCTTTTTCGTGGATAAATATGCGCAACCCTCCTCCTTGTTTTGGTTTCGTTGACCCTCCATCCCCCCCCCCCCCAATGCACCGTAGTCGCCACCGCCGCGTCCATTTGTTGTTTGTGAGCTTCTCTGTTTTCCTTTTCAAGCTTTTTTAAAAATAGTTCATCAGTGAGTGGTTGAGTGTCCCTAAAGCCTCACTTTGCGACGTCCTCCTCTTCCTCAATCCCTGCCCTCTCCATTTCTCTCTATCAAGACAGCCACACAATACCCCCCCCCCTCCCCTCCCCTCCCTCCCTCCCTCCCTCCCTCCCTCCCCGCCTCCCCCTCCTTGTCTTCCCAACTCCCGTTGCTTTCCTTTTGTTGTTGCTGAGAACATCACCTCAGCAGATCTTCCTCCACCAACCCCCTCTACAACAACACCAACGAAAATATGCAGCAGTACTGAAGGGAAAAAAAGTGTATTGGGCCGCGCCCCCCTCCCCTCCCCATCTCCTCTTCCGCATGGAACAAAAAAAAAAGAAGAGGAAGTAGAGGGGAGCTAGAGGTACTCCTATCGCCTTCATGTTTGCAACCTTTTTCGTGAAGTGTATGCATGTATATATATATATATATATATATACATATACATGCATACAGCTCCTGTTGCTTTTTTTTTTCTGGATCCCCATTGCAGGTGCTTGCTGTGTTGGCAGTGTTATTATTATTATTATTATAGCTGTTTGACTACTGCTAGCGCTGTTGCTACTGTTTGGGGCTCTTCTCTCTTTTAAAAAATAAGTCTCAACCTTCTTGTTCCTTTCACCTCCTTTTTAAATATCTGTTCTGTATGCTCGTTTTTCTGATAGGTTCATGCCTTCCTCTCATGTATGTGTACTTTTTCTCGTCATGAACGACGATACGGGCGGAGCACACACACAGGCACGCACACACATCACATATATATATATATATATATATATATATATATGTGTTGTTGTGTGTGTGTGCCTGTGTGTGTGTCTTTATAGAGGTAAACACGAGGATAGACAGATGGAGGGGGGGAGGAGGTGCTATCAAAAGGAAAAGGTGATGTGTTAGAACCAGGAGTTAAAGGGGCAAATATGTTATGTGTTGATGTATGTGTGTGTGTGTGTGTGTGTGGAGGGGAAGGGGATGGAAAGTGGTCTTGTTTGGAACGTGAGATGATCCCTATAATGTCTGTGTACTGTCGGGCTCATGTAATCCTTTAGTGGGTGTCCCCCTTTTTGTCTTTTGGGCAGTTGTGGCTCTGATGGTGGGCGGTGATAGTGGTGATGAGATGACTCCTCGCTTCGCTTGCCGTTTTTTTTTTCTTCCTCATTGCTGTTACCCGATGTGTTTCTCACGTTTGGCATGTACTAACCCCTTTAACCCACCTCCGCCTCTAGATTTCGGCCAACGAGATTTTCGTCTGCGAACATGTTGCATAGTTAGTGTGCGTGTATGTGGTGTTGCGGTTGAGCCGCCGTTTGCTGTGAAGTCAAAGTGATGGTCTCCCCAAGGGCGCTCCCCCCCCCCTCCCCCCTTTTCTCTCGGCGCCATGAGGGATGGGGAAGAAGGGAGGAGGCGTAACTGAATGTTTTGTATCCGGGGGACAGCATGCTGTTGAGGGTGTGGAGGTGTATCGAGCGGTTGGCGAAGGTATCCGGTCAGATGTGGAGAGTGGAAATGTCCACTACACTTTGCGCTTGGTGTCATGGTATTTGAATCCCATGACCACTGTGCTGTTCATCCCTCCTTTCCCCCTCCTCTCATTCATAAAGTGAGCCCCACCGAGGATCAGGCATGATGTCTAGGTCTGTCTGTATCTGAGATCGCGTGTGTGTGTGTGTGTGTGTTTCACTCGGATCCCCTATACACTTTTTTGTATAATTGATGCTCCCCCCCTTTGTGTATATGTCTCTTGTTGCTTTCCGTTGTCGCTCTCCCCTTCACCGTGCTTTGCTCTGGTCACCCAGAGATTTTCCTCTCCACCCCCACTTTCGCATGCTCACACCCACCAAACCACATTGTGTAAATAAATAAATATATAAATATATTTATTTATATTCATGAAATATTTTTTATGCTCACTCGCTGGCTTCGTTTGCGTGGCCCACGCTCAAAAGGCAATGCTCTGTTGCCTTTCTCTCTCGGTGAAAAGCGATCTCCTTCCTCCCCTCGCGCTTCTATCAGCAGCAGCAGCAGCAGAAAGCTCTCATCACGACTTCTTTCGCCTAGACAATGTTTTTTTTTTTTAAATTATTATTGTTGTTGTTGTTTCTTGTGCCTCGTCACCGCGCGAACCTCACCTCTCTGTTTCTTTTTGTTTTTTGTTGTTGTTTTTTTCCGTCGGGAGGAGGGGTGCGAGTAGGAGAGGAGGAGTAGTGGGGGATTGGGGAGGGGGAGAGCTCGAGCATCAAGGAGAAAAAAAACATCCGATTTGTGGTCCATGGTGGGAGGAGAGGATGCCGAGGAGGGTCCACGAAGAGAATAAATGATATTTGTGACATGATTTTTTTTTTTTAATGTTTTGTTGTTAATCTTGCTACTGTATGCCGTGAGCAAGCGCATCAAGAAGGCTTCCTCTGGCCTTCCCATCTTTTCTTGTAGCCGTTTCTTTTTTTTCTTTTGTAGGGCTAATATGGTTGGGTGCATCCGGACACACACACAGACAGATGCACAGAATGATGAAAATATATATGTATATATATATATATAGATATAGATATATACATATATATATATATCTTCAAGCCCTTGTCAGGTTCATTTCTGCTTTTTGTTCTCGTGTATGCGGGCGTGCAGATGATCGCTCTTCAACGGTAGTAATGGCAGTGGCGTAGGCAGTGGTGCTGCTTTTCTCCCCCCCCCTGTGTCCGAGCCCTCAATGTCCTTACGTAGGTAGGATTTAGGGGCAAAGAACACAGCTGAACAAGTGAGACCCCCGTGTCATCTCCTCTCTGTGTCTGTTTGCCTGTTTCTCCCACACAGAAGGCTCCTTTGAGTAACAAAAAAAAAACACGAGGAGTCTCGTGACGCAACGGTCAACAATGGTTCAGATCAAACAGTCTAAACGAAGAGTAACGCAACGATGACCTTGCATTGAGTACGCAAATACCCGAGGGACATACACTAAATCACAGCAGTGGCGATGCTGCTGACTTGGTGGGCCTCCCTTCTTCTCCGGTAGGGAAAAAAATGGATGAGCGCCAGCCAGGGATTCGGGGACTAGATCACTGCTTTTCAAAATCGTGCTGATACACACGACACGTCGGACAACCACGTTGGTGTCCCACCCGGTAGGGTTGATGCAGGTTTCTGCTTTCCTCTTTGAATTTTGAAAGAAAAAAAAATGTCTTGATGAGTTTCCAGTTTTGTGTTATTCCCAGACAAGGGGGATCGGGGATGCTCCCTCCCTCTCCCCGTCATCTTTTGGACTCCACGAGGACGGATGCTCAGATCTTCTCTCGTCAGCAAAAGCGTGTACTTGTAGAGGGGCTGCGCTTGATGAGATTCCCTGCGTTGTGCTGCGCCACAATTTCTTCGTTAATGACTTTGCACGCGTTTGGCAACAAGGCTGCACACAGTCCTCACTGGGACTCGCCTTCTTGACAGCGGTGCCGCAAACACTGGAGCACCTCACGACGTGGAGGGGAGTTTGAAGATGCAGCGAGCAGGGACCCTGAGTGAACACCCCGACTCCACTTCCCTAAAAGGAGAGAAGGGGAGAGGTGGGGGGGGGGCATCTCCTGCATCCCAGTGTGTGGGGCAGAAAATGGAACACCAATGCACGTGGATACGGCGAGCACGCCCCAAAGCAGGGCTCTAAAGCAGGTCCGGCTGGGTGAAGGGGGTGCGGTCTATCCCAGTCGTTGGGGCGCCAGTCACCAGTGATGAGACGAACCAAGCCGGGGGGGGGAGCGTCCTTGAGAAGACCATCACTTTGACTTCACAGCAAACGGCGGCTCACCCGCAACCCCACATGCACGCACACTTACTATGCAACATGCTCGCAGGTAAACGCCTCATCGAGAGCCTGTGGAGGCAGAACAATAAAATAAAAAAATGTTGTCTATTATTACTATTATTATTCTTATTTCTCGTTGCTGTTTTTGCGATTGTTTTTTTTTTTTGACGTACTTCAGAAAATTTTAATGATGCTTTATTTCACCACCCCTTTCCCCTCTCCCCCTCCCTTTTTTTTCCCTCTCTTCGCCGCCATCGCAGCCGCTGCTCAATATTATTATTATTTTGCGTTTGTTTGGTTGGCTGTTTTTTTTTTTTTGTATGGTAATGCACGCATCTCTCCGACATGACACGCTTTTGAAATCTCGGTGTTGTATTATGGGGTGCTTGTTGTTGTTACGCTGACGCTTCTTTGAGCTCGCTTTGGGCGCGATGCTTTCTATTTTAGATCAAGGGCTAACGCTTCCGTGCTCCCTCCCTCCCTCCCTCCCTCCCTCCTTCTCTTAAAGATTACGCCGTTCTCATTCACTCACAAATTCACTGACCACCTCATGACGCCGCTTTCCTTTTTTTTTTTTCGGCGCCTGCACCAGACCACGTGTGAGAAGGCAGACTCCCATATCTGCCCCCCCCCCCCCCGCTTTCCCCTACGTGCGCAACACTGAGGAGAGGGGGGGGGGGAGGGGAGCCACCGAGCATGTTGGGCTAGTGGTGAGGACATCGAGACGGAACTCTATTCCGTGTACTTGTACTTTTTTTTCTTCTTCTGCGCGTGTCACTTTACATTTTTTTTTAAAATCTTGTTTTGATTTTTGTACGACACGGATGCTCTTTTTTTTTTTGTGTGTGTGTGGGGGGGGAGGAGGAGGAGGAGGAGGAGGGGGGACGAGAGTAGCCCCCACCCCACTCCTCTTCTCCGTTGATGTATGTGCTGCTTCTCTTATGTCTGGCGAGTATCTCTTGCTGATGCCACCCATGCTGCTATGAGTGTTTTCGTGTCTAGATTCATGTGTGCTTGTGGAGGTGGCGATCTCCCCCTTATCTTTCTCCCCGCCTCTCTCTATGAAGCACATTTGTTGCATTCATTCATTCATGTTGTGTCTCTCTCTCTCTCTCTCACGCTATCACGGGATCCTCACAAAAGATCACCCAGCAGCCAAAAAAAAAAAATAATAATAAAATATACACATGTATATTCAAAGATGTGTGCGCACGTCTTGCTGTCACGGCGCCTTCCTCCCACCACCACCAAAGTGTATAGATGTTGCGTTCGGCTCTGCTTTCCTTCGATGCTTGCGCTTCTTCGGCATCCCTTCGCTTCTCTCTCCAAAGCAATCGCGCACATATATATATATATATATGTGTGTGTGTGGGTGCGTAAATATGTCTAGATAATTTGGCCATTATGTTGATACAAAACATATCGAAGAGGCGCAATACCATAACGTATATGCTCCTTTAGAACTCCAAAGACCAATACATTTTTTTTTCTTTACCTCTCACCACACACACACACACACACACACCACCTTCATCCTATTTGTTTATTTTTCGCTCGCAGAGATGAAGTGACACACGTCACGTGTGCACACGCACACGCCGGCAGACACCCGACTCAGTTTTCCAGTCCCCCCCCCCCCTTCCCCTCATCGAGCCACCATCGATGCAAGGGTCGTTACATCACACCGTCTCCTCTCCCGTCTTGGACAATCTCTTGTCTCCACACGAAAAGAGGCCACACAATTCGCTCTCCCAACCATGCAGGAGGAGGGGGCTGTGCACAAAAGCGAAAACGAGACATGATTTCAGCATCAAAAAGAAGCTGGAAATCGAATGAAAATGCAGAGCGGCCATCTGCGAGAAGACATCGAAGGGTTCAGTAGCCCGACCTTTCTCCCTCTGAAGGGTCGTGTATGTGTGTGTGTGTGTGTGTGTGTGTGCGTCTCGGATATGCGGAGCGGTGCACCGCCTGCCAACGTCCCAGGGTGCAGCACACTAACACCGGCATCAATATAAGGGCCACAGAAAGAAAACAGAAGGAAGGAGAGCACACAGCAACAGGCAAAGATAATCAATTAAATTTCCGTCATGGGCATCTTTGCCTCCGATCGTGATGTCGGGGCGACTGACCCAGATGGCAGCACTCGGTGGTCTTTCCATCGGCTGATGTCCTCCCCCGCCCTTAAATTCTTTTCACGAACCGAAGCGATCTCTTTTTGAAGCCACCATTCAGCACTTGCCGTGTACTTGATTACAGACGGGCAATCCTTCATCCTGGATACAACCCCTCTCGCAGGTGCACACAGCCGCTGAGTATGGAGCCACTGAAGGGATGCGCACTCATGTTGTCTCTGCTCTTCTCCAAAGGTTTCTCCCTCCTCTATCGTATCCTTCGCGGCAACACCGTCAGACTTCAAGACGAACGTGAAGCTCATGAATGCTCCTTTTTTTTTTCTGCTGCACGCCTGCCCCGTTGATCTCAGTGCGCAGTATCACGTGTGTATCATACCATCGAGGAGAGAGAAATATGCTTCTTGGCAATGTCCTGAGGACAATGCTCACGACTTCCACCAAGCTGTGTGAAATTTGTTTCGTTGCACCAGATGCGATCAGTGTCGCCCTAATTTCAGTCTTTTTTTTTTTTTGTACACGTGACAAAAAAAAAAAAAATGTTGTGGATTTTCTCTCTCATTGAGCTTACACGGTTTGTTTCGCATAGCCTGTATGGTGTGCACACAGACACACACACACACACACACACACACATATATATATATATATATATATATATATGTGTGTGTGCATATATAGATAGAACAAATAGTATTTATCGT
>CM007331.1:356069-393623 GCA_000333855.2 Endotrypanum monterogeii
ACGACACACACACACACACACACACACACATATATATATATATATATATATATATATGTGTGTGTGCATATATAGATGAACAAATAGATTTATGTTTCAGTCCCACCCCGTAAGTATTCGTGCGTCTTTGTCCTCCTCGTTTTCCTCACTTAATGCGGCTTTTTGACGCCCCGCCCCACCCCTTCGGCTGCCGCCATCCTGGACAACGTTTTTTTCTAGTACCCCCCTCCCTCCCCCCATGCCCTCTCTCCTTGGGGAAAACATAAACCTCGTTGCTTTCTTCGCATTCATTACTTCCACCCTCCACCGTCACCAAGCCCCCCCAAACAGACACACCTCTGTGTGCACGCACTTATAGTGGGTAAAGGGGTATTAGAAAAAAAAAAAAAATAGGGCAAAGCCAAGGCGACAGCAACGTCGCCACCCCAGGCGGAGGCATCATCCACCCCCTCTGCGCCGGTAGCAGTCGACTACGCAATGCCCTTCCAATTATCGGGAAAAACGTGCGAACACGCTGGCCGCATTTACCGCCTTCCGAGTCTCAAAGATTTCTTTGCGTTTCGGACCTTTGCCGACTCGCTCGACGGCTTTACGGTGCGCTACAGCAGTCCTTATGATGTAATTGTGTGGGACAAAAAGATACCTCACGAGCCTATGAACATAATTAAGGTGTTCGCATTATTTACCAACACCAATGGAAGACCTAGCGGCGCAGCGACACCCAAGGAGCTCTACGATCTCTTGCAAGACGCCATCTTTCGAGAGAAGTGGGATGAATACCGTCAGGAGGCGTTCCGCATCACCAGTCTGAGCTCCAACACCGACATTGGTTATTACGCGGCAAAAAGCCCCATGCCGCTCGTATCAAATCGCGACTTCGTGAACCAGCGTATGTGGCACGAGGCAGGCCGAGACGAGTACATCATTTTTAACACGTCGGTTCCACACGCATCGGTGCCACTAACCTATCAAAAGGATGCCCACAACAACAAGCGTGGTGAGTATACCCGCGCGTCATCAAAGCTGACCGGGTATCTCATCCGTCCCTGGAAGGACCCAGGGACAGGCAAAGTCGATGGTGCCAGCCTGACGTACATCACGCAGACCGACCCCGGGGGTTGGATCCCAGCAGCGCTCACTAACTTCATCGCCACAAAATTCGCCCCCAATACCGCCAAGAATGTGGCATCGGCGCTGCCCAAGTTCCGCGCATGGCTGAAGAAGCAGCTGGAGACCGGCACCTATGTAAAAGAATGGGAGCTGGACCCCAAGTGGTGGGTAGAGGAGGACAGCGACGAGACGGTGAAAAACGAGACGATCGACTATGCAATTCGCAAGTGGGGTGAGTGAGCTGAGAATAGAGTCGGGGATGACCTGTGTGTGTGTGTGTGTGTGTGTGTGATGCACGACATCGTTTTATTATGATCTACTGCCTTTTTCTCTCCCTGTGTATGTGTGGATGGGGAATGGAGAGGGTTGGGCTCAAGGAGGCACTACTCAACCCAGGGTGTGTCTTTGCGCAGCACACGGGCCAGAACCCCCTCTCCCCTACACACACACACGTACAGATTTGCAGGGGGGTGGGGGGAAGGAGGTCTGTTTTCACAGGGGCTGTGCACGCCAACGAGCATGTCCTTACAGTTGAAGTCAAAATGTTTACCTGGCATCATCGCACCGTTTTGGAATCATTTTTGTGTTCCTTGCCCCCCCCCCCCCTCCACCCCTCACCCCTACATTTTCCCCCCGTCCCCCTGTTCCACACACACTTCATTACGCGTGTGTGGAACAGGGGGACGGGGGGAAAATGTAGGGGTGGGGGGGGGGCAATAGCTGCAAATGGGGAGAAAGGGTGGTTGGGAAGGTGATTGTATGGGGCGTTGTTTATGTCGATATCTTTCCTCGTCGCTTCGTGTGTTTGTTAACGTTTGCTTGCCCCATCATGCACACTCCTGGCTTCCCTTCTTTCCGTGTACCCTTGTCCACCTTATTTTTTTTTTTTTTGCTTTTTTTTTTTTGCCATATCGCTGACGATCTTCTCGATATTCATTATCACTTTTTTCTGTCTCACCTCCTCTCCCCCCTTTTTTTTTCTGGTTATATTTATTTACTTATGATGATGATTATGAATTACTTATCCGCCTTCTTCGTCGAAGCATTGCTGTAGAGCAAATCCCTTCGCCTATCGAAGGGGGAGGGAACGACGCTACCACTGACACATTTATGCCCCCAATTCGGAATCGATAGATCAGCATGAGCAGTGGGAATGGGGGATAGGATGAGAGAAGGGGGGGGGAAGTACCTGTGGGAAGAGCGCGTGAGGAGGGAGGGGGAAGGGCAATAGAGAACATAATGGAGGTACCTCGCATTTCCCTGCTTACCCTCCAAGTCCGTGTACACCCACGGGAGGACATATCTTTTCCTAGTTGATTCGAGATGCAAAGGCCGAATCATTGGTCCGCCAAACGTATACATACCCTTCGACACACTACGCACCCCGTGCTATCACTGCTGCCGCCCTGAGAGCTTCCCCCCCCCTAGCTCCCCTCTCTTCATCATGTGACCTCTGTACAACTGCCTTCAGGCGGGTGTCATACTGCTCCATTGTTTTCTAGTTCGCGACTGTGCCCCTTGTTTTTATCGGTCTTCGTTGCTCTTGTTCTGGCTGCTGTTTCTCTCCCGCTCGAATTACCTTCCATTGTCTGCAGAGGCACCGCTAGCAGCCCTCACCGAGCACCAGACACACACACACACACACACACACACACACACACACGCAAAAAAAGGAAAACAAAAAGTGAATACGCGTACGTGTGCGAGTACGTCTCATCCCGCTCAGCTATACGGTAGTTTGGATCGAGAGGAGGGTAGGGGACGGGGGTGGGCCGTAATTCTTTTCTCAGAGAAGTCACCCCACTCATCACATCCTCTAGATCCAGCCTCGCACCGAACCAAAATCTACCTGCCTCTTCCCATTCATTCTCCACTACCTCAAGAAAGAGAAACGAACAGGATCACAGACATATTTTCGTAGCTGTGTAGACTACTTGGTGCGTCCGCGTGGCGGGAAGAAGATGTTCACGTCAGAAGACCCTCAGGAAATAGTTGTGCTGAAGGCAGTCGCTTTCCAGCACGCGGCGCGGCGCGCTCGTCATCTCATGTCTGCGCAAAGGTCCCACACAGCCTCGACGCTGTGCCAAGCTTCGCATGCGGCACCACATCGATGTGGACACGGGGAGATGAGAGGTGGGCTGGATGGTAGTCGAACTCGCGAGTCACTGGTCCGGTCAAATGCTACGCGTTCCGCTCCCTGCTTCACGTTCAGGCTTCCAGTGTCGCTTGCTGCCGCGTCGAGTGAGAGTCGGGGTGGTGAGGATCGTCGTGGGACCCGCACGCACTCATATGGGGCGCGTATAGCCCTTGGGGAATCTCTGCAGCAACACGAAGATGCGCTTCGATCATGGGCAAACGAACCTGCGCAACATGTTCCCCTCCGCATCAAAAATGCGATTGGAGTTGGCGTGAAACCACCCGCGTCTCTGTCATCTGGAGCGGAAGCTGCACCATATTCTCTTCAGTGGCACACTGGAGGCCTGCACTCTCACAGACGGCCCGAGGCAAACATTCCATCTCCCCGTGTGGCTGTACTAACACGGTCATATTGCAGAGTCCTTGCCCAGGGATCAGTATGTGACACTGGTGTCCCGGTAACGGTAGTCTCAGAGCCAACAGCCCAGCAGGGGCCGACTGTTCCATCTATCAAGGTAGCACCGCAAGATGCACCTCGTGGAGAGATTCATGAGACACCATGGGAGGCTTCAAAAAGCGAGAACAGGTGCATCGCCTCCACCTCTCTATCGTCGTCTACACCCAAGTCCTACCACGACTCGGAGAGAGCAGTAACCTCTGCACACGCGACAGCTCTGGCGCCAGGGGCACCAGGTGTTTCCCCTAGAGTTATGCAGCCTTCTCCCTACCAACTGCCGGTGCGGCTGGGGTCTTTTGCTACGTCATCGGCACAGCAGCCGGCATCTGCCGCTGCGACCAGTTCCCCACTGCCGACAGATAGCTACCGGCGTGCTTTTCTTGATGAGCAAGCCAAGCGTTATGCACATTGGCGCAACCGCCAAGCTGCTGTGCTGCATGAGGTCGCGCCAGACATGTGGGGCCGCGCGCTGCCGCATCGTGCAGCTCTGGATCGGCAGCCGCACGTGATGGATAGTGGTTTCTGTACACACACCTCGTACGTGGCTCGGTCACAATACGATTGTGGAGTTGTCATTGCTTAACTAAAAGCTTATCCACGCCGACGATATATATTTATTTATATATATAGATATATATATATATATATATATATGGTTTTGTGCGGTGGTGATTGGCCCCCGGCCGTTCCCCGGCCGAAATGTTGCATACACACTTCCTCTCCTCCTTTGATTAACAAACCCACGTTCACGCCTTCTCGCCATTCACACACATCCCCCTCTTTTTTTTCTTTCTTTCTTCTGATCTGCTCACCCATCGACGTGCCCTGGTTACCATTTATTCTTCTGATCTGCATGGGACAGCAGCGCCCCCTATGACATGTCACATGTGCTTGTCTGGGGGGAGAAGGGGAGGGGATTTTTTCTTGTTCTTGTACCTCCCTATGTTTGGCATACATTTTCTTGTACCCCTGTTCTATTGAGTTGGTCCTGTAGGGTGTGCATGGCTCTGTGTATGTCTGTGCGTGTGTGTTCATCTTTACTCTCTGGGACCGCACAGTATACCCCTGTCACCATCAGCCGGCTGTCTTCCCCCTCCCTACACACATTTTTCCGTGAACTAGTTTTGGTGTACTTTTTGCATTATATATCTATATATCTATGTATATATATATATATATATATGTATATATATATATATATATGTATATGTATATATATGTATACGCACCGAATTATCAACAAAGTCTACGCAAGGAAACAAAAACGAAGCAAAAAGTGATGCGAGAAGAAGAAACGTGTAGCAACATGCGCCCAAAGTGCGTTCCCCCCCCCTACTAGGCTGCCGCACATCCTTTCCACACCGCCCTACCTACCCCATGTCAACATTGTTGTGACTGGCAAGAAGGGATTGGGTGCCGGCTATGTCCATCACGCAGGGTGACTTGCCGCTGGGGGTGTTTGGTGACCAGGTCATGGAGGGTTTGGCGTACGAGCGACGTGCGCAGCAGAGGCTGGTAGTGCTGGATCCGGGGGAGGGGAAGAGGGGCTGCACCCCGTCGACTGAGCCGGCCACTGCATCCAGCGCGTGCACCATGCGCTGCTTTCCACTGTTTGGGCATGTCGGTGGACAGGCCGGGCAAACATGGTCTGCAGAGCTCGCGTGTTGTTGTATGGCGAAATAAGGTGGAGGGGGGAGGGGGCGCCGAATGAGTTGGACAGAGTGAAGGAGGCGTTTTATCGAGTTTTTCTTTTCCTGGTGGATGAGGTGCGTGTGCTACACTTCATCTCCGTACTCGACACTTTTTTTTTCCATCTCTAGGCCAGGCCCCTCCCCTCTGCCTCTCTTCCCCATTGCTATGCCTTTCCCTTCCTCACGATTCTAACCATGGAGCACATGTACGAAGAGGACTGCCTCTCGGTAACACGCTGCTGCTTATTGTTTTTGGTTTGCCTTCACTTCCTTGACCCCCTCCTTTCTCCCGCTTCCCCTGATTGCCTCCACGGCTGATGATGATATCTTTCTTGCATTCGCTTTCTCTGAGTTTCTATCTGCACGCAAAGACAGGAGTGACGTAAGGACAATCCCGAAGGGAAAGTACGACAACCACAACAAGAGGCGAACAAACCAAAAAAAAGACATCTCTTGGCTAATATATATCTTTTTTTTTCTCCCAGCATCTTTTTTTTCCTTAGGACGCTCGCGGACAGCTCCCGAGATGACCACTGTAGCAATGGCTCCGACGCTTGAGCAGCCCTCGGCGCCACCCACTCCCCCTGAAGTCTCTCTGTACATAACACCCGTGCCAAAAGAAAAGGGCGATGCCGGTATTTACGCTGCACTCGACGCCGTACATCTCTCGCGTGCCCTGCGCGGCGTGACGAGCAGTCGGCTGGATCAAAAGGAGCTGCTAGAGGCAGCCACAGCGCGGGGAGCTTCATCTGCAACCTCTGGAGACGGCGGTGCCGCAAAAAGCAACGACTTGAAGCTCGGTATGGAACCGCCAAAATGCCGGCAAGGCACACAGTCAGATGTTCAGGCGATGTATAACGCCGTGGTTGTAGATGCTGTGCAGACTGTCGCCGACAGCGCCGTCGCTAAGGCAGTGAAGCGCGGTGTCGACGGAGCATCACTGACTACAACTGGTATCGGATTGCCCGATGACATCGAGACCCTGTGCGAAGTGCTTTCTTTCGTGCACGAGGTGAAGCCGCATGATCCACTCAACTTCGACGCGTTGCAGCGACTCTTCGCCCTCATGGAAAAATCTGTCTTGCATTCGCAAAAGGATGCAGAACTGCAGTGCGGCGGCATCACGTCACTTCTCCTTGGAAATGGTGTGGTGGACCCGGCACGACAGCCTCCGCCGTCGACGGCAGCGTGGGAGGCCAAATATCATGAAGTGTACGCCCGTTACCCGCTTCCGGTTGACCCCAAAGCTTCCCTTTCCAACACACCAAACACCGATGACGACGGCGACGACGAAGGTTCAGATGTGGACACACAGAACAATGCAGAACTTCAGGAGCTCTGCACCACACTTGGCATCACCTACGAGAACCACGCGACTGCGGTGCGCGATGTCGCTTTCCACGAGATGCGCGTGTTCCCCTTGCTGTGTGCTTACCTCAGTCGTCTGAATGGGCGCACCGCCGGCGGGCGTGATGCGCCGACGGTGGCGGCGTTGGCGTGCTCCAACGTCAAAGTTTTGGACCTCTCGCACAACTACCTCGGCGCACCGGTGGTGGTGGCGGCGGCCACCGGCGAGGGCGGCGAAGAGACCAGTGATCCAACCCCCGTGCGTCAGCTTGCACCACTGCGGGCCCTTGCAGCCATGTTGGACGCAAATGAATCTCTCAGGTACCTCAACCTCCGCGCCAACGCGTTGGGATCTCGTGGACTCGGCATCGTTTCCAAGGCACTGACTAAAAATATTTCGCTCTGCGGTGTCGACCTCTCAGCCAATGCGCTCAACGTACCGGTGGACACGGAGGAAGTGGAAGACCCACTGTACGAGCCCGAGGATCCCGTCTTTGGGGAGACGTATGAGGGCCTCGAGGCGCTGTCCGAGGTGCTCAAGAAGAACAAATTCCTGCGTGTCTTGCGACTCGCAGAAAATGGGTTGCACGCAGGCGAGGACTTGACGGCACCCCCGCCTGCGGAGGAGGAGGGCGATGCAGACGAGGATGCCGAGGAGGAGGCGGTGCCCGCGATGGGCAGCGTTGCGACCGCCACTGGGGGGGGAGCACCAGCGCCGCGTCCTGGGATGTCCTTTGCTGCTGCGCAGGAGCGATGGCAGGGAATGCCTCTATGGACACTTCTCAACCCTCTTTATAAGTACCAGCGACTTCGCGCTCTTGACCTTTCAAAGAACCTTCTGGGGAACGAAGGAGTGTACATGCTGGCTGTGGCATTATCGAACAACACAAGCGTTGAGGTGTTGGACTTGACGGATAACGCTATCGGGTATACAGGCCTGGGTCATCTTGCTCGGTATGTTTTGCGACGGAGAGCACCTTCAGGGACGGCCTTGCCTGCCGCGGTGCCGCAGAGCGCCCTCCACACGCTTATATTAAGAAAAAACCCGCTTGGCTGCGTCGGTGGCGCGGCTCCTGCGGCTGCGGGTGTAGAGGCGGAGCGTCGTCGACTCACCAAGCGCCAACAGAAACGTGCGCTTGCGTCTGTGCAGAGCTTTGCCTCCGCGCTGGAAGGACCGCGCGGTTTGCGACGCCTTGTATTGGCGAACACACACCTCGGACCCACCTTCAGTAGTATCTTGTTGCACTCCCTCGCCCGCGCAGAGGATCTGGAGGAGCTGGACTTTTCTCACAATAACGCCTGCGGCGAATATCCCTCCAACTACGACGGTCGTGCCGCCCAGGAGCTCGCGTCCCTGCTTTATCAGCTGGAGCGACACAGTCCGCCACACCTGCGTCGCTTGTGCTTTGACGGCAACAACCTGACAGCGACCGGGGTAGCGGCGTTGCTTCCCTCTGAAGTGCATTTGGCATTTCCCGATACCCTGCGCGAGCTCACGCTCAGTCGCAATAATCTTGGAGACAACCTCGAGTCGCTGAGTCAGCTTCTGACTGTCGGGGCGACCACGCTCACCCACCTAGACATCTCCTACAATAACATTACCACTGCGGAAGCGCTGCTGCCTGGTCTGGCCAATGCAGAGGCACTGTCGGAGTTAAGACTGGGCCACAACAAACTCGGCGTGCAGGAGGGACTTCTCCGCAACATCACGTTGTTGGAGCAAGAGGAAGAAGTTGCTCGACTCTTCGGCTACCTCGTGCAGCTGCCGCGTCTTGAGGTGCTCGACATCAGTGACAACGACTGGCGCACGGCACACATGGAGAAATTCAGCGCGTTCTTCTCCGATTTAGCTCTCGCAAGACGGCTGCGCAAGATCGATGTGCGCGGCAGCCCGCGTGTCCCGACTGTGCAGCTCATGACGCTGCTCAAGTTTGTGGCTAGTCGGCCGACGATGGAGGTATTCTTGTCCACTGTTGTGCCAGAAAAAAGTGAGGGTGCAGGCACAGCGGTGGCGGAAGCAAACAATACTACGGACCAGTGGAGGTTCGATGCAGTGCTTCAGGTAATCCACAGCGTTGTCAGCAACAGTGGCTCGCTTTTGGAAGTGCACTGTGGCCTTCTCTGGAGCGATGCAGAGGAGGCTGGCGGGGGCCGCGGCAAAACCGAATCTGCTAGTACTGTAGCGATCGAGGAAGTGCGCGAGCGACTCCTCCTGAATGCCCTCATCAAGTCAGAGCCGATGCTCCCATAGAAAGCGGATATCGGCCACTTCGGCGGCGGCGGCGGCGGCGGCGGCATTGATTGTCGAGGGGAACGGAGGGCCAGTGTGGTGCGAAGAATGTTTTATACTCGCCTCACTTGTTTGCGTGACCCCTCTCCCCCTCTTTATTCTTTACGTACCCCCTTTTCCGTAGCTATGTTTCTCTCAAACTTTCTCGCTATCACTGCGAGGGAGGGGAAGAGATACGCATGCATAAGCTAGTCGTCGTCGCCAGTGTTCTCCGCTGTGCATTCTCGATGGGATCGCATAGAAAAGGGAAAGTCCATTTATGTATACCGTAAGAAGAGTGATAGCACATGCACCCATGTCAAATGCACATTGCAAAAAAAAAAAAAATGGTGCAGATACAAGAGACAAGGTTTTTTTTTTGTGTCTGTCTGTCTGTGTGTGTGCTCGTGGCCCCAACTGAACTCTCTTCCCCTACCCTTTCTCCGCCTCGCCTGCGTCCCCGAAAGAAAAAAATGTCGGCGAATATTCCATCCATGCAAACATATGTAAATGTGTGTTTGTGTGACATGGGGATTTTTGAAAGTGAAGAGGGGGAGATATGGGCAACGGAAGGGGAAGTACAGCGCTTGTATATCTGCGCAGGTTGAGATATATATAATTTTGTTTTCATTGTTGTAGTCTTATGTGTGGATATGATGTACAGATCACCCTTATCACAACTCATTCATAAACTCCGAGGGGAGGGGGAAAGGGTCTCACGTTAGCCTCATGTAAGTCAAGAAGCAAGCACATGGTCTTTATCCGTCTCCGTCTTCCTCCCATGTCACCCGACCCCCCCCCCCCCCGCAAAAAAAAAAAACGATGAAGGGGTTTTACCTCAGCAACAAGACAAATCTTCTGGAGTAGACAGACGAAGAACGTTTTTTTTTTTTTTTAGAGGGAGGAGTGTGCACGCTGTGAGACGAGTGCATGGTCGTCTTCACGTTTGCTCGGCACGGCAAGGGATGGCTGGGGGGGGGGGCGGGGGAGCACATTTACATGCAAATGTGTTCTCTCATTTTCGATGTCTCCCCTCTCCCTCTCTCCTCAGAGTCTCCTCAGCGTCTCTACCGGCATGCAATAACGGGTGTACGCCTCGCCCTCAGTACTCACTTCTCTCCCTCCTTTCCTTTACAGCTACGATTCGGTCAGGTCGTTTTTTTTTCTTTTTTTTTTGGGGGGTCAGAGATCGCATCGAGTAAAGAACCGCAGCCGTTCATTCCCTCCCTCTCATATTTCTCCCTGTTTGTCTGCAAAAAAAAACATCAAGAATATATATATATATATATTCTTTTTAAAAAGCGAATTCACCTGAGCCTGATCCACGTGTCGAGTACCCCCGCCCCCCCCCCGGCCACTCGTCGTAGTGTTTTTTTTTTTCTCATCGAGTGTTGCTCACGCAGAAGAAAAAAAGGAAAACAAAACATGAGGATTGAACAGTGCTCCTTCTGCAGCGCCCCGGTATACCCGGGGCACGGGCAGATGTTTGTGCGTAACGACTGCAAGATTTTTCGTTTTTGCACTGGTAAATGCCGCAAGAACTTCGGTATGAAGCGAAACCCGATGAAGCTGAAGTGGACAAAGACTTTCCGCAAGGCCAACGGCAAGGAGCTGGCAGTCGATAGCACCATGGCCTTCGAACAGCGCCGCAACGTCCCGGTGAAGTACAACCGTGAGCTACTCAGCGACACGCTGAAGGTAATGAAGCGTGTTGAGAAGATCAAGCAGCGGCGCCAGGAGGACCTGTGGACAAAGCGTATGGACAAGGTCCACCTTCATGAGAAACAAGAAGCTGCCTCAGCGCTCAAACATAACATTGACTGGATAGAAGACATCGAGATCAAGCACAAGGCACGCGACGATCTCGTGGCTATTCAGCAGGAGCGCGAAGAGAAGAAAGCACAGCGTCGCGAGGCAAACAAAAAGCGCCACCAAAAGCAGCGTCAGGCAGAAAAGGCTGCAGGTGTTTCTTCCTTTCGCTCTGCCAAGAAAAAGTAGACTCTAGTGTCTTGATCGTTAGCATGACGGAGGCGGGCTACAGAAACGCCCCAAAAAGAAAACAGGAGCAGGCGAAGGTGCACCCGCACACACACACACACACACACACACATATATATATATATGTATATTCAATACACAGTGTAGGGAAGATCATTTGTAGCTCGTGTCTTCAGTCCCTCGACTCGTCCGTCCGTCGGCCCTGCTTGCCTCTTTATTTGTTGCCTGTGCAGTTGCACAGTCTCGCTGTCTTCTCGCTCTCTCTCGAATAAAAAAAAAAAAATTGCACCGCGGCGCAAAGTCGAGAAGAAGAACGCCAGAAAATATTCAGTGAGCAGGTGGAGTTTTTTTTTTTTTTCACATTTGATCGACCATATATCTCGTCAAGAAACACACTCGTGTCTCTATGTCTGTGTGTGTCTGTGTGTGCTCGTCGTCTTCTCCAAGTGCGATCGGTCACACACATATATATATATATATATATATATATATGTCCCTATAAACTGTGCGGCTGCGCAAAGAAGGGAAAGGGGGATGAAGGGGACAGTGAGGGATCCGCTGCTGTCGCTGTGATCTGAAATGGAGAAATTTTTATTGTCATTGCTTCCCCTCTCCTGTTGACAGCACCCTCTAATCTACCCCCCCCCCTCCGGCTTATGCGCGGTTCTTTTCTTTTCTTCTCCCCCTCCCCCCTCAACTGAGTTGGTTGCATCACTTGTTGTGTGTGTGGGAGGGGGCGGAGGAAGAGAGGTATAAGTGAACGGGTGCATCGCTTTTTTTTTTTTTTTTGGACTCTTAGCTAGGTGAGATGAACCTCTTTAAGAGGAGGCATCCATCTTCAACGTCTGTTTTCATTTTTTTTTTTTTGTTGTTGTTGTTGTTGTTGTTGTTGTTGTTGTTGTCGTCCTCCCACTCTTCCTCTGCCCTTGCCCCTCACTCTTTTTTTCTTTTTTTTGACACCGAGTAAACCATAAAAAATGCCAACCCCCTTCCACTGTAGCACATGAAGGAATAAATATATTTGTATTATATATGTCATCAAACCCCAAGGGAGAAATAAACTACGTGTACATCCCAAGGTGAAGCTTATGCGAAGAGTGGGTAGATGGACACTCGCCCCCTTTGTCTGTTACCCGCTCCCCTGTCCCAATACAAGGCTCTTGGTGTCTTCGTTGGCGTGTGTTTGCCTTCCGCACTTTTGAGTTTTTCTTCCTTCCACCACATAAAAATGCACCTCTCCCCCATCCTTATTCCGAAACCCTCCCCTATCTCCCTCCCCCTCCACACACACACACACACACACACACATATATACATCCACCTCCTCTCCCAACTGCCCCCCCCCCCTCCCCACATCTCAGCACACAATCATTACAAGCACCCAAGACAATAAAGAGGTGATTGACTCATCTTCACATTCCTTCTTTTTTTTTTTTTTTTTAGTGTAGCGCCTACGCGGGAATAATTCTTAGCTCCCGCACACCTCTCGTATTCCCTTTCCCCATGTTAAAATAATAGGACAAGTGTTCATCCCCACCAGAGCCGTTGATCAAAAATCGAGTAGGTCTCACCACAGCAAAAATCTCAGAGAAGGAAGTTGAGGGCACAGGGTGGGGAGGGGGCCGCCCGAAAGGTGGTGCGTGAAAGACGTTGGGGGGTCTCACTTGATGGTGCTCACACGATCACAGGTAAAGTGTGGTCTCGGCAGTGACGCTGGGGAGAATGACGACATCAGGACGGTGAGTTCCTTGTCGGCCAACACTGAATCCACCGACAGTGAGAGGATTGACCACAATCCAGCAGCAGCGCAGCACACTTGCCCCGAAGTGTTCTTGGCGACGAGGGGCATCGTGACTGGTGAAGAGCTCAGGGCGCCTTTGCCAATGCCTCACAATGGAGAGAAGCTTGGGCGCGGATGCCGTGTCTCGCGCGTCAGCGTCTCGCTTGACGAGGAATATATTGCAACCTCACTTCGCCGCTCGAAAACACTTCAACGCAACCCAGTGTCTCGTGGCGGCGACGAGAGCGATGGGCCCAACAATCGATCCCGATACCCGCAACGAGAGGCGGCCAAGAGGGCAATGGAAAACCTCCGTAACACGCTCTCCAGCTACAACAGAGCCAACGGGCGTGGTAGTGGTGCCGCCGACCACGGCAACAACAGCAACAGCAATACTCACAATGGTATGGGTGTGTTCAACTTCCGCCACCACCCTGAGTTGAAGGAGGTGATCAATAAGATGCAAGAAACACATCGGCGACGACATCGCGGCCACAACAACAGTGATAGCGACGAGGAAGACGAGTCAGATACTACTTATGCCTCTGAGGAATTGGTCGAAGCTGACGCCCCGACGTCGCGAACAGCGGGTAGACGGCCGCGCCTCTTCGCAGCCCCAGTTTCCAGTCCGGCGACTCTGTCATCAACACTTCGCACGGGCACGACGGCAAAGCGTCGTGCCCGTGCTGCCGATGTCGATGCCGTGTCGATCAACTCCTCCATCAGCGACGCATCCATGCGAGAAGAAAGCGTCGAGAGACTGGCGCAGCAAGACCGCCGCATGGAGCTTTCTTTATCCTCCACTGAAAGCAGTGAGGGCGGGTACAATGGGGAGCTCATGGAGGCGCAGCGGCGTCGTGCCATCCGCAACGCTCGCGAGAGTGTTGCGGGGGATATTAACATCAATCACTACATGGCAGACGCCGTTGGTGTGGAGGACTCTCGGAAAATTCGTCGCCGCCAGCTTGATCGACGCTATCGATGGTTGCTGCACCAGGAGGAGGATGCACGGGCGCATGCCGACGGGTACGGTGGCAGCTCTGGCCCCTTGGACAGCCCCAGCGGAAGCGCGTCCGCCCCCACCAATGGGGCTTTGGGAAACATCTCGCCTCTCCAAATTCATGACGGAATTACCTTCGGCAGTGTTGGTGGCCTGGCGGAACACATCGTCACGCTTCGGGAGATGGTGCTGCTCCCGCTGCTCTACCCAGATCTGTTCGAGCGTCTTGACCTCAGGGCACCGCGTGGGGTTCTATTCGTTGGTCCACCCGGTACAGGTAAGACACTGATGGCTCGCGCCCTTGCCAGCGAGGGTTCACGATTTGCACGCAGTAGCGCCCCTGATGGGGCGACATCGCCGCAGGGGCGGCAACGTATCGCTTTTTTTCTCTGTAAAGGTGCGGATATACTCTCCAAGTGGGTGGGCGAGAGTGAGCGCCAGCTGAAGCTGCTCTTCGAGGCGGCGCAACGGATGCAGCCAAGCATCATTTTTTTTGACGAGGTGGACGGCCTCGCGCCTGCACGACACGCCAAGGCGGAACAAACCCATACCGCCCTTGTATCGACATTGCTCGCACTTATGGACGGGATGGAGGACCGCGGGCAGGTTGTCGTGATCGGGGCTACAAACCGACCAGACACGTTGGACCCCGCTTTGCGCCGCCCTGGCCGATTTGATCGCGAGATTTTGTTTCCGCTACCAGATGCAGCGGCAAGGCGACATATATTAACGATACAGCTGGCAAAGAAGGCAATGCCGGTGAAGGCGACGGAGCGCGGGGCCTTGCTGGAAGAGTTGATCGAGATGACCGAGGGCTACACAGGCGCTGACTTGAGTGCGCTCTGCACAGAGGCCAGCCTTCACCGCCTCCGCTCAGCACTGCCGCAGCTCTACCTCAGCAACCAGCGCTTACGCGTACCCCCTGAGGTGGAGCAGGCACAGCTGCAAGTGCGCACCGAAGACTTCTACGCTGCCGCGCAGCTAATGCAACCATCATTGCGTCGGAATCGCAGCTGTGGCCCTGGGGGATTGGCGCATTCCTTTCTGGATCCGTACATCGAAGTGCTGATGCGTGGCACGCGCGACGCGACGCTCGAGGCATTGGCGCCGTCGTGGTCGGTCATCGACAAAGCACTGCGGGCTGGCTCACGCAACTGCCAGGATATGGCCACGGCGGTCCGGTCACTCTGTGCTGTACCGATTCCACAACCGCCGCGACCATGCCTGCTCGTTCTCCGTGAGGCTTCGGTGTTGCCCTCATTGTACCCGCCCCTCCCCACTGCCGCACCTATGGATCGGTCAGTGGAGCAGCATCGGCAACAACGTGCACTCCGAATGCATCACCTATCGATTGCGTTGCTCAAGGCACTCCCCCGTCTTCCGCACCTAATCGTTCACTTACCTCGATTGTCGTGGACTGACAGCGAGCCGGGCGGGTTGTTGCACCCCGCGACGCCCATGGCAGAGGACTTCCTAGGCAACCCATCAGGCGGCCGGTTCGGGGACGACAGCTTCACACACATGAGTCACGTAGTGAACTCGGCGCGCCAGTGCAGTCCCTGCGTGGTGTACCTGAGCGGTGTGGAGGATTGGCTGAGAGGTGGCGACGCGGGGTCAGGGACTGACGTGTCTTCCGACGACGACAAGGACGACGACAAACGAGCGGTGCACCTGGAATCAGAGACCTCGGTGCCTTCTGGCTCCCTAGATGCCACTCTGCCGCCTGATTCAGAAGAGGTGAAGGCAACTGTCGTGAGTGAGGAGCGAGTAGCCCCCATGCACCGGAAGCAGCCCTCTCGCAGGCAGCAGAAGCTCGTGCAGATGCTTCGCTGCTATATGGACATGCTGGCCGACACGGATGTCATTTTTCTTCTCCCCTGCGCATCGGCTGCGACGTGTGAGCTGCTTGTTGGTACCAGTGACTCCGCCCCGACCCCCTCCGAACCCGGTGTTTCGGCGACAGCGTCATCGCTACAGCAGCCGGATTCTCTCTCCCCGTCTTCACCCTCTCTCGATACAGACCCACCAGGGGCGGTGCGGCTCAGTCGCTTCTCGGCGCGGCAACATCTTCTACATCCAAACTTTTCCGTCGTGCTCGTATCCTTAGGCATCACCCCACTGCCGCACGACCTGCGCAATTTTGTGGGATACGTCTACCGCATCGTCGCCATGACGCTTCAGTTGCACCACCGTGCCGCAGTGGTCACTGCAGAAAAATGGCCTGCAACGGAGGAGGCAGAAGCGGAAGTCGGGGCAGCCGCGAAGCCTGCTGGTGCATTGGTGGTGGACACCGCCCCACCGTCCTCACCACTCTCCGCTGCCAATATGCGTGCTCGCCGGCGGGCCGACCGTGCGCATCGATGCGAGCTCTGGCGCAAGGTCGAGTATCGTCGCCTGCAGCTACGTCATGTGTTGATGAAGTGGGTGAGTCAATACATCAACTCGGGAAAATTTAAGTTGTTGGCCAATGCCGACCTCGACTTCACCGCTGATGACCCGCAGCTTAAGTCTTGGCAGCAGCACACGCGTCACCATCGCATTGGCCTCCTAGACATCCTCGAAAAGATCGAAGATGAGAAATACGTGTGTCTCTCGCAGTACCACGACGACATTGACCGACTCGTGCGCAACGTGCGTTCTTTTTTCCGGACCCGGGCGATGCAGGACCAACGCTACCGCCTCAAGGCACTTGACCTCAAGGAGACTTGTCTGCTGAATATGTACAAGATGAACCGTGCCATCATTCGCTTCTGTGAGGAAACACGCGACGTGTGCGAACCCTCCTCAGAAGAGGATGCCGACGACACAGGAGGGGGGCTGCGCAGCAAGGCGCTGAGGCAGGGGCGAGATGCCGCCGCGCCTCTTCCAAAGGATGCCGATCCAACCCTCATTGCCGAGCAGTCGCGCCGGGCCATGAGCTTCTCGCAGCGTTCTGCCGTGGTGGTGCGGCGGAAGCCACGACGGTACTACGGAGAGCGACGCCGTCGCCGAAAGACGCGGAAAGTGCAGAAGACGGAAACGAGCGACACCGCTGACCGAGTAGCTCCCATGAGCGACGACGACGAGGACAAAAGGGATGAGCAAACCTCGGACGGCGATTTCTCGAGTGGAGATGAATCGATGGCAGGGGAAGACACCCGGGCGGGAAAAGACTGCGACCCTGCTTCGGGTCTGGCCAACGGCACCGCATCTGCCTCGACCATCTCTGCCTCACCGCAGGACTGGGCGTGTGAGCTCCTTGCCTCTTTCTCCTACACGCGCCTTTATCAAGTCTTCAAATCGATGATGCGCGGGCTGGAAGCAGAGGTACGCCGCTTCGAGTGCGAGACACCGACAACTGCACGTCCACATGGGACTGGGAAGTCAAAAGCTGTTACTGGTGCCGCACCGCCTTTCTTTGGGCACAGTGAACAAGTATCGGACGCGTACATCGCATCAGTGTTTGGGCAGCTTCTCCTCGCAGCCATCGGAGAGTGAGCGTATTTTCAATGGAGAAAAGGAAAAGATGCACAAGTATCAAGAGGGGTGCTGGTCGGTGAGAGTCGTCGTGTAATCTAATGACTGTCACATTTTTTCTCTCGTCACCCACCCACTCCCTCATACATGTGCACATGCGTCTCAGTATACAAGAAACCCGTCCGGTTGCCTGTGTTTCTTTGACTCGTGGTGAAGAGTACAACAAATCTTGCCATACGTCCAGCGCACTGCTCGACTCCGACACTGTGTACTTTTTTTTTTGTTATTTTTTCCCCATCCAGCATGGCAAGTTCGGGGGGGGGGGGCTGAGGGGTCGCTTTAGAGATGACGGCGCATGTCTCACAGCAAGAAGGTGACACACACCGCGACGGTTAAATCACTTCATGATGAAGCAAATATAAACATGAAAAAAAAAAAAGCGAAATAGGAGGAAGGTGTGTGTGTGTGTCTGTGTGTGTGTGTGTGTGTCTGTGTGATGGTGGCGTGTGGTGCCAATGGTAATTGATGCTTAAAGCATGTTCACCCACACGGGTTTAGGTATACCGGAGGGGGATGGGGGAGGGGAGGGAGATCGGTAGGTACCGAGGGGCGCACTCCCGTTCCCTCTTCCCCTCCTCTCCTCACACTGAGTAGGTCTTGGTGAAAAGGATGGCGTGCATCCCAGTAAGTATGCCAAGATGATGGAGGGGGGAGACATCCTGTAGGCATGGATAAGAATTTCATTTTGTTGGCGTTGCTATGTCAGCGTGATGCTTTTACTTCATTCCTCCCCCTCTCTGTGTGTGTGTGTGTGTGTGTGTGCAAGTCGCCCGATATGGATACTGTGATGGCCCTCGTGTTCCGACTCTCAGGTGGAATCACCTTCACATGAAACACACACACAAACACAACGGCACCAAATACAATCGCACTCCCTCTCCTCCCCTCTCGAACCTCTCTCCACACACACACACACAGGTGAGTCCATATATTACAGGAAAACGCTGCTGCCCTGCCCTCCCCTCCCCTGGCCATTACCTTCGCACTATGTCCTTCTCCCTGGCAAGCGAAATCGCCCAGCTGCACGAACTCTTTAAAGCGGGGGCCCTCACACAAGACGAGTTCAATGATGCGAAACAAGCAGCCATATGCACCGTCAAGACCACTGCTGCTGCTGCTGCGTTGTTGCAGCCAGCACCAACAGTGAGTAGTGCAACGCTCTCTGAGCCTCCAGCGTGTTCATCACCGCCATCCACAGAAGTACACCCGGGGTCGGCAGTTACCTGCGGTGGTACGGTGACAGAGGAGGGCGGGCAACAAGCGTCTCTCACTTCGACCGGGTCTGCGTCAGTGACTGCAGAAGCACCCTACTGCTCGCGTACATTCAAGGAATGGAAGGACCTTTGGGACACGGCTCCTATATGCAGTCGTGATGTAATTCCCACGACAACAACACCCCTCAACGCCCTGGACGTGCGTATGCGCGCCCTTCGGTGCCTGTCGCGTCTCCTGCGCAATATTCAGATGTATCCAGTGGAACCCAAATACAGAACAATTCGTGAATCGAACAAAATCATCGCGCAGGAGCTGATGTCCGTAGCGGAGCCAAGCGGAGCGGTGCTTCACTTCGCCGGATTCATTCGAGAGAGAGACCAGGTGAATACGTTGACTGGTGCTGCGCCGCCCGCCGAAGTCCACTGCTGGGTACTCCGTGGAGATACTACGGAGGTGGCAGTGCTTCAAAAAACGGAAGCTGCACTGAGTCTTGTCGACAGGCTACTAGGCCATTTTGGTGAGCAACAATCTCGACGGTATGGCGTGCAGCAGCTGTGGCACTCAGTTGCGTTGGAGGTGCGGCTAGAGCGCGCTGGTCGTGGTGCTGCAGCAAGCAACTCCTTCCCTGATGTGCCGAGCGACTTGGAAGGAACGAGGAGCGCAGAGGACAAACACGAGCACGACAAGGACCAACGAGGCGCACCACCGCCGTCCACTCAAAGTGGAACCTGGTCGTATGCACAAATGCTGCTATCCTATTTGATGGAGTGTTATACCGTGGATGAGGCTGGCGACGGTCTCTACTCATCGATGCAACACCTGCTGACCCTCCAGAGGCTCTACGAGGCGGCGGCGCGATGCGTGGAGAGCGGCGCACAGCCCTCATGGACCCATTCGCTCGTGCGCACTGCAGAGATCTACGGAGCGGTGGTGCAGCAACGCGGTGCTGTGGAGCTACTTGTATACGGCTGTGGTGCCCGTCTCCATCCGCCACCGGTAGCGTCGTCCACGCTCTGCGGTGACGCATCCGGCGACTATACAGTTGAGCTGATCCCCTCAGACACTCCAAACGCCCCTGAGTTTGCGGCCCGCTGTTTGCGACTACTGCGGCGCCTGTGTCGCGAGGTGGGGCAGGTTCAGCAAGAGCGAACGCGCGTTGCCCGTCAGGCAGCAGAGGTGTCCATGCGACAAGAAGTGAAGCGGGAGCGTCAACGGCTGCAGCTGGAACGACACTGTGGACGAAAAGAAATAGCTTCAGATGAGCAGATGCGGCAGCGACATCAACGTCGTCGCACACAGGTATCGAAGCATACCGCTCATTCAGGAACAGACTCCTCGTCGTCCTCGTCCTCTCTGTCTTCGCATAGTGAGGCAACAAGGTGTGACAAGAAGCGCATCCCGCTGACAGAGGCTTTGGCAATACTGATGGGTAAGAAGGAACTGTCGTTGTGATGACCCGCTGCACACAAGCGATGAGACAACAAAAGAGGGAAAGACGACCCTGTTAGGCGCCCAGAGAATGAGGAAGCGGCCGCACCTATTGCTTGGTTGTGCACAGATTGATATCACGCGAGGTGGCAAAGAAGTGTGTTGCTGCTAGTTGCAGTGGTTCCCTGATGTCGCTTTCTCTCTCTGAAACCTTCCTCTTAGTTTTTTTTTTTCCTTCTCCTTTCAGGGCTGATGTCATACACCACCTCATCTCATCCACCCAACCCATTGTTCACCTGTTCTCGATAGGGCAGGCATAATTGCTGTTCGCGCTTACTACCACTTCGCTCGGCGAAAACTCGAAAACATATTCGAAGGAAAAATACAAGCACCCGGCCGAGATCACCAAGATTCTGCAGGGCGAGTTCAGATGCGATGAGGAGTGCACAGCTCGGCATAGCTCTCTATCAATATCTGCTCCCTGAGCGCATATGCTTCACTCAAAAGAGGACATGCATGCATGAGCTCCAACACGGGTGCACACACAGTCGATCAATCAACCTTTAATGGACTACTCCTTTTTCTCTATCTTCACTTGATGTGTAAAGATTCATTTATATGCATGTTTCTTTTTCGGTACACCATCGACACCCATGCTTTCCCCCTCCCCCTCACATCCCCCTCGCCCCTGACAGCAGTCCCCGCGCTACCCCACACAGAGGGGAAGGGGGAGGAAGGTTCTTCAGGCCGCGGTTTTGGTATGTGCGCTTGACTCCAACATTGTGTGCTCAGTCATCTCACCGCCTTGACCGAGGCAGACGTATAGCAAGTCATCCACAAGCGCTGAGTGAGCGACAGTCCACTGTTGGAGTGTGAAGGGGAGAGAGTGATAACCTCCCTGTTTCGCCTACCATCGGTTCCTGTGCCTGCACCTCTTACACCCCTGTCCCCGTCTGTAGGTTATGTAAGCTCGATAATGTCGACTACTGGCGTCAGTTTGTTTTTTCCCCCGACTCTCTTCTCCTCTTGGCTACAAGTTCAGCCCAAGGGCTGGTGGTCGACACTTTTTTTTTTTTTATCGCATATTTTTTTTTTTCCTTCACCTTCCTCCCGCTCTCAGCAGGGCTGCTGTACGGGGTTCTTCACATGCTGACGATACACCTGATAGTCGTTTTTTGTTTCCGCGACGCTCAACGCTATCCAGCATGGTTTTCGTGCGAGGTGATGGGGTGGGAGGGACATGATCCCTGGGTGTTTTTTTTTCGCATTTCTTCAAGGGGAAGTCCCCGCTGCCATGAGGGGGGGGGTCCTGGGCGTGGTGTCAGAGAGAGAGCCCCTATAGGCTGCCGCACATCCTTTCCACACCGCCCTACCTACCCCATGTCAACATTGTTTTGACTGGCAAGAAGGGATTGGGTGCCGGCTATGTCTATCACGCAGGGTGACTTGCCGCTGGGGGTGTTTGGTGACCAGGTCATGGAGGGTTTGGCGTACGAGCGACGTGCGCAGCAGATGCTGGTGGTGCTGGATCCGGGGGAGGGGAAGAGGGGCTGCACCCCGTCGACTGAGCCGGCCACTGCATCCAGCGCGTGCACCATGCGCTGCTTTCCACAGTTGCCACACGAAGCGTTACCTCATGCCGTAGTGTGAATTTGTGTGCTTTTCATAATTGTCGCTGTTTTTCGAAGTCCGAGCTGACATTTACGCAAGAAGGGTGAGGCTTAGTGACCTTACGTGTGTTGTTGTCCGGGGGGGGGGCCGGGTGCGTATGAGCGTTTCGTGTCTCCCGTGGCGTCTTCACCAATCGCACAGGGTAGGCAGATAGCGCTCAGAGATGCCCTCGGAGACGGGTGTGGTATTGTCCTGCGCTGCAAAATGCCGGGGTTTGCCGACTGTGAGCCCCCGGCTGTGAACACCGGGGGGGGGCCGGGTGCGTATGAGCGTTTCGTGTCTCCCGTGGCGTCTTCACCAATCGCACAGGGTAGGCAGATAGCGCTCAGAGATGCCCTCGGAGACGGGTTGGTATTGTCCTGCGCTGCAAAATACCGGGTTTTGCCGACTGTGAGCCCCCGGCTGTGAACACCGGGGGGGGCCGGGTGCGTATGAGCGTTTCGTGTCCCCGGTGGCGTTTTCGCCGGGCGCTCAGGTTTTGCGCATGCTCCCGCCTGTGCGGGGGCCACCCTTTGGGACGTGGCGGGCCCCCGGGGGCAAGCCGCCCCACAGGCCACTCGCCGGAGCGACAGCTTTCCACGACCAGCGTGGACGAAAAAGAATGCGACCGGTGAGGATCGAACTCACGACCTTGGGATTATGAGACCCACGCGCTGCCGACTGCGCTACGCTCGCTTGACTAGACGCCAAATTTGAGCGTCTGTTAAATTCATCTATGCAGCATATTGTTCACAGTATGCTTTGAATAAGTCCGTGTGGCTCAATGGAAGAGCATCTGACTACGGATCAGAGGGTTGCAGGTTCGAATCCTGTCACGGATGTTTTTCAGGCGTAGCAAGCGCTATTTTTTTTTCCACATTGGCCCCAGAGGTGCGGGCGAAGGGCCGGGGCCCCCCCCGTCACTTGCTTTTTTTTTGTATTGCAAACGAGTCTCGGTCAAGCCGCAAGGGAATGCTAAATATAGAGTTCGATTTTGTGTGCGATGGATCCTGGCGTTGGGGCTTTGACGCAAAAGAAGCGCTTCACCGCAGGCTATTTCCAAGAGATCTGAAAGCTGTAACCACCGGCCCCCCACCGTTCCAATTCTCCCATACGCAGTCGAATCTATTTCATCACCCCGGACTTCCCCCAACTTAACTTTCCGATGCCCATCTCTGTGCACTATCGCCTCCCCCCGCCCACTCATTATGGACGCCTATTGAATTTGTAACCCCCCCCCCCCGTCCACATTGTCGGCCTTGAAAGCTAATTCAAAACTTCAAATCGACTCTTGCATATGTTGGGCCATCGGCTGCAGTAGCCTCCTTAGGCCAAATCACTGCTCTGCGATGAAACGCCTCCATCTTATCTTCCTTTTACCTTTTCATCGCAACGTCACGATAACCGCACCACTCAGTTTCACACTGCGATCGCTACCCACACCCTTAGGATTATCCACAAGAAAAATCATCGTGTTGCTTCTCTTTGCTTCAGTCAACAATTTCCCACTATATGACGTGTCTCTGTGACCACGTTTTTCTTCTGGGACCCTATCCTTTCTCACCGAGATACAAAAAGACCCCCCAAAAATCTAGATGTGTCCCTTGATCGGTTGTTTTCGTATCACCACATCAGTGACTGACATCTCCTTGGAGTAAAGATTCCTCACCTTTTCTTCCAATAAAAAATTTCTTGTTGGAGTGTATTGCGAGCTTCATAAGAGGTATCACCTATATGACGTAATCTTCTGAAAATAATCTAGCATTGGAATAGTTTATTCGCTCCTTGCACTAAATATCTCTGCCTCTTAACTGTACCTTTTCCTCCAGCAACTCACCGATCGAGTCTCGAAAAGGAGACACTCCATTTTCTGTGTGGGTAGAAAAATTCTTCACTATTTCAAAACACATTTCCTTTAGTAGTTCACTTTGGATAAATTTTCCGATTATCCAAATGTCCTCTTTTTTGCAGCGCCTCAAGGGCGGTGCAACGGTGGTTGACAACAACGCCGCACCAGACAACGCTGGCGTAGTTGTTCGCCGACTAGAGAAAAAGGTATTATCGCAGCCCGTCGAGCAACTGGGAATTACCTTTGGAAGCGATGCAGAAGTGACGAGAGTAGCACCTCACTCGCCAGCCGCAGTCGCCAATATTCCAATCGGGTTCATGGTTTTCGATGTAAATGGGGAATTCGTAGAAAATGAGGATCAGTTCAATAGGGCAGCACGGAAAAGCATCAATCTCACGATCAAACTACAGAGCACCTCAGGAATGTCAGAGCTCATTGCACGAGTCTTGGAAGATGACGATCAGCGCGCCAGCGGTGCGATTCAGGCTTCTGCCTTAGATTTCGATGAGCTGTTGCGGACAACTCCGCGCTTCAACTTTCTATCAGGGGATCACCCTCTTTTTCGCCGGTACAACAAGCGATTATCCCAGCAGCGGCAAGCAGCCGCGTTGATTGCGCAAAGAACCGCTGAGGCAGAACACCAGAGGCAATTGGAAATCAAGGAACGTCTTAGAAAAGCACTAGAAGAAGAAGCAGCTATTCAGAAGAGAAAAGAGCAGGAAGAGGCAGAGCGTCAGCGAATGAGAGAGGCACAAGAGCCAGCGCCATTTGTGGTGGAAGAGCCGTTCCTAAAAATAATTAAGGATGAGAGTTCTTTTGGTCAAATGGATCGGGAACTTAAGAAGCCCGAGCAACTCAATGGACTAAAAGTAGAGAGCAAACCAGTGATCGCATCTCCAGATGCTATTACCAATACGGCAGCGTGTACCACAGCACTGCCGTCAGGCGATTCAGCTGCAACGCTCTCAGCAGAAGAGCTGCTGAAACTTGTTGGTGCTCCTACGGAAACCCTGGAGACCGCACCACCAGCCTTAGAAGACCTTGCGGAGGCGATAGCTTTACCTCCACCGGAGACCACTGGTACTTACGTAACTTTACCGGCTGAGGAATATACTCTCTGCTCCGGCCAGCGGGTAGTTAGTGTAATCAAGAAGCGCTCTGGGCCAATTCCGGCGCCCCCACCAGGGAAACCTCCGGTAATCAACAAGGCGGCGGTTAGCCGTCTCACTGTACCGGTGGAAAAAGTAAAACCTATCGTGAAACCAGTCCGTCGTCGAGATCCTTCTGATGAAAAAAAAACAGCCAAAACTCGTCAACGTTCACGCTCACCGCGTTCACGACGAAGAACCGAGAGAGACTACTCCCGGAGAGAACGTTCGCGACGCCACCGGCGAGATGATTCGTCTTCACATCGGCATCACCGAACATCACGTGATTCTAAATATAGACGCTAGTATTTCTTTTAGAAGTTTTACCCCGATCGAAAGCCTAAAGTCATTTTATCTCTCCGGATAGCTGATGGTAAAAGAAATGGTGCTCCTTGAATCCCTGGATATATATATATATATATTTATTTATTTATATATATATATATATATATATATATATATATATAAGGGTACGCAATTACTTTGGGCTTTCCCGTTGGCTGTTTCTTCTGTGAACATGATGTTTCTCGGATCTCCTATTTGTGGAAGTCCGCAGAATTATCTGTTCGTCTCATCGCGATCAGATCGACCAACGCGTGTTGTCCTCGGGATGAATACGTAGAGATTATGATGCTATGGTGCAGCGGGCTGCGCTTTTTATCGCACCTCACTTTGTTCGTGATTATTACTATCACTGCGTACTAGCTAGAGGTGCTCTCGGCGCTTTCATTAGCTTTGTGGAAAAAAAAAGGTCCTGCTTTTGTTAACGTTGCAGTATCTTCTTTTCCTAAAATACTATTAAGCGAATAATGAGTAACTTCTGATTTTTTTTTTTTGCTGCAGTGTCTCTTCTGTGAGTGTGCTTCCTATTCCCCTGGTATATGAAAAGCATCCGATTGAATACTCCAGTGAATCGCTTTCGATCACACACAGACACACAATATATATATATATATATCTAGGGTGGCAAATGTCGTGTTTAACTGGCTCTCGGGTGTTTGCGAGACGCACCTGCTAAAAAAAAAAAAGTGCGTAGCGTACACAATGATCTTCATATGCGCCTTGTCTAGCGATCTTTTTTTTTCCGTTTGGAGGACAGTATCGTGAGCCAGCTCCACAGATGACACCCTATTGGAAAGATGAGGTTGCCAGGCCATCTCCCTTTTAAATGCCTTATACTATCTCTGTTTCGGTGCTGCAATTATTTCTTTTCTCACCATACATGAACTTTTCTCTTTCAGTTTCCACAGAAACAAACAAAAGGCCCATGCTTGGAAAACAAGCTAGGCCGCACGAGACTACTGCTCACCTATTCGAGCCACATATAGTTATTGGGGTGCGTAGCATTTCTTCGTCTTTTCTTTTTCTCTGTAGGTTTTAGATCAAAAGGACACATAGCGCGGACACAGTCATCTATATACTGGTGACTCTGTGAAACGAGGATCTTGAGCTATATTTACCTTTTCGAGGTGCTTTTTTTTTCCTGATTTGCACCTTTCACAAGTTTCCCTTTTTTCTCCCGATTTAGGTGAAGGGGTGGGTTATCATATAATATTGAAATAATTCCCCCTTTTTTTCAAGCCGACTTTCTCCATGGTGCCCTCTTCTGAAATGGAGCAATCCAGTGAAAAAACAGATGAAGTCTATCCCAACGCAAAAGTCGCTGATGGTGATGGTGACGGCTCAAGTCAGTATGAGCAGCAGTGGGCGAAAGTCCGAAAAGTGGATTTCGAATATATGCAGCAAAAGAGCAGCGAATGCATTGCGAATCGACGTGCACGTCCTCACATATCTGGGGATATGAATTCTCGCGAGGTTCTTCAAACTCTCCAAGAGTATAATTTCGCTCGTTCCGTGGTGAATGGATTCTCGTCAGCACCCAGGAGCGAACTTGCTTCTCGCATTGTAGCACAGAGAAACCATGCTTCCTACTGTAACAGGCCCCTGCAGCGCATCAACACCTTTGCTGTAAAAGTGTCCTCTGAGTCCTCGCCAGCGTTGCCAACCGATCACGATGTTGAGGCATCTGTCTTTTTTGATGATGAGCGCTACGATGCAAGCGCTTTGGTTTTCGTCAACGGTGAGCCCCATAGGGTAAACCGTAGCTATCAGGGCAAACATCTTTTCTATGCGTTAGACTCTCCAACTGCGTCTATCCAAGACGCTGTAGTCGCTGCTGCTTCACGTCCAGTTGGCAAATCAAAAGCACCTTCCTTATCAGGAGCTGTTCACAAGAAGGTAACAGGATCCCGTTCGAAAAAAAATAGCACGGAGCACGGAGCAACACGCAAAAAGCCAAACTCCCAGCCATATGAGATACCCAAAGAGCAGGGCACACAACCAAGTACTTCCTCTGAGGGATATCGTGACTATATTTCTACAGCTGGGCGGCGGTACCGTGTTTTTTGCATCCCTGAAAATGGGACTCCACCCGTTGTGGCGGGGCAAAAGGCTGAGAGTTTATCATCATCCCCACAAGACAGCGAAGAAGCTGATGTCCCAAAAGAAGAGGAATACAACAGTTCAGTTGGGAATAACGGTTTTGCTCACGGCAAGCACAAAAGATACCAGAGTCGTAAAACATCTCACACCTCCAATAAAGGGCGGAAGACGGTGAAAAGCGAAGGAGCACTGTCACCCTTGCGAAAAACGCAGACAGCAGCGCCGTGCAAGGAGCACGAAAATCACGAACAAATGAGGATAAAACACAACACTCGTAGGCCACCCGATGATAAGTTATATCCGAATAGGGGAACATCAAAGAATTTTCGCACTGATAGTGGCCACGGTGTAAGCGCCAAATCTTCACTTGAGTATGCGTCATCTGCGTCGTCTGAGTCGTCGCTTGCGTCTTCAGGGAGCTTGATGGAGGGTATCACGGAGAAGCGCCGAGGCGACCACGGTGCTCTTCCCTTTTCAACTGACGCCGCCCGTGGTCATGGTCGTGAGAGTAAATTGCGCGGTGACGGAGCGGGGCTGCGGCTTCCACCTATTGCTAGGGGTTATGATTCTCGTCAAGTGTCGACGCCGTCTCGCCCTCGCGGCATTCCTGTGCCTGATAAGCAAAAACATACGTCTCATCGCGGCAAGAAAAAGAATACCACAAAAACGAACTCGCGTAATGACGTGCGTTCCACCGCGAATGAGTTATCATCATCATTGTTTCTCTCTGCCATTCGTGCATACGCTTCGGAGTCAGGTGAAGCCAACGAGACGAGTGTGTTGTCTGGTTCATCTTTGACGCAGGGATCTCAAAGCATCCAGGTAAAGCGGCACCGGGCGCAGAAGAGAGCCCCTCAACACGAACATCGGAGAAGTGTACTGCCGTACATTTCGGCGAGAGATGATAGTGATCACAAGTCCGTTGACACGACATGTAGCTCGCCAAGGGACACAGGCTCAGAGTTGGAGGGCACTGCCTCTACTAGCTCTTCCCTTTCCTTGTCAGCGACGACGTCGTCGTCGTCAGATTCGCAACTGTGCTCTGACGGGAGGATGGTGCAGATGAAATCGAAATCGCGTGGTCGTCACAGCGCCCAGTCGCTTCGGCCTGCATTGTACAAAGGGAGAGGGTCGGCCCCATGTGACCCTCCTCGAAAGCCTCAGCGAAGGTCCAAAAAGGACAACGATCAAGGGGGAGTGACGGCCACACCGTCGGCCGCTTCGGCCTTGCCCACAGACGAATCGCGTGCGAGGGAAAGCCCCAGCAACTCCCCACAAGCTGCCCCTGATTCACCCGCTCTCCAAAGCTGCTCTACTTCACCTGCTCGCTTGCCCAACGGTCATGCCCTTGTCCTAACGTACTCGCCTGGAATACCGCCTACCGTGGGAGGAGTATCCACAAATACGTCTTTCTTCACGTTGTCGGCCACACCGACGACGCAGCAGCTGCAGCCGGCACATGCAACGGACCACACCCACGACTCCTTGAGTTCAGCTCTCATGTCAACACCCAAACTCCAACTGACGGTCAGCAGAGAGGGTGTGCAGATACACGACGCAGTGGGCCGCACGCAAGGCTCGAGCCACAGGGTGCTCATGCTACCGCTTCAGGTTGCTTACGTAAGTGACACTTCAACCCCGTCTGCAGCGCCACCTGGCGCCCTACCTACGACATTACAGAAGGACGACAACCCCACCCAGAGTACGTCTCCGAGGCGGCAGTGCAGCAGAGCGGAAGAGCCGGCACCATCAACCACAGTAGGTTCGCTAGACCTGGATCTGATTACAGAGCATGTGTGGCGGGCCATTCAGTCACGACTGTCTGGGAAAGCCAGTACCCGTGACACCGAGCACCTCAGCTCGCCAGACGCTATACAAAGCAGGGGCGAGGACGCGAGAGCGTTGCATGGGCGTGACCGGGAGCATGATATGGTGCTAGAAGCGGCGGCAAAGCCGGCGATGAATCAATCACAACTCCGAGGTCTTCTTCAGCAGGCCCAGGTGGAGGCGCTTCACGTGCAGGCAAGAAATTTATCTTTAACTAGTCTGACGGATTCGCTGCGAGCTGCATTTGAACAGGTCAACCTTTCCATAGGGCGTGGTGGCAACACAGCACGCCACACAGTGCCCGTTGACGAGGCACAGTACACGCCCTTGTGCAGGAGCAGAGACTCGTCAGAAACGAGTGGAGCGCCAGACTTGAGCACCCGTGTTCTCAGCCGTGGGGGATCATCTGCATCGTCGTGGCAACATCCAGACCCTGGGGCTGCTAGTAGAGGTGTCAGCGGAACTGCTGCCACGGCTTCCCACCAAGGTTGCACATATTTGTTACATGATTCTACTCCAGATCAAGCAACGTTGCAGCGACTGATTTCAGAGCTGCGCCGTCGATGTCAGAGACAGGATGCTGAGGTGGACATGCAGGGGGCTGCGCAGCAGAGGCGACTGCCGAGCAAACAGCTGTACAGAAGGGAGATGGAGGAGCTTGTCGTCAGCGAGCAAGAGGCTCGCAGGCGTTTGTATCAGGATGAGCAAGCAGGAAAGAACGAGCTGATGACCATCGTCATGACTATTCTGTTTGAGGACCCCCGCGTGTCGCTGTGCGAGGAGGAACTCGACAGGCGTGCGGGTGTCGTCGCCGCTGAGGAAGGAGAGGCGGACGATTTACGGGAACTCGCTGTACATTTGTTTCAGGTCACTGCCGAAGACGCTGCGTCCGAGGGGGGAGAGAGGGATCGCCAGCTCGAAGAGGAGGGGGAAGAGGAGGGGGAAGAGGAGGGGGAGGCCCGACACGCGGGGGCGCAGAGGAGCAAGGCGAGCCCTGCGGCTCCCAAAATTCGTAAAGAGTGTCATGTTGGTGGCCAGCGCCGAACCACCAGCCGCAAATCTCCCACGGACTCCCCTCGGTATGTCATGTCCAACGTCATTCCTGGCCAGCTTATTGACATCAAAGGCGGCAAGTCGTTTGATAGAGGTGGCAAGATCCGTCTGGTAGGCAATCCACACATTGCGGCGGTCGAAGCACATGCGCGGGAGCGTCGCCGCATGGATAACCTACGCCGAGGGCGCATGTCTTCTGCAATGCCATCTCCCCAGAAGGCGAAGGTGATCCGCTTCACAGATTCCAGCCAGACTTCTACCCCTCGAACACCAGCTGTGAAACTGGGTGTGTATGGTCGGGCAGTGAGTGCGTCGAAGTCGGCAGTCCGATATCCGTCGGGCAAGGTGCCTCTCTCGCCGTCATTCAGGGTGTCATCGGAGGAAGGCGCTGTAGCCGACTGGCCATCGCACGGCTCCCACCACGTCACGAGTTCACCAAATGTGGCGTATGATTAGGATGTCCTCTTGCAAGCTGACGGTAAGTCAAAAGTCCGACTGCGATGCTTCTCCATCTCGCTGGGATGACCGCCGTGACATCAGTACCCTTGAAGGGGTGGCCCTGTGGCCTGGGGGCACAGTGTGCAATGCGGCGACCGCGTCAGGTGGGGGGGGGGTGCTTAAAGCTGAGCAAGGGGCATAACTGGGCGGTTTCGCTTCTGGAAAGAGCAAGCAAAACAACAGAAACGAAAAAAAAAAATGGCTCATATACTGTTCGTAACCGAGAGCTGCTTCCTTTCTTCTCTCCCCTCCTCTTTTCTTTGTGTCCCCCTCCCCTCTCTTCCCTAAAAAAAAAAATTGTACAATATTGACATTTACTTGTCTCGTACCACTGGCTCTTTTTAGGTACACGCTGCACCACTCGGAGGATTCTTTTTGGCACTCCCTTACCCCCTCCCGCCTCACTTGAATATATATATATATATAGCTCCTTCCCTTCTCCCTGTGTCATCCATGTCGGCACAAGGAAGGGGGGAGGGTGCGACATTTTTTTCCTTTTCTACTGCTCCTCGGTTTCACTTTTGTTTCTGTAGATGTGCAAATGGTCTGACACAATTTACCAAAGTCGTTTGTGTGGAGACTATTGTTTTTTTTTTTTTTTTGCCTTGCGCATTATAATAAAAATTATTATTCTGACGGCTGTACGTCTGTGTGTCAGTCATGTTGAATTTTTCTATATTTCCTTCTCTGGCTCGAAGGATTCGTGCGCCAACGCAAACAAATGTTACTGTACCTCTCTATATATATTTTTTACTTACACACTTTGTTTTATTCTTCTGCGTCCCCACGTAATGAGTGCGACTACATCGAGTCGATGGTAGCTCCGCTAGAACTCGAGGCAAATCGAGGTGGTGGACAAGGAAACCGTGAAGATGATGGTTAGATATGAAAAAAAAAGTTCCGATAAAAGGATAGAGAGTGCTTGGCTTTTTTTTTTTTTTTCGTTGTTGTTGTATGTGCAGTAGCGACCGCTCTTAGAGCCATGGATATGTGCAGGAAAATGTTCATTGGAAATTGGAGGTTATCTGATTAATTCTTGCCCAGAAAAAAAAAACCCAAAACAGGATGAAAACACGAGCAAAAAAAAAATGAGGAGGGAAAGAATCTACAGGGAATATATATATATATATATATTAGTTTGACACGTTGAACAGGAAAAGATGGAGAGGAAAAAAAGGGAGAGGCGATATCATTATCGTTCTTGCTTTCCACACCTACTCGGTGCCCACTCAGCTAAGCATACAGATGCTTCGCTACCAACGGCACAACGCGTGGCACAGCTGGATCGGTTTTTCTTTCTCACATTGACATTTCTGTTTAGGTTGAGCGCGTGTCTAAGCAGAGGTGTTGACGACTCGCCGTTGCCGTGGTTTTGCTCAATCATGTATTTGTTCTTGTCGTTCAGTAGAAAAAAAAATCTATACATATGTTTTCTTCGATTCGAGTCTTCTAGACCAGCTTGTGCGCGCTCTCACCCCATGAGTCCTCTCTGTGGCCTCGTATGCAAGGCCATCTTACTGCTTATCGCGCCATCTATCTCTTGGTTGGTCAACCTGTATTGCTCACTGTAACACATATTCTCCTCCCCTGTCTTCCCTCTCTGTACCCTTGACCTGATTATCTCCGCATGGCAATCGGGTGTCCTTCCCTCGCGAAACAATCATCTCTGCAACCTCTTGGATGATAAAACTGGTTCTCGGTTTATTATTATTATTATTCTTATTATTATTATGGATACACTCGCCGATTCGCACACACATAAATTAAATATATGTATGTTTCTGCGTGTGTGTGTGTATAGGTAAATATTTATGTGCCGGTTGTGAACTGATTCCGTTCCGCTCGAACGTGCGCAGACCACTATCCCCGCTCCCGCAAGGCCGGCGGTACTGAAAACGAAATTCCAGTCGCTGCAATATAAACGCCTTCCCCCCCCCCCCCCCAAAAAAAAAAAACGAAAACCCACAGGTCCTTGTAGGGATTTGAGGTGTGATCCTCCTCCTTTCTTTCTTCACAGAACATAAATAACATCCGCTTCTCCACACACACACACACACACACACACATACACACACACACACACACACACACCTACATACATACACACAGACACGCCAGAAAGGGCTCGAAATTATTCTCGAATCGAGCCGACGACACGGGTAACAAGAAAAACCAAGATAGACTCACGCACCAGAGATACAAAAGCAAATATAGTTTGTCATCCAAGCTGCTGTCTTTCATCTTCTTCTTTTCCCTCTCCCTTAGTCCCCTCTATATTTCTACCCACCCAGTCTCCACTCCACAGCTTGATCGATTTGCTTCTTTCGTGTATCGTCACGAATTGAGGCTGTTGCACATTTCTTTTCGCACGCTAGCAGTCACGAAGTCCACCTCGATCGTTTCATATCTGTTCTCCCCATTCCCCCCACGTCCCCAATACCTCACGTTATCTTGTCTGTATTCAGTCCTGCTTCCTTGGGTATCATGCGTGCCAGTGGATTTGGTCGTTACGGGTACGAAAAGCCCCAGCCGGGGATCCAGTTCTACTCGTACGAAGATGCAACGTACCCACCCCGTGCCTACCGATATCATATCCAGCAGGCCGCACCACCACTAGCAGCCCCGCGATCTGCTGGCTGCAGTATCAATGGTGGTGCAAGCCCAATGTACAGTGCAGAGGCATCGGTCGAAACGACTATAGTCCTCCCTACTATTGACGCAGATGCGGCGTGTGGCCCCTTTGCCAGGTCTGGAAACACAGGCGGTGGCTCAGCGATGTCTGGAGCTTCTTCACCGGTCGGCTACACTAGAGGATCGGCGTCGTCGGCGGTGTCGAGCAATACCGAGGGCGGACTCAACGCAGAGACGGAGCGGCGACCCCCACCTCGACTGCGATACTTTCTCGACTGTTTCGTCCCAGACGAGGACGCCACGGATGTGCAGACCTTGTGTGAGGTATGGCGACACATGGAGCCCCTCAACCCATTTCACTATCGTGAGCTGTGGTGCAGTATGGACGGTGCTGCCCCCGAATCGCCCAGGGATGATGGAGGTCCCCTTAAAATTAAATCAGAGCCACCTACGGAATGGGCTGCGTTTGCAGACGGCAGCATTTCCACAAGCGGCAGTGCAGTGAAGCTAGGTGAAGGCTCGGCGAAGGGGAAGTTGCAAGGCAGGTCGCCGCCGTTTACACCTGCGCCGGTCGCCGATGGCGTTGTTTTGACTCGCACAGCCTATAACGCGCTCCAGCGTACAGTGCGAGCCGTCGGTCTACCGGACGAGCTCATGTCCATGGTGATGCTGTCCGTCCGCATTCCACCTGGTACCCGCTTGACACGCAAGCAAGAGAAGATACTTCGACTGCGTGCGCCGCGCCGTCCTGCGCCACCACGACCCATTCGCCGCGGGGCGAAGGTGTTTGTGCCTGTCCCTGCCGTGCCCGATGGCGCTCTGGGACACCGTGCATCTGTAGGGGGAGCTGGTGGTGGTGGCGGCCTGCTGGATGTGACAGCGCCGGGGCCGCGTGTGATGCTCCTGGCTTCCGGCTACCCCCTCAACGCAGCAGCCGCTGCCGGAGGCGCCGGGTCTGTCATGGCTGAGTTCGCTTTCGATGACGACGACGACGACGAGAAAAACACCCACAACAGCCCCCGAAGTTCTCGCCCCGGTATGAAGCGCGGTCGTCATGACGTCGGGGGGAAGGAGCTGGATCCTGGGGATCTTCCACTGATCGCTTCTGGTCGATGGGGTATGGGCGGTGGGATCGAAAACAGTTTGAGGGGTTCCGGTCTTGCTCCCACCTCTTCGGATGCAGCAGGTGGTGGTGCGATGGCACACGAGGATGACGTGGATGGGGACAACGAAGATGATCTCCTCTCCGCCGGGGAAGTTGACGACGACGACGACGAGAATTTGGGAAGCGAAGACGACGCCCCAGAGGATGAGGAGGGCTTTGGTGGCGGTGACGATGGGGACGATGGGTTTTGAAGCAAGGGCGGACTGGATTGGTGTAAGCTTCATCTCCCTGGAGCCCCCCCTCCCCCCCCCCCCCCCCAAAAAAAAAAAAAAGATGCACCCGTAAGGTCAGCGGCAAGCACACATTCGAAAGAAGAAAAAAGGGCTGGGAAAACCTCCAAGGACGATTCTCAGGTTGATCGTGGGACAGGTCCTGTTGTGTGTGTGTGTGTGTGTGTGTGTGTGTGGTGCTAGCTATGTTCCTGGACTGTAGTGAAACGGAGGAAGGTATTCCGGTTCTAGTGGGGGACGCTGGGGGGGGTGGGGGCAAGAGCATGAGCAGTCGCTAAGCGGTGGGATGAAAACAACACGGCGTTGCTTTTTTTTTTTTGTTTCCGCTCAGTCATGGGGTAGGGACATTCTGCATTCGTTGGATTGGGCACGAGAACTGTTATGGGGTTGCGCATTTTTGCTGCCTCGCTGTTATGCAAATGCGTTGGCGCCCCCCCCCCCCCTCCTCTCCCCCCTCTTCCTCTGTGATGAATTCACATTTGCATGGTGGGGTGGTATGTGGTCTCTGTCAGCTCGACGCTTTCGGAGAGAATCGGCACGACGTTGACGCCTTGCTTGATCATCAAGGGTTTCTCTCGAGGTCTCCTTCCCATACACACACACACACACACACACACACACACAACACACACACATACACACCTTCAGTCAATTGCTCAGTCCCTCACCACAGATGACTCCTGAAAGAAATCTTAATTTGAGTGCCGCCCCCCAAATGGGAAAAAAATCGAAGGGGTACGGACCGCAGAAAAAAAAAAAAATTGATCCTCGATAAAACAGAAGCAAGTTGCTATTGCATGACTCCCCTACTTCGGTACTTACACACGGGTTACTCATCTCTTACGGAGGTAGGGGAAACATATATATATATTTGTTTCATCCGTATGCTCTACTCCTCCCAATGTAGAGGGGTTGGAGAGAAGTCAGATGAGTGGAGGATGAGGGTACAATTACAACTTGACCCACACGGTCCCGTTATGTTGGGCAACCGTGATGCCACTCCATGTACCATGCTGCGCTAGCTCTTATGGGTTCGCCTTCGTTTTCTCGCGTCGAACGGAGCGTTCCCCCTCTTTTATTTTCTGTAGGTGTCTCGGCGATAAAAAAAAATATGTTCGACTTTCTCCTCCCTTCGTTTTCCTTTCGGGTGCGTTTTTGCTCTCTTCCCCCTCCCCTCCCCCCCTTGTACTCATTATTGCGTACACACACACACACACACACACACACCAACTGATGTGTATTCCCCCCTTTCACCCTCTCCCATCTATATCGTTTTCCCCCTAACACCCCCCTTTTTTTTTGTTTTTTATTGCTGCTGCCATCGTTTCACTGTGACACCTCTTCATTGATATTTTTGACTGTTCTCAGAAAACTCACCATGAGCAGCAAGACCCCAAAGCTCTTCAACAAGTGGTCCTTCGAGGGCCTCGAGACGTCGGAGCTGGCCCTCCGCGACCACATCTCGACGACGGCCACGTACGTGCCGCACTCGTCTGGCCGCTGGCAGAAGCGCCGCTTCCTCAAGGCTCGCATGCCGATCGTTGAGCGCCTGGCCAACGGCCTGATGTTCAAGGGTCGCGGCAACGGTCGCAAGCTGCAGGCTGCGCGTCTGCTGAAGCACACGCTGGAGATCATCCACCTGCTGACTGACGAGAACCCCCTGCAGGTTGTGGTGGATGCCGTGTCGAAGGGTGCGCCGCGTGAGGACTCGACCCGCGTCGGCTCTGGTGGTGTTGTGCGCCGCCAGGCCGTGGATGTGTCGCCGATGCGCCGTGTGAACGAGGCTATCTACCAGATGTGCAAGGGTGCGCGCGAGGCTGCCTTCCGCAACCTGAAGTCGATGCCCGAGTGCCTTGCGGACGAGATCGTGAACGCCTCCAAGGGTAGCTCGAACTCGTACGCCATCAAGAAGAAGGATGAGGTGGAGCGTGTGGCCAAGGCCAACCGGTAAGTCCACGCCCTCTGCTCTCCTGTGGCGCACAGTGTCTTCCCGTTAGTTTTTCACACAGTCCATGCTTCCGATATCTTCTTTTCTACACTATTGTGCACGCAGGCTTTTGCTTCTCCATTCTCCTCTTCGTTTCGTCTCTTGGCTTTTCCCTTCCACCTCTGATGTTTAGCTGACTTTTGTTTTTCCTGTTTTCAGGCCCTGTGCCGAGGTGTGTGTTTCTCTGGTTGAGCTACGTGGCGGTGCGCACACCGGAAGCGTTGTCGTTGCCAATGGTAAGGCTTTCACGTACGCTGATCATTGAGGGCAGCTCATCTAGCGGAAAAAAAAAGGGGAGAATAATCGAGGGGGGGGGGAGGGAGGAGGGATGGCGTCATAGTGAATGTGAACGCTACGTGAGGAAGGGGTTCTAGAGGAGGAGGAGGAGGAGGAGGAGGAGAAGAAGGATCGCGGCCACCGGTGTGTAGGTGATGCGGAGTTTGAGGCGATGTGAACTCGTGCAGAGGAGTACTGTGCGACTTTCAGGCCTTTGGATGTCTGTACTTCGGTGCATTATTTTCGCTCATTTTTATGTTTTATTTTTTTCAAGTCTTCGGCAATACTTTCCTCACCAAAGCAAACAAAATACACACAAATAAAATACACGAGCGCCCCTTTCTTCCCTTCCGAAAGAAGGCATAGCAGAGGAAGGGGGTGGGTGGGTCTCTCCGGCACCTTTTGTGGCATCTGTAAAATGGTGTGGCTACTGACACGTGTGCATGTGTGCGCGTAGTCAGCACCTCCTCAGGACATGTGCGCCGTGGAAAAAGACGGGTCATTTCTTCCCTTGCAGCCCTAGGGCGAAGGGGTTATGCGAAAGGAAGGGATATAGTAAGGCTCAGGGGTCAATCGACGGACACAGAAAGGGCACCGCGTTCTGTTTTCCTTGTATTCCCTTCACCGGAATGCGTCACAGTAAGCTTATCATGGGCCGCTGCAGGCGTGGATGCTTTTGAATGTGCTGGCGGAGCCCACTATTTGTCTTTTCCTCACAGAGCACGCGAAACGCGCGCCCACCTCTATGTGTATGCTCCCTTCCCCTCACCTCACCTCACCTCACCTCCCTTTTCTTTTTCTCTTCCCTTCCTCTTTTCATATATATATATATATATATATATATATATATA
>CM007331.1:412411-467648 GCA_000333855.2 Endotrypanum monterogeii
CATGCTTGCTTCAAAGGGGTTTGCTGCTCGGGAAGGGTTGATGTGTGCCGCCGAACAGGAGCCGCTGGGGGGAATTGCAGCTACAGCACTTCCGTCGGCGCGCTCGTCGTCCTACGTGCCGCCCAAGCGCCCCACCGCATCGATTCGCCGTGACAACTTCTGCCGCAGCCGACTGCCTGCGTGGTGCGATCGAGTGTTTTTCAACGTGGCTGGATTCGAGTGGATTGCCGGTGAACGCGCTCGCCCGACAATGCCAAAGCCGCAGTCAGCATCCCCAGTGCCCAGCGACACCCCCGCCCCTGCCCCTGCCCCTGCCCCCGCCCCTGCTGCTGCTGCTGCTGCTGCCTCTGGCACGGGTCTTCGAAAAAGTGCAAATCGACGTGACCAGAGCAACCGGTGCATATACGCGGCGATAGACTTGATACACACCGATCACGATGGCGTATTCCTTCTATTTTGATGCCAATGAATGACACAGTGGTTCAATTGTGTTTGTGTGATTATATGGATTTTTTGCTCGTTTCAGTGCTTGTTGTTCAAGATGTCTGTGCACGCCTACTCTTAGATAAGCCGTGTAGCGTAAGCTGCAGATGACATTGGAAGCAAAGGCATACCTAATCACGAAGGCCGCAGCGGTGCTAGCGCGCATGGACACACACACACTTAAATGCGCAATGAGGAGTGAAGGAAAGGGGTGGGGGCGGGAGGGTCCCGTAAATGTATTCCCTATTTTCGGTTGGTTTTCTGTTTACCACGGGGCATTGGCACGCCCGCGCAGCCAGGAAGACTGGGCAGCGAGGGGGGGGGGGCTGGGGTTCTCAGGTTTATGTTTGATCGACATGGGGCGTGGCCATATCGAGGTGCCGCTCTCCTTTCCACCCTTCTCACTTGTGTACATTCACAGACGCCATCCTTGTGCATTTACCAGAAGAAATCTTTCTTGGTCGCTTGGTCCGGTGTCTTGATGTTGCTCCAGATTTTGGGACTCTGGCGCTGTTTCTTCCCCGAATCCGTTCTTGTCCCCAGCGAAGAGGGAACATGACTACCGCCTTGTGCGGCGCTGATCAAACGCAAACCTTTCCACCTCCCCCAAGTTATCTATTCCGACCAGTCGCCGCCATTCACCTTCGTACGCCTAAGGTCACTGTCGGGCTCTCGAAGGGATAGGAAATCGGGCACTTGCACACACACACACACACACACACACACACACACACACACACACATCAACAGACGTTGATTGATACTCCTCTCCCGCTCTCCCATACCAGAGACAGGCGCTGGCACCTTACACACACAGATGCACGGGACGAAGGAAACAAAAAAAATGTAGGCGACCGCTGGAGAACTCAAAGTCCACCTCATCTTGGGTGGACAGAGGGATTGGGTGATTCAGGAAGATAGGGCAGATGGGAGGATTGCGCCTCCGCACCGTGTTTACACATGCGGGAACTGCACTAAAAGAAAAAAGTTTCAGGCTTTCGTTTTTTTTTTCCGACTCGCGCTCCCATCGGCATGCTTGGTGGGCTGTCGAGTCAGCACTCAGCCATTCCTCCCTCCCCTCCCTCGTAACAAACCTCTGTTTCTCTCTCTCTCTCTCTCTTTTTTTTTTTTCGCTTCCCCTTCCCTCCCATCCGATAGGTTCAGAAAACAAAAAAATGAATCCTAGTCACGATACGCCAGTGCCGCCACAGTCGGCATCACCAACCTCGCACTATTCGGCATTGCGAGTGCCAGCGCCTGATCCTAACTCCTCTGCTACTCATTGCCACCCTCTTCCAGCGCACGATACAGCAGACGATAGCGTAGCAAGCGCGTCGGATACCCTTCACCACTTTCCATACTCGGCTTCTTCGCCGGAGAGGCATCCCGCGGCGACGTCTTCTCTTGCAGCGGGGTTAGTATTTAATGTTGCGGTGCCGTCGGCGACTAATCTTCTGTCTCACTCGAGTCTCACCACCGGCGAGGGTGGCCGCGCGTCTCACACTGCGGTCATCGCTTCCGTGCCGACGCCCTCACACGGTGTTTCGCCGGTCACACACGTAGGCGTGAAGCAGAAAACGCGCGTCCCCCCGGCAAGCGAAATGGTCGGTTCTTTTCCCACCAACACCCTCACACGGACACGCGGGTGGCTCACTCATCAACGTCGGCCTCGCCGCATGCCACACCCGTGCTCTATTGCTGTGAATAGCAACTCTCTGTTGTGCGCGGGTTACGGCAGTGGAGGGCACCGGGCTGTCGTTGACGACGCACAGGGCTTCCGGGAGAAGGCGCCGCCACCACTAGTGCACCTTTCTCCCCCCACCGATGAGGGTACATCATCTGTTCGGCCAGCTTCAGCTCACTCACTGTGGCACACCACCACTCCAAACGTTGCTGCCGCAGCGCCCTGGAGTACAGCGGCACTGCAGGCGTCATCGCCTGAGCTCGCATCAGCGATGCAGTTTCGCGGAGAAAATGTAGCCGCGGCGGCGTGCGGCAATCCCAACGCACCGACTAGCTCTTCGCCTGCTGTCACTGGCACTGCGGTCGGCGGCACTAGTGCCCCGGTGGTGCCGGAGGCACCGCTCGCGGAGGGTCTGCATCGCATCGCAGCACCCCCTCTTAACTCACGTAAAGTCGACCGCGCGACGAGGCCAGGCAGCCCATGCGCGACCAAGGCATCACCTCAAGTCAGTGATGGTGGTGCTCGTGATACGAACACCGGGGTCGTGCGCAACCCAAGAGTTTTGATTCACAGGAATATACATGTCGAGGGGGAGGAGGAAGTGCTGCCTGCATCGCGTATGCCGCTTGCCACCGCTGCTGCTGCTGCTGCTGCTGCTGCTGATGGCGCCGCCCATGATAACGAGTCTGTAGAGATTACCTCCAGCCGCGCCGCTGCCAGCGTTCCCACCGTGCCAGTCACTAACGCAGGCGTGATGACTGCTTTCAGGTTAGCTATCCCTGGAGCTGACGGTGCGGCAGCAGACGTGGCAGATGTCCCCGTCCAGCATGTCCTTTCTTCTCCTTTGAGGTCGAGTGTGGGTCTATTAGATCGACATCCGGGGGCCCACAGCCGCCGCGACAGCAGCAGCACTCGCAGTGGAGTCTGTCATTCCCACGGAAGGGTGTTGCTGCACACCGCACCCTCTGACGGCTGCGACGATAACACCATGCGGGCGGTGAAGGGCTCTGTTCGATCTCCTTCATCGGAGGCATCCATAAAAGTTTCGACTGTGCAGTGGGAGGATGTGAAGAGCTCACCAGCAGCGTGTCAACGGCGACAACCGTCTGCCGTGGTGCGCGGGCCAATGGGGGCCGGTGACGGTGGCCCTGTCGCAACCGGAGATCTCAGTGGGTCTTTTATTGAGTCACATAGACAAAGAGTGGGAGTGGGCGAGGCGTCTGGTACAGGGGTTGCTTTGCCAGCACCAGCGGCAGTTGAGCAGGCGGACAATGTCACACCGACTTCTTTGCTGCACTCGAGTGTCCAGCAGGGTACTAACGAGACAGCCAGCGGCCACCCAACTACCCTGACCGCATCGCGTCGGGTGAGTCTAACCCTCAGCGGCGTCGGTAGCTCCTCTGTTATCCAGAGGGCGACTTCCTATGGCCACACTTGTAGTAAGGGTGCTGCCGTCGACCAGGCTTCTCCGCTACCAGGCTTCTGCAAGAGCGCGCGTGTGGTACTGGCGACCGCCTACGATCCTGCACATAGAAGCGACAGTGACACGAGCAAGAGTTGGGGCATGTCAGGCTTTGGGGACAGTGCCGCGTCGCCGCAGGTTCCGCCGACGAGTGCGGGTGTGCAGCGGGATTCCCTGCGCGCCTTTCGTGTGCATCGTTATCACACAATGTATGAGACGCAGCGGAGGTCGCGGCACGAGGCTGTGTCTCATCCACCATCGCAGGTCAAACCGCAGCGACCACGGGCGGCGGCGGCGGCAGATAACATGAGGCAAAAGCAAACCGAAGATCTGTGGGGCAGGGGCGACAGGATTCAGGATGGCCACGAGCAGGGGCGGTTCAAGGCGGCACAGCCGTATCCTGAGCCACCAGTGCATCAGCAGGACGGGGCCGCGGTTGTGTCATCGCTGCAACGTTTCCTTTCCACGGTTCCCATCTCATCATCGGCGGATACACGCCACCAGCAGTCAAAGTTCTGTACCGGTAAAGGCGATCGCACTTGGCTGTGCAAGCGTCTGCCGAGCGATTCCTCACCGTTATCGCTCGACTCGGCTGCTGCGCTGCCGCCGGAACCGCCGCTGGAGCCTCCGCCGCCGCCGCCGCCGCCCACGTTTGCCCTCTTCGGTGCACTGGAGCGACTGTCTCGCTTTTCTGAAATGGTGCAGCTGTGTCAGGAACACGCAGACGTGTTGGACGCCTTCTTGCACCGCCTCACTTTGCAGCTGCACTGTCACTCCTGCACATCGCCACTATTGACCAGTGGCGCAGCTGCTGCTCGCAGCCAATCCTCATCGCAGCCGTTTTGGGTACCGGGTGCTACGCATGAAGATGCCGAGTTTCTTCGATGGCACCGGATCGTTATGTACCTCCTCCGCCAGCCATCGGAGGTGATGAAGGTTGGTGTAGAATTTTTCAGTGATGCGGTCAACTCGTGGCCACTGCACATGCTGTATCTCACCTGCTGCTTTTATGTGGCGGCCTGTGAGCAGGGCTTCGCTGCGCTGACGACGACTCTTTCCCGGGGTGGTATCATCTGCTCTGGAAAGGGGCTGTTCGCTGCATTGGCCGTCTCGATGGCTAGAAATGAGGAGGATCTGATTCGCTCGACTGCGTGCATGTACCGCGCTGCCTTCTACACCGGCGCGCTCATGCACAGACGCCACCAAAATTTCGAGGCGGAGGCGCGTCTCACCACCAGTGGCGGCTTCACCCTGTTGGTAGTGAACATTCCTATCATCACCCTGCAGCGCCTCGTGGCTCGTGTGAACGAGGGGTACGACGTGTTCGCTTCCATGCGCGACATCGGAAATGAAAAGGAGGCGACGCGGGGCAGCGTCTGGTTCAGTCCGAACAGCAACAACACAACTTTTAACTCCGGGACTGCTTCCACCTTTCCGGGACGTCGTGGCGCTTGTCCGTATTCGCCCGTCTCGTCCTGCGGCTACGCCTCCGGCTCGTCGCACTTCGCGCGCCCCACGCCATATCATCCACACTCAGTGATCGAGATGAGTCGCGTCATCAGCAGTCGAGCGGCTGTGCTTTGTGGCCATCCGCTGGACATGCTGCGCTTGGATATGGTGCTCACCCGCTTCGCAGACTTCAGCGACGCAAAGATCCACAAGGAGTACCTTCCCGCTGGAGGCCCAGAGAACAGCAACTTCTACAACAAGCACATGGCGCACGAGCTCATGGGCCTTTGGAAGGCGCGGGGGGTCTCGTTTTCTCTGTCCAGCGTGCAGCTGCCGCTGTACTCGCCGGTGAACGGTGACTTGTGGACGGAGTCGCCGCGACAAGCCTTCGATGCTTCGGGGCTGCCAGATGCGTCGGCTGCCTCGATGACGTCGGCGTACGACAACAACACCGTCTTCTCGTCCTTGGCCTCGCCCCCGACGGAGGACTATCGCGATGAGTGGTGGATGTTTAGTGTCGCAGAGGCAGCCACGTGTGCCAACCAGGACTTGACCTATTCCCTGCGCCACATGCGGGACGGCAATGTTCTCTTAGATTTTTCAACCCAGACAATAAGGATTGGGCGACTGATGACTTGGACGAACAAGTCCATCACAGTCCTTGCGGTCCCCGAAAACCGTCACGAGGCATCCGTGATGCCCCCGCCGCGGCGGAGCCCAAAGGACGAAGCCGTGCGCAACACTATGAAGAAGATGGCTATCATCAATGATGTTCTTCGTGAGGTCGGGAGAAATATCGAGCGACCGCTCCCTGCTCTGGAAAGCCCTTCAGTAGAACTCTTTACCACGTTCACAAAGCTTGGGCTGCTAGAGGTACTGCAGGAGCCTCGAGAGCGAGGTGTCGAGTATCGCTTCGGGGCGCCGACGCATGTTGCACCTACAGTCGTCGGCGGACGGGAGAACCATCGACATGGTCACAGTAGCACGGACGCTGGCAACGTGCCGTCCGAAGGTGGCCCTGTGTCGGAGGCATCAGCCACAGGCTGGCCACATGCGGTGCAGCCGCCTGAGGATTGCAGTGGAGGCGTCTGCTCCAACGACCCTGTCTCCAGCCGACGAGGGAAAACGAGCATGGGTGGTCTTGTATGGAAAGGCGCGTCATCCAACAACGGAACGGCCAGCAGCCAGGCCATGGAGAACCCTCTATACAACTCGAACTTCATCGGAAGCAGGCGCGCAAATAGCGTGTCGCTCAGCTCCACTCGCGGCGTCGGCGGGTCGATCGGTCTCGTCAGCGCTATGGACCGACCAACTGCGACTGGTGGTTGTCCTGACCAACATGTGGAGGTTTCTGCTGGTGGGGCAAGATACGGCGGTGGCGGTAGGGGTTGTGGCGTTGATGCGGAGGTGCCAACGGAATGTTTTTCAGGTGGCAACACACCTCCTGTGCCCCTGCATGGGTACCCATGGACTAGCGGCACACCAATGCAAACGCAGGCGCCGCCGTTTTATTCCGGTACCCCCGAGGCTGTGCACGAGGGGCGGCTGCCTCCAGGGACTGTTGTGTTCGGTGACAAACTGCAAGGCAGCAGTAGCGCGACAGGCGCGACGCACCCGCCTCTGGACTCGACAATGGTTACCATGACGCCACCGAACAGCATACCCTCTACGGTGCCGGGTGATAACACCTGTATGACCCAAGCGGGGAAAGGTGCCCACCACAACTCCACACTGTTCACAGAAACGGTTGATGACGGCGATGGCTCTTCTCGCCCGCAGTCGGATTTGCGGGACAACGGCGTCCATGAGCACGTGACGGCTGCGAGCACCAGTGTCCGGGTGTTCAGAGCTCTAGACGGCGAACTGTGGCACACGGTAGGCCTTATGGGAGACTCGGATGCGGGCAGCGAGCAGCGGACGCCAACGGCAATGAATATTTCTGCAATCGCTGTAGCATCGATGCAGCTCAGTGGAGAGGAGGCCTCCGTTGTGGGCGGTGTAAGCCTTTCCGGCCCACCGATGCCGCTCCTCCCTTTGCCACAGGTAGCGTGTCCGCAAACCTTCGCGGTATCTGGGCAGCGCGGCCGCACGAGTGCTGCGGCCATGTCTGATTCCCTTCGCGAGGTTCCTGTCTCCGTGTCTTCATTTCCTTCTGACGGTCTGGCGCGGCGAGGGAGCGAGGCTACGTCCGACCTCAAGAACCGCACTCTCTGTGCCCCGAGCCGACGTAGCGGTCTCCACTCGCAGATCTGTGATACCGCTTTCCCACGCCCCATGCACGGAGGTCGGTATGGGGCACCCCCCGATGGGGAGGACTACCACCACCACCACCACCGTCTAGCGAGAGGGGATCTCCTTGGGCTGGAAAGCGCTAGTGTCGGCTCTGCTGATGTAGGTGGTGTTGCTAGTGATCCCCGTGGCTCTGCCGCGAGGTGTGTGCCATTACCTCAGATGGAAAATCGTTTCGTTCTACGCCGAAATAATAATCACGCCGGTGTCGTTAACGTCTACGAAGTCTCCGCACTCATTACGTACTATGAAATGCAATGCAACTGTGTCCTGTGCGACGGGGCCGTGCTGTTCGCCGGGCTGCTGAAGAAGGTGTCTGGTATCCCCTTTCCCTCGTACACGCTGCTGCTCTGCCCCACAGTGCTTTCCCTGTTGGAGTTGTGGGACGGCTACGAGTTTGAGGATCTTTGGAGGCGCTCCCTCGGTGCCCCAATGTATAGTCGCATAACATCGCCCATTTCTTCTCGTTTGGCTTAACTTCCTCGCTCGCTTACTGCCCCCCCCTCCGTGTGTTTCACCGCCTGCTTTTTGTCGTCTGCGTGTGTGCGTGTGTGTGTGTGTTTGTGTTTTTGTTTTTGTTTTGTTTTTTGTGTTTGTGTGAGGTGTGTGTGTGTGTGTGCCTCCATGCGCTGCGTGCCAAGAGTCATTGTTGTTCTTTTATTTTTAAATTCCCCCCCGACTTTCTGTGGCGTCTTCTATTTCTTCCTTTCATTGCCTGTGCTATGACAGTTTTATACACCGCGCCTCCCCCCTTTTTTTATATGCCTTTCTTCCTTTCTATACTCTTCCCTTCCCTCCCTTCCCTCACATACGTAACTCGCACACTGAGCGAGTGTTTCTGCTGTCACCATCGTCAGCAGTTATGAGGCTAGATCAACCACCAAAGCAACCACCCTTGAAGCAGAGACGTCACTGATACGTTGTACCTCTGCATCCTTTTTTCTTTGTTTTGTTTCGTTTGCTTGTTTCTCCCCCTTTCCCCAACTCTTCCCTGAACTTCCACCCATCGTGACCTCTCCCTCCCTTCCTCTCACCTCCCCACTCACCCACCCACCGGCGCTTTTTTCCTTTGTTTTTTTTCCTCTTGCTCGATGTTATCTCCGATGCATCACTTCATCACCAGCCATCGGATTCACGTGGACCATTTATTTATATATATATTTATAATTAATTTTGTTGTTGTTGCTTTGTCAGCGATACAAGCGCATCCCACACACTCCAACCGTATAGACGGCAGCATCAGCAGCAGCCACCACCAAAAAAAAAAGGGGGCGAGGGAAAAGCAATATTTTTACTGGTCCCTCCTCCTTTCGTCACTCCTTGTTGCCTCGAATTCCCCCCTGTTTTTTTTTTTTTTGCTCTCCCCAATACCTCATGTGCCACCTGCGCGTGGGGGATGACGAGGGGGGGAGGAGCGCTGTGAGGACACCGTTGCGTGTGTGTGCGCTTGTGTGCTGTCTACCCCCTTCCCCCCCTTCTCTCTTGTTTTTTTTTAAATATTGATGTTGTTTTCCTTTTTCATGATCTCCCTCATATGAGACTAGGGCGATGGAGGGATGCGAGATAGAGCAACAGGCCATGGGCTGCGTTAGCACTCCATGTATCAGTCCACAGGACACACACCACATACACACCATACACTTACGTGTCCGACGTGACTGCACGCAGATGGGAAAACGAAAGAAAAAAAACGGAACCAAAACGCTGATGATACAAAAAAATAATAATAAAAAAAACGAGGAGGGTGAATACGCATTGTGCTGTGCCGTGCGCTGGCCCCCCTGCTCGCGATACGCTTTTCTCCTTTTTTTTTCTTGTCGATTATATCGTCTTTTGTTCCTCTCCCCCCTGCACCTGTAGCGGCGTTCAGTCGTGTAATTTGCAGTGTTTCTTGACTGGAGAGAGCTGTTCGTGTAACTGTACACAATACACACCCACACGCACAGACACAGGCACATGCACATACATATCTAGTTGTGCGTCTGCCTGTCTCTCTCTCTCTCTCTCTGTGTGTGTGTGTGCATGTGTGTAGGTGCAAGCGCTTGTGCTCTTCTTTCTCCTCCTCCTCTGTGCACTGCCCTGCGCCGCATCTGTAGAGATGTTTCACTACTGCTTAACATCTTCTCATTCATCACATCTCCCCCGCCCCTGCTCCCTTGCCCACGACGTACCACCCGACGATAATTTCACACTCGAACCCGTTTTGTTTGAGGCCTTCGTTTGTATGTTGACGTTGACGTAGTCCTCAACTGAATCCCACACACGATCCACGCACACCTTTCTCTCGTCACCGCCTTTTTTTTGTTTTTTTCCTTTATTCGCTGCCTCCTTCCAAGGCCGCTGTGTCTTGTGCGCAACATGTCCAAGTCTATTGCCGTGATTGCTGCGGGTGCCCCCGCTGCACTGCTCCAGGCCGCGTCCTCCTTGCTGTCGAAGGCTACCGGAGGCGCTGTGAAGGTCACACAGGCGACCTCGGCTGCCTCCAACGCTGTCGTCGTCGGCATGCGGGCACCGCGCGGTACATACGCGTGCGTCGCCGAGCCACCTAGCACGGCCAGCGGCCCATATGCCGGCGTGAAGACGGTGGTGGTGCGCGCCATCCTTCCGCGCAGTGCCCCGGACACAATGCAGGTGCGCGATGTTGTGGACGTGTACCCTGCCTCTGGCATCGCATGCGAAGAGGAGACGGCCAAGGCGGTGGAGAACTTCACTAAGGCAGCTAAAGTGGCCGTAGAGAAGGCGAAGGCAGTGAAGGCGACCCGTGTGACCCTCGTCACAAAGCCGGCGACAAAGTACGAGCGTTTGAATGCCCTCTTCCACGAGACTTGCGGCAAGACGATCGAGGCAGCCGGCCTCGCCGTTGAGACATCCACGACAGCTGCAGCTACAAATAATCTCATCATGTTCCCGGAGAGGATGGGCGTGGTAATGGTGAACGATGATCAGGTCTGCGAGAACATGCAGTACGCGTATGCCGGCATTGTGGGCGGCGTGCACACCACCTACTACACCGATGCCGGTAGTAAAATACATGGCGGACACGGCTACTACTCTGTTGCGATGGCCCTGGCAGAGGAGCTCAAGTCCCTCGGCATGAAGGCGGAGGCAGCGAAGGTGGAGGCGGCTGCGCAGAAGAGTCCTCGCAATGCGGTTGCCGCCATGTAATGATCGGTAACGGCGGTATGCTATGGCTAAGGACGCCACCGCTGCGGTAGTGGAGGTTGTGGTGGTGCGTGGGGGGAGGGGCCATGTGCCATGGTGGCAGGAAGAAGGGCGGGGCGAGCCGTAAGCGCATGCGTGCCCCTCCGCAGCTTCTGTGTCGCCTAGCGTTGTCGCTTCTCGAGTGAGTAGGGGACACCGCCTCTTCCACCTTATCGCGCGTATCTTTTTTTTTTTCCTCTCCAGCTCGACATGTGCTTGGGCTGGACTTACCAAGTTAGTAGACTGTAGTATTCGTAGCGGGTGTGTCAGGGGGGAGAGGGGGAGAGGGGGGGGGCACACAGGGTGAGCTAGGGGAGAAGGGGTGGGGTGGGGGGGAGATAAGAGGTCTGGGATGACGGAGGGCAAAATTTGTGAAGGTGGTGCTTGCAACGAAGACGAAGTCCGAGGTGATAAATCTACAGGGGGTGGGTGTGCCATCATCACCCACTCACCGCCAGTGTTATCTCAGGACGACATCACTGTTGTTGTACAGTCAACTCCTGCGCCGCCTTCAAGGAGCGTTCGCCGTTTCATTCATTCATTCATTCCTTTTTTTCCTTTCTTGTCATTCCTTCTTCCTCTGCCACTGCTCGCGCTGCTTTCGTTGATGACGACTGCCCTCCTCTTTTCGTACATATCTTTCTGCGTGGCATCTCCAGTACGTAGCGAGGGAGACGGACCACAGGGGTGGCTGTGGTGCTTACCAGTGTCCTCTCCAAAACGTACATGCTCGTGAGGAGGCAGACACACACACACACACACACACGCACAAATATATATATATATATATATATATATGCGTACCTAAGCCAAGGGGGATTTAGTAAACGTTGAATCTGTAAGCAACAGAATCAAAAAAAAAGAAAAAAAGAAAGAAGAAAGAGAACACTTTGACTCGGCAGCTATTCTGCACACACCCCTTCCCCCCCTTTCCCCCCTCTTCTTCTTCCCTTTTTTCCGTCAGCCACACAAAAAAAAATATATGGAAATAATACCTGTCTTTTACGTGTAGTTCGCTTGGGCAGGCCGCTGCCACGCACATTGTCTACTGAGGGTAGACGGAGGCTGATGTGTGCGCGTTGCTGAAGACGTCTTGCAACATGTTTGGCGACTGAGAGACGTTCCCAGACAGGAAGAAGGTGGGGTCTGGTGTGGGGGGGGAAAGAAAGGGTATTGCGTATGGTTCTTTGGTGCCCTTTGTCCTCTCAGCTCCCGGACGTCTCCGGCGACTCCAAGCGATTCCTCTCCTTCGCACGACTTGGGTAAAATATGTATCGCCTCTTGTATCCACCTGAAGGGTGAGTGCTTCTTTTTCCTTTTTTTAAAATTGTAACTGTTGTTGTTACGCAGACGCGAGGAGTGCAACAACCCCACACAGACATTGCATGTTTCACCTCCACGTCGACGATGTGCACAGCATTGTGCGGAGCGACTCTCATTTCACGTTTATTTCATTGTCCACATCTTTTTACCTCTTCTTCCCATCCTGCTGCGATGTCTACCTCGGACTTTTAATTGAGTGTTTGATGTGTGTCACATCGATGCACTACTGCACCGTTTGTAATCTCCGTCTTGAACATTGTATGGGTATCATACACCAATTATATCTCGTCTGCCCTCCTCCTCCACACACACACACACACACACACACACACACACACACCACACACACACTAAAGATCGATTTTTATTCCCGTTTTTCTTCATCCTTTGGGGTAATTTCGGCATCTTCAGAGGGAAAGGAAAGCGAGAAAAAAATCAAACAAAAAAAAAGTGTACCCGCACTGTCCAACAGAAATTTCAAAAAATAAATTGTTCAATTTGTTTTGTTTCACAGTCACGAGAGGGAGAAGAATTACACCACCGGTAGCGCACACTCGCACAGAAAAAGAGAGAGAGAGAGAGAGAGACTGTTGCTTTCTTGTCTCGAGTCGCTACGAGGATAAGTGTTGACTTGTTTCCAATTTAATTATCTCTGTCAGTGTTGCCGAAATCGTTGTAGCCAATTGAGAGGCAATCGAACCCCCGAAGACTTCAGCGGTCTCCAAGACAGCACGCAAAGAGAAGGGAGGTGGGGAGGCGGGCACACGAGAGAGAGGTCGATGCTCGGTGCAGATCAATTTATCCATTTTTTTTTCTTATTGTCTCATTTTTTAAAATATTCTTATTAGTTTTTTTTTTTGTTTGTTTTCTGCACCACTGTGTGGTCCAACTTAGTGAGGAAAGGGAAACAGAGGAGGGTAGGTACGTCTCTTGCTCCTGGTGTGCGCGGACGTCTGCCTTTCTCCTATTTTTTTTTCCTGTTTTTTTTTTTTTTCGTATACATTTTTTTTCGATTTTCAGCGTTGAGTAGCTCCCTCCGTTTTGGGGTCTGCACACACGCGTGTGCGCCTGTGCATTAGAGGACTACCGGATGTTTACAGCAAGGACAGGGCTCCTCCTCTTTTCTTCCAAGCGCTTATTGTATATATTTATATTATTTTGTATTATATATATATATATATATATATATAGTATTGGAACGCGGCAAAAAAAAAAAAAAAGGTGTTTGTGGAATAGTTGACCCACTCGAGAACTTCGCAGGGGGGATTGCTGCTGCCGATACGGAAAGAAACACACGATAGGCGCATCCCATAGGCGGTGCATCAAGGGAACACCTCAGGATTATTTTCCGCGCTGTCTTTTTACTCCCATATCCTGAGGTGTGATCAAAGGGGTCGGGGGAAGAGCAATATTTTGTAAAATAATTAAAAATATATAATAAAAAAAAAAAAAAAGGGGTTTGTGGAATAGTTGACTCACTCGAGAACTTCGCAGGTGGGATTGCTGCTGCCGATACGGAAAGAAACACACGATAGGCGCATCCCATAGGCGGTGCATCAAGGGAACACCTCAGGATTATTTTCCGCGCTGTCTTTTTACTCCCATATCCTGAGGTGTGATCAAAGGGGTCGGGGGAAGAGCAATATTGTGTAAAATAATTAAATATATATAATAAAAAAAAAAAAGTTTCTTTGCTCTCCGTCGCAGTGCAGCACTAATTTCATCACCTCTGCACATACGTAAGAATCTCTCTTGGTGTAGACTTTTCCAGACGCGTTATCAACGCTGTGTTGACCGTCGACTCTGCCGCCGTTTCTCCCCGCTCCACGGTACACATCTTCAGTTGTTTTTTTTTTTTTTTTTGATGTTTGTGGAGCACCTCCCGCGCCTTTCCCTTCTCTCCTTTGCCTCTCCTCATTCACCCCCGAAAAAAAAATCGCTCACTACTAGGCAGAGAGACCGGACGAACTTCTTCTTGTCTGACTCCTTCGCTCATGGGCTTACGTGTATGTTTTGATTCCGTTCTCTGACTTCACGAGTTTTGTTGCCTCCTGTGTTCTCTTTTTCTCCCTATTTTGATTTGTCCCCCCCCCCCCCCCCACCGTTTGTTTGCTTGGGTGTTTGTGTGTGCGTCTGCATTCTTATATCATTTCTTTTCTGAGATTTAGTCTCCCTAACGGTGTTGTCCACGTGTTCACATCTCTGCGCATAACATATTCTACATATATTTTACATTATATATACATATCTTTATTTCCGCCCTCCCCTGTCTCAAAGATACATGTCAATCAATCGGACCGCCAACTCCCGTCCCCGTGTTCTCTGTACCTTTTGTTTTCTACCGGGATCTTCTTTTTTTTTCTTTTTCTACAGTACTCTTCGCGCTTCCTGATTCTCCGCCGACAGCAGAGGTATTGTCAGGGAGATAGCGACTTCTCTTCACAGGATTACAATCCCTCACCCCCCGCTACACACACACACACACACATAAACATAAACATAAACATAAAAACACGCCGCCGAGGTGTTAGCCTCCACCGGAAGTTGAGTCACACTTCTTTACTTCTTTTTTTTTACTGTTTTATTATTATTGTATCGCACTTTTTCTCTCTGGTTGCCTTTTTTCCCCCCTTTCTTTTTTTTTTTTTGCCTTTACACTTCTTTTTTTTTTTTTCGTTTCACGCATTGCCTGCCTCGCCGTGTTATCGTTCTTCTTTCGGCACCATCTTCACACACAGGACGCCACCCGCCCCTCTACCCCTTCCCCTCTACCCCCCGGCTCCTCGACTTGACTTCATTCGTTTTTCGTTCTACCTTCCTTTAAAAGAAATATTTTCCCCTTCCCTTCTTTTTTTTTTTTTTCACACACACACACACACACATATACACAAAAAGAGGAGACAGTGCAGCGATTTCTTTATTTTCCACACCATCTTTCGTTTTCGTTCCTCCGCTTCCGGTGTATTCCTCCGCCCCACTACTCCCTCCTCTTTGCGGCTGCTGATCATCATCAATAGGTACGGTAATAGTGACCGAAATATCATCACATATCTACAGAAAAAAAAAACACAGACACACAGACACAGCATTCGTTTATCCGTATACAACGGAAGGCGTCTTGATCTTTTCCTCAAAAAAGAAACAACGCTGTCCTGATTCTCCCCTTACCATCCAGTGTGTATTCCTCATATAATTTATCATACGTTCATACACACAAAAAAAAAACACGGGTTTACATCGACCAAGTGTTTTTTTTTTTGGGTGTTTTTTGACCTTACGTTTTGTCTTTGCGTTAGCGCATTCCGCTTAACCACCCTGCGTTCCACCCCCTCCTTCTCAAACACCGACTGAGATTTTTTTTTTTTTGTGTGTCTTTTCCTGCGCGCGCGTGGGTCAAGTGTGTAGCGTCTCTGTCCCTCTTCGGCAACAAAACAATATACTTATATATACGTTGGTTTTTGTGTGTGTCTGTTTTTATACTCCTATTCCCACGTCCGGTTGATTGAAAAAAAAAAAAAATTATATATTATCTTTCCATCTTCATTCCTTCCTCTCTGTCTCCATCTATTTTTTTTTTTCGGTTTAGTCCTTACTATATATATATATATATATATATATATATTTCCGCAAGCAAACCTACGTGTGCGTGTGCACAGGCTTCCTCTTCACCTTTTGCTTCCTTTCCCTGCTTTCGAACCCCTCATCTCTCTCTACACCTTCGTTCGTCACGACCAACGGCTCGCGACTCATCCGTGCCCAAACCATCGAGGTTCCCCCCCCCCCTGTCACCCGTGGGAAGGAGAGAAAGTGTGGATATTCCACTCGAAATATCTTCTCCCCTCGTAATCAAACGTCATCTTATATGTTTGCTTGACTGCTCTCCTCGGCTATATTGTGGTTTGTTTTCTGTACGTTTGCCTGTTCGCGTCTCTTCCCCACTGCAGGTTCACTGCGGAGAATCCCGCGTGTGAGTCTGTAACATTCTTGTCTCGGCTCTGTGCACTCGATCCTCGCTTCCCTGTTCTTGGTCCCCGAGTTTACCAGTATTGTATTTTCCCGTTCCTGCCCGATTGCGCTCTGTTTTTCTCTTTTTTTTCCCGTCTTCTTTTTTTTCTTCGGATTCTTTTTTTTTGTTGTTGCGCATACGAGGTCACTCAGATCCGAGTGGAGGTGGATACAGAGGGGCAGAAAAGCGTTGTTATCCGGTATATTGCAGACGTTGGAAGTAGTGGTAACACCAGTATCCGGAGAGGGGCAACGTTACAGAGGGTAGGCGAGTTTCGCTGGTCTATCTCCTCCTCTCGCTCCTATTTCTTTTCTCGTATCATTTCAAAGTGGCTGGATTTCTCCAACTCGCTCGCACGCAGTTAAGCTTCAACTTGAACTTGCAAGTACGCGGTTTCGCTGCAGGTGTATATATATATATTATTTTTTTTTTTTTTTTGGGTCATTCTCCATACTCGTTTTATTGCTGGTCATCCACTGTTTTCCCTATTCCATCTACCTTCTTCCTCAACTTCCGTCTTGAGTATTCTTTTTTTTTCTTTTCTTATATTTCCAGTGCGTGTGTGCTTAAGTGTTTGTGTATATTTGGGCTGGGCGTGTCCGACGCAGGAGCGAGCGCGGTCCGATTTGTTTATGTCAACGAGTATTATAGTGTCGCTTTTTCGGTTCTTTTTTTTCCCCTCTTTTTATACCTCGTCTTTGTTCCCTCCCATCGTCGCCATCCTCCCGTTTATGGAGGGGGGGGGCGATTTCTTCCTTAACAAAAAGAACAGTGTGATTTCTGTTTTTATCTTTCTCGTGTTTTTTTTTGTTTTTGCTGTGTTTTGCATCGACACGCCAGTGTGAGCACAGGCAGAGCGAATTTGGGACGCCCTTTCCCTCGCCGTTTGTTTTTGTTGCCCTTAAAAAAAAAAATACTGCAAACAGCACAAACGAAAGATTCTTTTTTTTTTTTCTCGTCGTCAGGCTGCTGCGCTTTGGAATTTGTCTTTTCTTAAATATTTCCACGATACGCTGGGGTTGTCGATGAGTCCGCGTTACATTGGCTGAATTCTTACACCCAGTTGAGAGATTAAAAAAAACCTCGTATTGCGAGGGTGCGCGTCTCGTAGGCCCCCCCCCCTCCATTCCCTTTCTCCTATCACAGGTTTATTTTTGATACTCGTTGTTCTCATTGCGTTGTTCACAGAAATATTGTCGTGCTCCCTTTCTTCTTTCCCCTCCTCGTTGTCTTCCTCCCTCTCCCGACAAAAAAAAACCTAAGAAGAAACAGTTGCCTTTATCCGGTTGTTGCGTTGATCCAGTAAACAACAGTTCAAAGTAAGTATATATATATATATATATATATATATATATTGTGTACTCTTCAGTTGGTGTGAGAAGATCAATTTTTTTTTTTTTCGGGGAGGGGGTGGACTGGGGTTGTGTGTGTGTGAGTGTGTGTGAGGGGGGGGGGAGGGGTAAAAGCCGTCTGCTTGGTATCCATTTATATCTTTATCTATTGTTGTGTTCGTGTGCGTGGGCGTGTCTCTGCGGATAAGTGATCTCTGCTCTAAATTGAACACACGGCGCTCCGACTTTGAAAAAAAAAAGAATCGGTGATCTGACCGCTTACTTTTCTTCTCTTCCCTCTTCCGACTTTCCTCACGACTACACAATTGCATTAAAAAGAAGTTGTCGCTCCCAGCAAGGGCAACAGACAAGCGAGAAATTTGAAATTTGTGTGTGCTTAGCCGCAGTGAGCCAAAATAAAAAAAAAGGAAGGGAATTTCACACAAACGGGTCCGAGAGAAAAGAAAAAGGCGGTGTCTGTGGTTCTGTTTTTTTGGAAGGGGAGGGTGGTTGTGGTCAAGGAGGAGAGAAAGAAGGAGGGGGAGGGACCGAGGACTGCTGCAGCGAAACTCACAATATAGCCTCTGCACAATAATCAAAAGCAACAACAACAAAAAGAAAAAAACGGGTATTCTACAGCACCCGCAAGGAGACACGGAAGCGACGTCTGACTCCATCCTTGCACCCACATACAAGCACAAACATACATACACGCAGTCAAACAGACAGACAGACACACACAGACACCCGCACCCGCACTCCCCTCAGAGAGAGATCCATAATCCTTGGTTTTTTTTTTTTTCAGTGCCCACGCTGTGTCACAACACCGTATTCTACTGTAGGGGATCCTCACACCGCCTTTCACTTCACTCGAATCCCCACCCCCCCCCAAAAAAAAACGAAGGCGTGATTATTATCGGCATCACTGACCGGCACATATATATATATATATATATATAAATATATACCTCTTCCCCACACGTATATACTATATATAAATATATACGTGTGGGCACGTGGGTTGAAGGCAGTACATTTTCTCAGGGCTGCTTCCACCCATTCTTCTCTTGGAGCGCTTCCCCCTTCCACAGTATTTTGTCTTCTCCTCCCCCGCGCTTTCCCTTCGCCTTCTCCCCCTCCTCTCTCTCTATCTCTCTCCGCCTCCTCGCTCTCTTCCTTCGCGTTCCCACTCAGCCCCTGGATCGTTTCGTCTTTCCTTTCTGTCTGAGAGACGTAGGGTTGCTTTTGTGCCCTACACGTCAGTGTACATGTGTGCCGCTGACAGTGCGCTATTGCTCCAGTGATCAATATTTTAAAAATCTAAGGCCACCCTTGCTAATCAAGGTCTCTGAGCGTGTGTGTGTCTGTGTGTGTATGCTCGACTTGAACGACATTTCAGCGCCGTTTCCTGTCTTCGTTTTTTTTTGTTTCACCGCTTTTTCTTCAGGCGCGTCTGTTGCTCTCTTTCTTTATTACGGTGCATGCGTGTATCTTCTTCTTGCGCATATCCTGAGTGAGTGTCTTCCGCAATCAATTTAATATATTCCCCCCATTGATCTTGTGCAGGACTCTTTTTTTTTGTTTTCCTTTTATTTCTCGTTGTGCAAGTACACGAGTATTCGAGTATCTGGACGGCACATGGACCAGCTGCATGTGTGCTCGAGTAATCATGGCCAGCTACCACCACAACCCGTATCGACAGTCGTCTGCCTTGTATACCCGTCAGCAGCTGCTCTCGTCTCGTGTGCAGGAGCAACAGCGTACGACCACCCGCACCGCCGCACAGCATCCGCTGCGGCCTCTGGCGCCCGAGACAGCTGATGCAACGGAGAGAATCGCTAGTTGGGGCCTTTCTGGGGTTACTGGTGGGGCGTCTTTTCACTTGATACAAAACGCAACGTGTGCCGCTGCAGCGAGGGGGGCTTCCTGTGTGGATGCCGAAGCACATGCATCGGGTTTGACCCCTGCCGATCCATGTACCGATACAGGAAATGTAGTCACACGCGCAACGACAACGTTGAAGGCTTCGGTGATGGAAGAAGCTGTATCCAACCGTGCCTCTACAGCATCCCGCGTGCAGCCCACCCCGTCATCTACGCAGCTCGACGACGTTATCTCGAAGAAGTCGTTGCAGACCTCGCCGCTTCATACGCGCCATTTTCAGCAGTTGCAGCACAGCGGTGATGTCGGCAGTGACTCTGTATCCGCTAACGGGGTCACACACGATCCGTTGCCAAGTGACAGCACCCCCACTCTATCAAGCCAGGCACTGCTACCCACCCGGTCCTCTCTGAGCTCCACCACTCTCGTCGACCAACGCTCCTTCTTTGATTCCTGTGGGGCTGCAGTGCAGGAGAGTCACTGCCTATCTTCCTGCCTGAGTATCAGTGATTGCTCGCTACCCAACGTGACGCTAAATCGTAGACAGAGGCCGAGCACAGCTACTGCACCCACTTCTCCGGAAAATGCTGGCTTCACAACACTCTTCATCGGCGGTTTGCCCGCGTTTATCGTTAACAAATGGCAGCTTCAGCCTCATGTGCCGCCCCACGGGTTGATTGAACTACGATGTAAGAGCTCACGTGGCAGATACGTGGGCTTCGCTGTCTATGACAGCCCTGCTGCCGCGTCTGAAGCCCTCCAGTGGTTTGCACAGATGCGACTGATCAAAGAAATGGTACAGGTCCCCGCGTGTGATGTCCCGCCTCCGCCGTCGCCAGCGGATGTGCTAAGCGGAAGCAACGAGGGCCAGTTTTGTTTACCCGTCCGCTCAGGATCTCCGGTTCTGCGGTATGAAGATTACTTATTTGTGCAGCAAGCGTCAGACCAACTAGCGTCCCTGGTGCGTTCCTGTACTCTACTGCAAGTAGATTGGGCCCGCAGCTGGGCAGGTCAGCATCCACATGCAGAGGTAGTTTCAGTGGCACCTCTTCATCCCCGCGCACATCGCTTCATCGACTCTACCCCATTCTCCAACCCGCCATCGGTGAGGTCTGCTGTGCCGCACATTGGCCGAGAAGCAAACCACGAGGGTGGCGACGGCTACTCCCACGCACCACAGGGGGCAAGACGTGTATCGCCATCGCAGGCACCTTCTCTGCATCGACCACTACCATCGCCACCCCTCGCGTTTTCGCTTGCGTGCGAATCCTTCAAGCAACCACCACCGCCCGGCATCGATGTTTGGTGCACTGATACTGAGATGAAGAAACACCCAGCGCCGCGTTCAGTGATCTCGCCAACCCGCCAAACCACCTCAACACCGGCGTCCCTCGACAAGTTGGGTTTGCCGGCACCGGAGCAGCATCACAGATTCTGCGCGGGCATCACCACAGCTGCTGTTTCCCAAGACACAAAGTCTACGTATTACCAGGCTTCTCTTTTGACGACCGCGCGTTCACGCGCGAGGGAGGGCGACAATGCGCTTGAACTTGTTGGTGCAGGGCGCAGTGACCACACTGAGGCTCCATTATTTGCTTTCCATCAAGGCGAGCAGTCTCCGTCTCAGCTTCAGCCGCAGCGCCGCGTCTCTTACCCTCACCATCAACGGGCCGAGGAACCGCCTCTCCCTTCCCGCACACTGTTCGTACGCCTCATTCGCAACTTTGACACACCCGAGTTTTTGCAGCCAACTGCATGGCGCAACAGGGCGGCCAACACCATTCCTGGCTCGGCACAGCTTTCCGCCAAGATCTCGGTGGTGGGAGGGAGGTCAATGCTGGCAGCCTCAAATATCATTCCCGGTTTGAGGGTCACGTCTCTGGCGTGCGGTGGGGTCGTGACCCCGCTAGCACCATCTCCCTTTCTCTCACAGACGGTTCCCCCCGTTGACGCACTGTCGACGTACGCGGTGATGCCCGTACGAAATGTCGCGTCCACCGAGTCCCTGAGTTCGGTGCTGCTGTATCATTCCCACCCCTACGTTTGTTATCGATCGACAACGTGGGCAAGTCCCATCGCCGCCCTACAGCCGCGGGGTTCGCTGGCGGGACGAGAACCAGAGGAATACTTCCCCCGACCCCCAATCTCACTGAACCCCCGATGCACAGGTCTTGAGCCTCGTAGCGAGGCGGACGTGCGGCCAAGGATCACCGCAGAGGATCTCGAACAGTTTCACTTCGCACAAAGTGTGTTGCGCGAGGGTTTTTTTTCTGAAAGGTTTGCTGGATTTCTTCGCTTTCGCGAGTTTTTACGTCCTCCATTCTACGGCGGTTGTTTCGTTTTTTTTGAGCGAGGCGAAGACATGCAGCGGTGCCTTCAGTGGATGCGTAGGGATGCGCAGATCATGAGACTGTTCGCAGTCATGCCTGCTCGCAATGATACCTTTGGACAATGAGCAAAAGAAAAAAAAATAAAGGAGGAGAGCGGCGGGGGATGGGGAGGGGGCTGCGGTAGAAACCGGGCACGCTTCCATGGTGGCGTTTTTTTCTTTTTTTTTTCGTGTTGCTGGGCGTGGGTCTTGAGCAAACATGTATGCATCTGTGTGTGTCTCTGTGGATGTGTGCGCATTCATGACTATCCTTTTCCATTTCTTTTTTTTTCTTTTTTTTTTTCCTGGTGGGCGTCTTCTATTTCTCGCACCTTCTACTGCAGTTGTTTTGAAAAGATGCGTTCATCTGTGCATATTAACGGTGGGAGCGGCAGTGGTGGTGTTGGTGACCAGGGCCCAATACCTGTCGTCAGCCATATTCCCTCCATTTCTCCCTCTTACTTGCTCGATTTGCTCGTATTCCCATCCTTTCGTTTCCCCTATCCTTTCTACTCGCTTCCTATGTGTGTTTGTGTCGGGCGAGCGATGCAGTTCATCGTCGTCTTTTCTACACGTCTTTCCGATCACCTCCCTCTCCTTGCACCGCTTCCCTGAACACTGACCCCATCGCTTCCATTCTTTTTCCCTCTCCAGACACTCGTGTGCTTGTTTACCTGTATATATTTTTTCTTTTTTTCTTTCTCCGCCCTGTCACCATCTTTGCCCTTCTATCTCCCTCCCTCATTTCAACACCGTCTTTGCATATTTTTTTTTTTTATGAATGAACTTAATTATACAAATTTATACGTGTTTTTACAGATGTCTCCTTCTTGTCTTGTCACTGTCAACGTCGCTTTGCTTCAATTCTTTTTGTTCGCAGCGAGGGCATCTTTTTCCTTCACAAGTACACACACACACACAGACTCACGTGCCGAGCACGTATCTCTCAGTGTGTGTGCGTCTTTTTGTCTTGTGTATTCAGACTCTTATTTTTATTAAACCGTCACTCGTTTCGATTTTTGATTACCACGTTGTCTCACCCCCATTTCCCTCCCTCCCTTAAAAAAAAGTGTTTTAAAAATTCTTCTTGCCGTGGTGTGCGCTAGCACTGCTGTACCATACAGTCAGACAAACGATTTCAGATTGTATGCTCTGGACCCGCTTTTCCCTCCTCCCCTCTCTCTCTCTCTCTCTCTCTCTCTCCCGCTTGCTTTAGGTGCACACACGGGTCTGTGATCGTCTGCAGAGGATGGTAAGGAAGCCAACAGCAAGGTAAACTCGTGAGGGAAAGCGCAGATACGCCACAACTAGTGATTATGTAATGCGTCCTAGCGAGGTGGTGGTGGTGGTGGTGCGGGGGCGGGGGGGGGGGCTCAGGGTGAGGCGTGCGTGCGGGGGGAGGGGCGAGGGGGGGGGGAATGGTCTCGAGAAAGGGCTTGAGTGAGGGAGTATGATAGCACTAGGGAAAAGAACGTGTCTGCCGACCTGTCTTATCCAATGCTGCTACATATGTTGCTACCGCGCGTCTCTGCTATTCGTTTTTTTTTTTTCATGCGTTGCCCTGTTTCGGCTGCGATAATGGAGAGCCGATGACACCACACGCCTTCACTGAGTGTTTCTTGTCCACCACCATATCGACACTTGGGAGGTGCGGGTACCGCTTACATATATACATTTTTTTTTCCTCGTAATTTTGTTTCCTGGGTCTTTTTTTCTCTTCGGATGTGCGTCTGTGCTGTCAGCCATCTGCTCTCCCCCCTTTCCTCCTTCGTCATCTGTCTATGCAAAAAAAAATATGTTTTATTTATTTATATACATAAGCCTTCTGACATATTATCCCACATATAAAAAATGTGTCAATAGCACACAAGAAAATTATGTTGAACTCATCTATCTGCATCTGTTTTTTTTCATTTGTGCATTTGGAGCACCAAACAAAGAAAGAAAAAAGGGGAGGGACGAAAAGGGGGGGGGGACAGAAACATGAAGACGGAGACCCTCATTTCCTCCTCCTTTATCTTCATCAGGAGGGGGGAGGGGAGCGAGTGTGTGGGGTGTGTGTAGGGGTATGTTTGACGGGCTTACCCGATATTAAGGTGACCGTGGTTCTGTCTTTCTGCACCCACAGATCGGATGCCCTTGCTCCCTCTCTCCCTCTGCCCTCAAAAGTTTTTTTCTCCCTCTTTTTGTGTGTCTTGGTGCTCGTCTCACCCTGAAATGCTTTTTTTCTGTCGTCCAGTGTCCTTTATTCTTACCTCTTCTCCTTTCTCCTTGCATTACCTCTTCATTTCCCTTGTCCTGTGCACACAAGAAAAATATTCAAACCGAATAACAGCCACTACTGAGTGAACATTTCTGTCCTTTTCGGGTGCGTCTTCTCACACAGTCGCCCCCCTCCTTCCCTCCCCCCCACGCACACACAAGTAGTATAATTTTTAACACTAGTGTTCTGCACCCCACCCTGACGGTGTCAGCTTCAGTAATCATGTCGAAGCAGGCGAACTGGCTGATGATGCTGAAGCCGATGCTGGCAGTACTGCCGGAGGTTCAAAAGCCGATCCGGTTACCCGGCATCAAGGAGCGCATCATGTGGACAGCCGTGGCGCTTTTTGTCTTCCTTATCTGCTGCCAAGTCCCGGTCTACGGCGCCCGCCCAGGCCATGCTAGTGACCCCTTCTACTGGATGCGCATCGTCCTGGCAAGTAATAAGGGCACACTGATGGAGCTCGGTATCTCTCCCATCGTCTCCGCCTCCCTCATTCTCGAGTTGTTAGCTGGTGCCCACATTCTGTCCTACGACTCGAACAACCGTGAGGAGCGAGCTGTCTTTGAGGGCATTCAGAAGATGATGGCCCTGGTGATCACACTCGTGGAGGCCGTGGCATACGTTTCTTCTGGCATGTACGGCGATCCGTCTCGCATCGGATATTTAATGTGCGGTATTATCGTTGTGCAGCTGATGGCAGCGACGATGATCTGCATTCTCTTGGATGAGCTCCTGCAGAAGGGTTGGGGCATTGGCAGTGGTACCTCCCTCTTCATCGCCACGAATGTGTGTGACACCATCATATGGAAGTCCTTCTCTCCCTCCACCATTAACACTGGCCGCGGTGCCGAGTTCGAGGGCGCCATCATCGCCTTCTTCCACCTCCTTGTCTCGCGCACCGACAAGGTGCGTGCGCTGCGTGAGGCCTTCTATCGTCCGCAGTTACCCAACTTGACGAACATCTTCGCCACAGCCGTTGTTTTTGTTGTCGTTGTTTTTTTTCAGGGCTTCCGCGTTCCTCTCATGACGAAGAGTCGGTTCAGCGGGGGCGACCGTCAGCCCTACTTGATCAAGCTATTCTACACAAGCAACATGCCCATTATTCTGCAGACGAGCTTTGTGTCGAACGTGAGCTTCCTCTCTCAAATACTCTCGCGTCGCTTCGGCAACAGGAACTTCGTCATTAACCTGCTCGGCCGCTGGGAGGAGCGCGGGTACAACAGCGGGGGCAGTGGTCAGCTGTTCGCCGTCGGCGGTCTTGCATACTACCTCGTCCCCCCTGCGACCTTCTATGACCTGATGGCCGACCCCATTCACGCCGTCTTCTACGTCGTTTTTGTCCTCACCTCGTGCGCCGTCTTCTCCCGCCTCTGGATCACGATCTCGCACACCGCACCGCGTGATGTGGCAAAGCAGCTGGTTTCACAGGGCCGTTGGCTCGTGCAGGCTCGTGAGAGCGAGGAGGACATGACCCGTCTTTTGGAGAAGTATATCCCCGTCGCCGCGAGCTTCGGAGGTCTCTGCGTTGGTGCGCTGACCATCTTCGCGGATTTTCTCGGTGCCATCGGTAGCGGCACGGGTATCTTGCTCTCTGTGACGATGATCAATCAGTACTACGAAATACTTCAGCAGGAGGGACAAGACCTCGGGTACGGCTTTTTGAAGCAAAAGACTGCCTAGTCGTCGAGCGACAACGTGGAGGGCCCGTGACTGGGGGTGACTCAAGCGTACAGCGCATTCTGTGTCTATGTATGTGACTCGGCGGGTGCACATGTGTGCTAAGATCGTGTGTACACCTTCGACTTTAGTTTTTTTTTTTTTACTTGCCTTCCCCCCCCCCCCCCCGAAACTTTTGGTTCGCCGTCCTCGAGCCTCACCAGCGAGACGCCGAGGGTTGATCTGGTCAGCTTCGGAGTTGTAGTGTGGTACCCTCATCGATGCGTGGAACCGGTTGAAGAAGAGGATGGGAGAGGGGTCTCGCGCAAAATGTAGTGATCGAAGGCGAAGGCACCAGCCGCTCCGAGTGGACGTGACAGCTGCTGCGCAGCCATGGTGGGTAGTGGTGGGGGAATAGGAAGGGAAAAAGGCACTGTGAGGCGGTGGCAGCCGTGCCATGCCGTGCCGAGCTCTCAGAGCTTCGAATTGCTGTATTCGCTGAAGAGTTTGGTGGCAATCGCCTCGTTGTGTTGGTCATACAAGAAAAAAAAAGATGGTTCTCCGCGCGCGCACGCGCGTGTGTGTCTCTGTGTGTGTCTCTGTGTGTGTGTGTGTGTGCGTGTGTGTGTGCAGTTGACGTATCGGAAGGTTATCGCCAGACGGGGGAATGCACTGGGAAGGCGTTGACTCGAAGGGAAAAAGAGGGCTGGATCAACCGAGCTTGCGACGGTTGGGAAGACGCGTGTTCTTTTCTTTTGTTCGTCTCTGGGAAAAGTGAGGGGTGGGGAGGGGGCATCAAAGAATGAAAGCAGAGACAGTGAGGAGCTGTTGCGAGGTGATGAGGCGCGCAGCAATCTCTCCTCCTTTTTTTTTTTTGGCTTAGTCCTCGCAACTTCAAGATGGCGTGCACACGCATTCTTGGGCTTTTTTTAAAATATCGAATGCGTGCTGTCACGGTGTAGTAGACCTTCTTTGCCCACCACCTTTTCGCGAGTGGGTGGGGCTGGGATAAAGTTGCTCTCGGTGACTCTGCGCCCTCCTCCTCAGCACCTCTGCACATGTGTGTGCAATGTACCATTACACCATCCGAGGTTGTTGTATGCCTCCGTGCTTCCACTCGTGCCACCATCGCCCATCAAGCCTTTAAAAATGCTATTTTTTTTTTTACGGACAACATATGCTTCCTGAGTTGATGCATATCACTTTGATGTCAAAGGTAAGTTCAGTAGTGCTGCAGCATGTGTTTTTTTTTCTCTGGTTTTTCTGTGTATCGGCTTCAACCACATTTTTTTTTGGTGTCTAAAAAAAAAAAAACGACAGGTGTGCTCTCTCCTTCGAAGTGTGAGCGGTGGCGTATGTGAGAAGAGGTGGGTGGTGACGGCGGCAGATGACTGACTCATCTCTCGTTGAGTGTTCCCCACGCGAGCATGTTTTTTTTTTTTTATTATTTTTCCCTTCCTCTCGTGTTCTCTGTGTCGGCTCATATCCGCGTGCGCTCGCTTGCCTTCGTTTGCCTTGGTGTGCCTCCGGGAGGACGCAGTTGAGGTCTTCTGGACTGTTGTCGTCGTCATGGTCGTTTTTTTTTTTTTGCGTTGTTTTTTTATTTTCTTCTCGTGGATTTTATTTGTAATGAAAAAAAAAGGTAATATCCATACAGACACACGTATATATATATATACGTGTGTGTGTGTGTGTTGTAAGTGGGTCAACCGGTGACTAATTCCAAACTTTTCGTTTAGTTTCCCTTATGTATACGCATACACAACACACACAGACATGCACATGCACATGCGCATGCACACACATTCATACACACAACGAAGCAAAAAAAAAAAAAAGGTAGCAATGTAATAACACCATAAACAGAGCTGTGCGAAGACAAATGAGCGCGTGTTGCTTTTCTGCAATCACTTGATTTTTTTTTCTCGTGGAGGCCGCTGAGGTGTGGAGTATGTGCTTGTGTGTCATGCTTCCAAGAAAAAAAAGGGAGTGAGGAGGGGAAGCGAGGCGGGCAAATACGGAGACGGCCCGATGTGTGGGTGTCGCTTCTGTGTAACCGGCAAGCTTACTCGATGAAGTTAGCGGATACGACTGTGTGTGGTTGGTTAAACAAACAAAAAAAAACCATCAAGCAAACAACTCATCAACAAAAAGAAATGTGGATTTGGCACTACGCTGATGCCTGCCCCAAATCACCATCTCTGTTTTCTTTTACGGATTTTACATTTGAGTCTTCATCTGACTTTGGTGTGGAGCGTGTATGTGACCGTTAGTCAATGCACGCCCCACACCGTTACGTGGTACCTTTCTCTGATTTGCATGCGCCTCTCGAAAAAGAAAAGAAAAAAAAAACAGTTCCAACAAACTACCGCACGCTACTGTTTACGTCCACCGAACGTGTATATGCTTCTCTGCTTCACCCCCCCCCCTCCCCCACTCCAACACGCACACATACAAGAACACGCACGTCTTTTTCTCGGAGTACCAGCGTACGCGCTCGGGACAGTGCACTCCACAGATCGACTCACTGCCTTCCTTTCGGATAGCCGATCACTTCTGCATCTAATAAGCGGTACCCCTTTCCCTGAATACAAAGTCTTTCACAACTTGGCGGTGTACACACACACACACACACACACACACACATACACATACACATACACACACGCAGACACAAAAATATACGACACCTGTTTCTTCACCTCTCCAAAACAAGAACAAAAACAAGAGAAGTTTCTATTTTTCTTGCGTCCGTGGAAGAAGGTGCCCGATAGGGGAATAGAGAGGGTTCCCGGGGTGGGTGGGTTGGTTGGTTGTGACGGGGATGGGAGGCTCCTGCTGGTCACCACTATCAAGAACTATATACTCCGCCTTCATCCCCTCTCCTCCAAGTGTGGCTTCAGATTAAGCTCAGATCCAAACCCACACGGAGCGAAGCTTTATTTTTTATTTTACAGAGGTGTGTCTGCTCTCTCTGCTTCTTCCCTCTTCACAGCCCTTCTGCTCCTCCTCCACACACACACACACACATATATATATATATATATATATAATATATATTATACTCCTTGATTTTCTTACCAGGGGACAATACACACGCCCAATATCGCGTCTTTCCCGTTTCTCTCTCCCCCCCCCAATTTTTTTTTTTCGCCATTTTCTTCAAGTGCTCTTTGGTTTCTCCCAACTTCCTCTGCCTCGTGGCGCACCACTATCATAGGTGAGTCTTGCTTTTGGTATTCTAATTTTTTTTTTTGTTTGTTTGATTGGAGGTGAGACAAAAATTCGACGGGGTGACAAAAGGACTGACGATGGTGGTATGAAAAAGAGAGAAGCGCCGTCAGGTTATATCTCACCTCCTTTTTGAGCTTGCGTTCGTGTTTGAGGTGTGTGGTGTCAGGACACCGTCTTTGCTCATATGAGTGCTTTGTTTTCGCTGCCTTTACTTTTTTTTTTTTTTATACACAAAAGTATTGGACTGGGGCCGACGTAGTATAGTGGTGAGTCCAAAACAGGGTTGGTGTGCTTTTTTTTTGGGGGGGGGGAGGCAGGGGGGCTTACACACGACTGGTTTGCCCTTTTCCACCCCCATATTCTACTCCGGTGCTCCCTCTTAGCATTTTTTTTTAATTATTTAGCTTCAACTCTAATTTTTTTCCGCTCATCGTCATCACGCTGTCTATAAATTCATGAATGTATATATATTGTTGCACATCTATCCGTGTGTATAGATATCATATTTTTTTTCTGTTGTATCGCTTTTGTTCCTCAGAGTGACGACAGGTCCTCATTACTTTCCCTTTTTTTTTTCTTTTCTCCCTTCCTCCTGTCCGATCTCGAGCACACAACAAGAACAAAACACACAGACCTCGTCGAAAAGAAGTCAAAAAAAAATATATCTTATCATAATAAAAAAATTGTTTCTCTCTGTTTCTGTGTGTGTGTGTGTGTGTGTGTGTGTGTGTGTGTGGAAGGGGCGAGCGAAAGGAGGAAGGGGAGGGGAGCTCATGTTTCCGCGTGCGACACTTAGCGCCCGAAATGGGGACCTGCGGTCGATGCTCATCTCACTACACGACGTGCATTACCGTGTAGACGAGGATGTGACTGCGTTGCTGTTGCACAAGGACTTTGCTGCGGAGGCAATGCGCCACGAGTTTTACGTGATGAGCTACCTGCGCCATCGTATTCCGCTTTTGTTCAACCTCGCCCTCTATTCATGGAAGCCCCAAGAAAAACCACAGTTGTCCCGAGCCCCGCGGCAACCATCTTGTGGCTACACCTCGCACCATCTGGCAGAGGAAGGGAGGAGAAGAGACGAGAACACCCGACAAACGCAGTGCCACAGCTGCAGCGAATCAGATGGCGCTGCTGACGACGAAACACCTTTCCGCGAGTTGCGTGCATGTAGCGAACTGGGCAGCGCTTGCGATGAAAGCAAACCTTTGCCTTCATCATCGTGCCCGGCGTCATCGGCTCCACCGCTGCACTTGTGGCCGCCAGAGATGCCCGAGGTCTCAATCACACCTGAGCAGTACACAGCGTTGTCTTCGTTGGCACTTCAAGTGCTCTGCGGCGACCATGCGCATGCGCGAGAGGGATCGACAGAGGCCTCGACAGCGTCCTGCGGATTCGTCTGGGACGTGCACACGGTGCATCGCTTCTTCGAGGAGCATGGGCGATTGGTTGCTTGGACCACTGATGTGTTGAAGGCATCGTGCGAGTGGGTGGAGGGTCTGACTCGCCGCGCATTCGAGGACCAGTTGATCATATCATCGCAGTCGCCGTCTTCAGGAGCGCAAGAGGTTTCACTGCAAAGTCCGCGCAGCGGTTCAACCAGCCCGTATCGATTCCCGTCGCAGGTGTGCTCTCTGCAAACCTTGAGCCACCACGAAAAGCTACCGCCGCAGAAACAGCAGCCACAATCAGACACAAGAGTCTTGGCGGCGCTGCAGCAGGCTTCTTCACAGAGTTGTGCTAGCCAGAGGCCGCACTCTCATGCCCACAGCAAGTCATGCCCTGCTCGCACGGAGCAGGGGTCATTTGCCGAATCTCTGCACCCCTCGTGTGACCAGAGGTCACCAAGGTGCCATTCCCCCGTAGGCCGCCACACTGCATCGCTCAATCTGTCAGCGAAACCTGTATTTGTTTCACCTCAACGCCAGCCACCATTACAACCAGAGCCGTCGACGCGAGTGCCTGCCCACAGCAAAGGCGTCTGCCATGCCAGACAAACGCGCGCCGCTCGCACCGCGAGCCCGCTCACGCATCCTCACGTCTTCGGCCCGGCAGAGACGTGGACCTTCTCTACCATTGCGGAACTGGAAGTTGTTCTGGAGCTGCACTGTCGCCGCATTCGGCATGCCGTGATGCTCCACGAGTCTCTGCTTGTGGCTGTTGCGATGGTCAAGTGTTTCCGTCGTGATCGACCTGTAGGCACATCGACAGCGTTCTCATCGATCTATCGTGACGGCGGCCACAAGGATACCCGCGACATCGCCGGCCTCCCTGACACAGGTGACAATGTCGTGGATGACGTTGCGCCTTTCCGTGGTGGCGTCCAGACAGGACGACAATGCAGTCGATCACATCCAGCCAACATGAGGATCGACGCCACCGCCAACTCCACCGCTCCGTCCGCCGCGCGTGAATTTAAAAATATGAGCAGTGCTGAGTGCGGTGAGTACCATGTACAGAAGGAACAGGACAACAGCAGCAGCTATGAGAGGGTCGGCAGGACGGCAGGGGCGGAGAGAACAGCTGCGGGACCAGCAGCATCAGCCATCGAAGTGAAAGTCGAGGAGGAGGCGACGACAGCGGCCTGTGAGCGTCCTCTGGATTTTGTTGTTGTGCAAGCTATGCACGCCTTCACGCATTTGTTTCTTTCTATCACAGCAGTGCAGCAGCGACTGCAAGCATACAGCCACGAGCTCCGGCACTGTTCGTCAGCTGCTACGCTCACTGTCTCTCCCGCTACCGGTGCTGACACCGTTGCCCTGCGGTGCGATTCGTGGATGCTGCACACTCTCGGTGAACCGCACGACCAGGCGGTCGCCTTCTCGTCACAGTCACCAACGATGGTCAGTGCGGCGGCTTCTACTGCTGCAGATGCTAACACTGTTGCTGCATCATCGTCATTCATAGACGATGATCTATCCAATCCCACTACACCCACCGTCCTCGCCGCCCGTGGCACGCCGGCCGCGTACGACTGCCCCAGATGCCAGTACTTCCATCAGATCGAAACGTTGATTCTCAAAGCTGCCCATGAAAATCTGGAGGCGGTAAAGAAGTCTGCGATTGCCTTAGTGGCCCACCATTCTGCGATAGCAAAAAAAACCATCCGCACCATCGAGGCGGGTGGTGCTGTGTTCGCTTCGCAGGCAACGATGCTGCTCGCTCATGTTCTCGTGCCGGGGGTACTTGCTGCGCATCCGCCGGGCTCACGCGGTGGGGCGGCACTCGAGTGGGTACTGAACTATGTCTTTGGCGGCTGTAGTGGCACCGATGCCCGTCAGCGGGAGCAGATATCTCACAATGACCTCCTTAACACCAGTTCAAGTGTGGACTGCTTCAGCTTGTTGAACAGTAGCCGCAGCGACACGAGCACAGCGTCGCGTAGTAGTGAGGCGAGTGAGGCAGGTGGCTCACAGTCAGACGAAAGCTGGCATGGCCCCGATAGTGACTCCAGTCCAACTCTGCCCTCGAGCGGATGTGATACGAGGAGGTGTATCCGCGGGGATGCGTGTGCAGACGCCTCCATGAAATACCTCGACACAGACGAGGTCGATGGTGCCGACAACAGCGGCGGGCGGGGATATATGCATCCCAGAGGTGGCGAAGGGAACAAGTCGGCCGAGAGTGCGGCCGTCCAACTTCGTGTCGAGTACATTCTTGCGGCCTGCTTCACGCGCTGTCACCCGCTCATGACCGTTATTGGTTGCGTTGCAGAGAACAATGAATACAATTGTGGCCGTACTGTGGCGCGGGCAGTCTTGCAATACGCCTTCACACTTTCGCAGACTTCGGCGCTCTTGCTGCGCACGCCGCTTCTGACGGACAGCTGGGGCACACCGTCCACCGAGGCGATGATGCGTGGGCTCTCGGAGCTTGCCTCCCATGCGCATCAATCCGTGGCAAAGACGCCGGTCCGGAGGGCCACGAGTGGTGCACCAGCCGGCGCGAATCCAACGCCGCCAATGACGAGGGACTCTGCAGCTGTGGAGACTGCCATCTGCTCAGCTGCAGTCCGCTCATCACAGATGCTACCCGGCGTTGAGGCTCCAGGGGTGTCGTCGCATGCGGTAGGCAAGGTGCAGGCGCAGTCACCGGATCTGGCGACGCCGTCATCCGTTCCAGCGTCAGCGCCAACCTCGGTAACGCAAGACGGTCCGCGCAGCCGCGTGTACTCGTTTGTACCACCGCCGACTGCGGCAGTGACGGGCACGACATCAGCGGAGGATAATGAGGCTGCCCAGGCGCGGACTCTGCGGCGGTGTTTGGCTTTGAATTGGGGCAAGTGCATCCTGCTGAGTGCGCGCACATTGACGCGAGCGGGCGTCTACGACGTCACCGTTCCCTACGCGCATTACACCAATCTCCGCATCGCCCGGCTGCGGTTGCGAGACCGCATGAAGGCGTACCACAGTCGCATGCAAGGGCAGTTCCAGGCTGCCCACGACGAGGTGCGACTTCAACGACTTCAAGGTGTCTTTGAGCGATGGGACGCAGATGAGCAGCGCATGACGGCCAGTGACGCGCAGGTCGCCGGGGACGTCTACGGGGACCGTGTGACGACGAGCGGTCCGTGTGCACAGAAAGAGGTCCTGGGGACGCCTGCACCGTATCCTGCGCGTCATTCGTGCAGCTCGGCTGTGGCATCGATCGACCTCGGGCCCTTTTCTTCTCAGTGGACTCCCTGCCATGCAGGCAGTCGTGAAGGAACACACTCCATCATGGTCACCTCCACCGCTGCATCGGTGTTGCCGACTCCGAGGAAGGGAGGGCGGCGGACTGCGCCTGCGAGGAATGAATCGCTCGGTGGTTTCGTCGACTGTATAGAGGAGCGTCATCACCGCGCCTTCGTCGGATCTTTTTGCTTCGGCACATCGGACCCTGAGAGACTTTCTGCAGACTTTCTGGATCGAGAGCGCAGCAGTGTCGCGGTTCCCATTCATGTGATCGTCTTCACCTCACTCTTCTCCATTCTCGAAGCGATGGGGGACGTCTTACTGTGCGACAGACCGCGACTGAACACCATGGTAACCAATGAGCTCCTGACCCTCCTCTACGAGGCGCACTTGAGTATGCTGGAACCGCTACACGACAGAGCGATGTCTGCCGTTGCACGTACGGCGTCAGCAACGCTATCGTCGAATGCCAAGTCGAGTAGGCCGTCCTCATCGGCGCCGTTGCCCGGTCGATGGGACTGCCCCACCGACGCACTTATGTCTTATACTTTTTCGCCCGGGTCATCCCCACGCCTATTACCTTCCTCCTCCGTCTCCAATGAGTTGTTGTGCCTATCGAACAGCGAGCGTAACGTCAGCTGCAAGGACGACGAGGAGGAACACGGCGACTGCGACAGCGGCAGCGGCAGTGGCAGCGGCAGCGAGGATAATGGCGGTCGAGGACCCACCCAGTTTTTATCGGAGGCTGGCATGGCTTCAAGTCGGCAGCGGCGCCACAGCCAGAAGGCGGACCTTGTGTCCAGCTCCTTGACGGGCTCCAGCGATTGCCCAGGCGAAAGGGGTGGTGTGCACCGGCTCCATGGAAAAGGGAGCGGGGGGCCACTGCCTACAATCACACGTGACGGTCACATTCTTTTTTTAAATGAATACGCGCTGCTTCTCGAGGTGGGGTTGCGCTCTTCTCCGGTTGTCCATCGCTGGCGGACAGAGATCAGTTCTGACTCCGATCACGCGTCTCGCGGCTATGCATCCCTTCTTCACCACCTGCAGCAGCGACAGGTGCAGTGGGCAGAGGCAACTGAGAAGGAGTATCTCTTCTCGCGTAGTCTGGTGCGGCTAATGCTCGGCGTGACGGCGCGTGATGAGCTAGGCAAAATACACGGCAACGTTTTACATGTGGATAACCTCGATATCAGAGGCAGCCGCAAAGGGGAAGTCGTTCCTCGGCTTGGGGTGACCTCCTCCAACGACTTCCTCGCCACCGCGTTCTACTCGGAAGCGTGTGACCCTGGGATGATCGAGGCCACGGGGGAGAGTGTATCCATGATTTCGCCCCATGCGACTGGTGTGACCATCACGAAAGGGGCAGTTGCAGCAGCGGATAGCGTGCCGACCTCTGCGTGCGTGTTGCCGTTGCAGGCAAGCCAAGGTGAGAGAATCCGCTCGTTTGCCTACACTGGCGCTGATGGCGCTGGAAACGCGGCGCGTGACGAGGACAAGGGGACACGGAGCATTCTCAGCGACTCGCCTTTGGTCGATGTTTGGTCGCTGCACACAGTTGACGGCTTTACGGCTGACTTGCTTGACGCTCGTCACCAGCTGCCCATTACCCCCTCAGCCGCCATAGCTGTTCCACTTCCCGCGTCCACGGTGCACTCATCAGCGCATGTCTTGGGCAGATGTCACTCCGAGAGCACCGCTGTATCGACTTCCGAGGCGTCGCCTGGAGTGGCTCCGCTATCGTTGCAGCCCCACTTATCGTTACACAGTTGGAGATCTTTCCACAGTCTGAATTTGATGTGTGGGCAGCAGAGGATGAGTAAGGACGTCTTGGGTGTCTCCGTGCTCGGCGGGCTGTCTTGTATGGCGCTCACTTCTCAGTTGTCAGTGCATGCAGACTTTCCACATTCGGAAAGCAGATTCCGTGGCGCCATGCCTCATCCTTTGTCGCCGTACAGCGGCGCCTGCAGCACTGCACACAATAGCAGCCCCTGTGCTTCGTTCCCCCGTGAGGGGGCGGTGGTGAACAGCGAGGTTGAGCGCGGTGCTCTGGGACTTGCGCCTCAAGAAGCTCCCTTGCTACCAACGACACAGCTCCCATTTTCTCACGCAAGTAAGCCGTTTGGCTACATCGGGCGCCCGGGTAGCTATTGCCTCGATGGTGTCTTACAGAAGCCGCGCCATGCACAGGACGGCGCGATTCTGTCGCCCTCAGCGATGATACCGTACGGGGCAGATGCGCATCACAGCATGGTGCGAGGCCGCTGTGCGACGCGTGTGCTGCTTGCGGGGTCCCGCGGTGCTTTGGAGGATATTGTCTCTCGCATGCCCTCTTCGTGGTCGCTGACGGCGCCGTTTGAATCGCTACGGCGAGAGAATGGGAAGCAGGCAATGACGCAAGGCTCCATCTCGGCTGGCGACAAGCCACCCCTTCAGTGTGGAGAGGGCAATACGGTGCGCTACATACCCGTGCGTGTTATCCCCTCGCCCTCAGCGACGTCCTCGGAGGAGCAGCCTCGTGAGCAGTTCCACAGGATGTTCGTTGCAGAGGGACACTGAGCGAGGCACGGCGCGCTGGTTGCGCCGCACAGGGTCGCTGGGGTGGGGGCGGCGGTGAAGCTGGGGATTGCTCACAAGGTCACCTTCAACGGAATGCCCCATGCCGTGCAGCAATCGCGGAGTGAGGAGAGAACTGTGGATGGGTGGGTGGGGATTGGCTGTATTTTGATTTGTGTGCACCTGCGTAGGGTGCGCGTCTGCGTGGGCCTGGGAAGGGCGTATCGCAGGTCACACCCAAGGCTTTAGCGGGGCAAACCAAGGAACAAGCTCATCGATGGTAGCAGCAACCAAAGGGTTGTTAATGCTATCGATGCCGCCACGCCTTCTGCAGGATGGGGCAGGGAGAGTGTGTGCGTGTGTGTTTGGGAGCCAGAAAGCTCTCTCTCGTTTCAAGACGCATCTACCGGCTGTGATACCTGCCTTTTCTCAGCGCTGTCCGATGAGGTAACGCACGAGTTGCAGATGACACGTCTTTCGCAGTCCCTCTAGTGGTTGGGTGCAAGTGCTTCTAGGAGGTGTTTTTATCCGATAATGTTTTTTTTTTGATTTTGGAGGCTCATGATCGGCGAGCGCGTCAGCTCATACACCAACATGCGAACGCATTTTTTTTTTTTGATATTGATCTCACGGACAACGAGGGTGACCTCTTCTTTGCGGGCTTTACAAGCAGCAAAGACAGCGAGGCATCTGCTTAGGCGGCAGTCCCCATGGTGTGTATCTGTGGTGACTCGCAGATGTGTTTGAGTGTGTACCATAATTACCATTCTTGCTATCATGGCGTTGATCAACATTCAAAAAAAAAATCGAACTCCCTGCGCTTTGCTCATGCTGACCTCTTCTTCCCTCTCTATGACTCGACTTCTTAGGAAGCATCGGCAAGGGGATCGAAGGATTTGTGTGTGTATGTGTATGTGTGGGGTGTATACGCCAGTTATGCTGAGCAAACGTTAGGTCTGCCTGGGTGCAGAGTCGAAAGCAACTGGACGCTGTGTATCTTTGCCACGGATGCAACAGCGCATTGGTTGACGGGTGTGGCCGTGCTGTAGTTTAAAAAAAAAAGAGGTAGTGGATGGTGAGGGTGTTGCTGGTGACTGAAGGACGTACACCGAGCAGCTACATTTGATTATCCTTTCATAAGCACGAGAGGTGTCCCCCCCCCCTCCCCACCTCTTCCCCTCATTCATTCGCTCATCACCAGTGCACCGAGCTCAGAAAGCATCGGGGGTAAAGACCAGGGACTGTGAAAACGAAAAGTTGACGCACTAATGCAATATTCAGCTCATTCTCCCTCCCCCTCTTTTCCCTTCCCGAATTCTAATTCCCAATTTCTGAAAGGTATCCTCCACTCACACCTTCACTGGTCACTCATCTTCGGCACCCCTTAGTTGATTTGACACAAACCCTGGATCTGCTTTATATCTTCCTTTTTTTTTGCCTTTTGCGAAGCAGACCTCTTGCGCTCAGAAGGCAACAGCGACAGAAACAGTGTACTTGCGACGCCTCCATAGCGAGGTACATTCTGTGACACATCCCTCATCCGTTCCTCCTTGCTACTAGTGCATCTTTTTCTCCACTGATTTGGCGCCCCCCCTTTTTTTTTTTGCTGTTGCTTGTCTTTTGATATTGATTCTTTACAGCGCATCATTGTCGTGGAATACTGAGGTTGGGGGGCCAAGGCGGGAGGGGGACAGCGACCGCACGTGAAGGGTGACGTCTGCGCTGTCCTCTTCCCACTTTCTAGACATTTCTTAATATCTTTGCTTAATTCTGTTTGGTTGGTCCCCCCCTCCCTCCCCCCCCCCCAAAAAAAAAAAAAACAGGAGCAATGTTGAGTGCTGCAAGCAGCCAGCCTGCGCCGCCGCTGATACCTCAGCACTCGCCGGCTTTGGTTGGTGTCTCACCTCAGGTGGAGACCACACATCCTGAAAATGAGTCAACAGGAATGCTGGCATCAATTACCCAACGTAGTTTTTCCCGCCGAAGTAGGGCCTCTGATGATCCAACTGCATCGTCGCACAAACACAAGCACAGGCATAGGCGCAAGCGGCGATTGAAGCATTCTGATGCAGGAGTGCCGCCTTGCACAGACAAAGAGGGCTCTCCCCAAAGAACGAGCATTACGTTCGAGTCAGTGAGAGGGATGGAGGGCGATGACACAACAGAGCGGATGCTCCAATACAACGCGGTGGATTTGCCGAGTCCGTTGGTCGACACTGCTCATCCTCACCAGCCGATCGCGTCACCGTCTCCAGTGCTTTCATCGGATCCACACATAATGACTCCAAATGCCGCCTCTGCGACGGTGGCGTACGCGTTGATGTCCCGACGGCCCCTCGCGCATCTGCCCAACGGCGCGGACGCGACGAACCGGGAGGGAATACAGCAGCTGGACACCTCAGCGGTAAGCGTCCCAGGTCGCTCCTTCGGCTCTGTGCTAGCGTCGGGCTCCGCAAAGCAAGTCTCTACCCACCGCAACTACATCAAGAGCCCCCAACATCAGCCGCGGCCGCAGATCACCGCTACCTTGCCCTGCGATCATTCTCAGCATACGGATATTTTCAGCCCCGTTTCTGCGCGAGGGACGGAGGTAGAGGTGGAGTCACAGTCGCAGCCACCCCGAGACGGCAGACAGTTTCCCCTTAGTGTTGTAGCAGTCGCACCAGTTGGCGTGGGCTTCGGCGAAGGCAGTTTGTCGCGCTATCAGTGCCCCAGCTTGGGGCCAGCAGATGGCGGCGGTCTCATCAGTGAGCAAATGGAGGTTGCAGACAAACAGCAGTACAGTGACAAGCGAAGCGGCGCGGGCGACAGTGCTGTCCAGGAGACACACGGAACTTCTCAGCACTCCGAAGTCGGCGTCTCGGATGACGGCTGGGGAAGCGATGATTGGGACAACGGGAATGGTGAAAAACCGCGTTCAGCGGAGCCCTGTTGCTCCTGGTGCGTGGACGTCACGAAGCCGAACAGCTGGCGTTACACCCGGCCACGTCGCCACGCCTTCGAGCGTCCGCTCCACTCGATGCAGTTGATGGCTTTTATATTTGAGTTGTTGCTGATGGGCCTCTTTTGGTCTAGCGTCTTTCCCGGGTACCTCCTGCTCTACACCCAGAACCACGCCGACTGCCTAGGCGAGCTCCTCATCTTCACCATCCTCATGTGTGTCGGGATAGCGTGGCTGTACACGTCCCTTATTTTCATCTCCTTCAAGGACTGCACAGACCACACCAACGAGGGCGAGCTCTGTGTATTCTGCCGCCGCCGCACACACATTGACTCGAAGCACTGCAAATCGTGCAACAAGTGTGTGGAGGGATTTGATCACCACTGCAAGTGGCTGAACATGTGTGTCGGTAAAAAAAATTACCGACTTTTCTTCTCGTTCCTCTCCGCTGCCGTCTACTCGACTTTGGTTGGGTTTGTCGCCGGGGTCACGTGCCTGATACGGTGGTGGCATCTGCTGGCACAGCATCACAACGCCTACTTCCGCGCAGGTCCGGTGGTCATGTGCGTGCTGATCTTTGTGGGTATGGGCCCCATGATCCACTTGCTCCTCTTCCATATGTACCTCTGTATTGCTGGGAAGACCACCTACCAGCATATTCTTGGCAAGCGCCAGACTCTCGAGGATTAGTTAACCCAGCGAATTCCGGAGGAACCACGGAATCAGGGGAGCTGGGAGCTGCCGTACTGTCCTCGATCACAACACCGACTAGAGTTACGTCTCGTTTCACCATCTATTTTGTTACCGAGGGCAGAGAGGGGAGTCATCGCAGACAGGACATCTTCACAAGGAAGGATGTTTCCCAGCAATTGCGGTGGGGAGAGTTACCTCCTTCTGGCGTCCCTGGAGTGTTGTGGCTACGCCGTGCCACGTCTCGCTCATCTTTCTCGGTGCCCTACCCTGTCTCTGTGTACCTTTCCATGCCGCCGCGGACTGGTTTCTTTTTTTTTTTTGTGTGTGTGTGTGTGTGTGTGTACCTGTCCTCTACCTCACCTACTCAATATATGAATGTCACACACGTACTCCTTTGCGTTTCTTTCGTCTTCTGGGCTTTCTCTTTTATTCATCGCCTCACATCTCTTTAGATTCCCTCTGCCGCCGTCCCTCATTTTTTTTTTTTTGTCTGCCCCCCCTCCCCTCTTTCCGCTGAGAAGTGTTGGCGATGTTCTTCAGAGTAGATGACAGCCGCTGCTGCAAACTGTAGAGGGATTTCTGCATCTTTTCCCTCCTCTCATCGCTTTATTACACTACATTTTTCTTATTTACGTTCTCGTGTGCTGATGTGTGGCTTATTTTTCCTTTTTTTAGCTTCAGTGTTTTTTGGTTTTCTGTGTGGGTGGCTCATGACGCTGCGACACTAGCTCTCTCCCCCCTCCATCCCCCCTCCCCCCCCCCCCCACACACACACTCGCCCATCTTTACGTTTATTTACATGGCACCAGTTAAGGAGGTTGTTGCATATTCGCACCTATTTCTTGATGGGGTTGGCAGCGGCCAGGTAAAGGTTAGAAGAGGGAAAGATATATATATATATATATATATATATATATATATATATATATATTAGCTACGCCTGTGTGTGTCTTGGGAGACTGCGTACCCCCGTCCATCTTCTTCCTCTGCTTGCTTGTGATGTGATGATGCTGGGTCATATTGGTGGCTGTGTGCCGATGCGATGCGTTGGGTCCTCTCGGGAGAGATCACTGTAGAGGAATCATTTATTCTCCATCTTCACTGCTCTGTGCTCAAGTGCATTTCCATTTCCCCCATCATTTCATTGTCGTGACTCTGACTGATTTGAAGACTGTCAATGCACCGAGTGGTTATATTTATATTTTGAATTATTTTTTTTTTCCAGTTATACTTAAATGACGTTTTTATGACTGCGGCTGATTTTTTAAACTTCTTCCGGGGCACCTGCGCGGCTATCTCAGATAGCCAACTGATCAGTTGCGGCAGCAACTTTGATGACCAAGTATACGAGATATCCCCTCATATGTCTGAACATCTCGACAGCCGAGCGTGCACACGAACACCCAAAACACCAAGAAGCGAAATAGCTGTTTTTTTTTTTCATATTTTTTAACCACTCTTCTTTATCTGGCACTCAATGTATGTATACATATGTGTTTGTCTGTGTGAGGGAGGGGGTGGGGCAAGAGAAGCGGAGTGGGAAGGGTGGGGGGAGGGCGGGTGGCAGTGTTGATGTTGTGCATCACAAGAGGGAGTGCTACGTACCAACAGACGCATGTCGATAAGAAAAGAAAGGAAAATCATTCGATGATCTTGAGGATGATTATGTTATGTGTGTGTGTGTCCAAAGCCCGTGCACACACGCGCCGCTGCTATCACAAGAAAACTAAGAGCAGCTGGAAGGAAAAGGGCCTCCCTCTTTGCAAGCTTCACCGCTACACGCGACTTCGCGAATCTAGACATGGGGAGAACAAACAATTAACCGAACACAACCAAAATGTAGAGAGAGAGGGAGAGGCGAGCAAGTGGCGTGCTCCTCGTTTTCTTCCATGGTGTTCGTCATGTAGGCGACAAGGCAGACACTCCTGATGCCACGAGACTACCTCAGTGTAGGTGCGCACTGTTTGGATGTCGAGGATGATGGACAGCTTTTTGTTCTTGCTGCCTCATCTTTCTTTCTTCTTTCTCCTCATCGGTTTTTCTGGAGGACGAATGTATACCCCGGGAAATCTTCTCGCCGGCTCCGTCTCCCCTGCATTTCTCCCTGATGAGACCACTGAGGCGTTCCGTAGCTTCTTCTTCTTCCCCCCCTTTTTTCCCCCTCCCCCCCTCAGGTGTCAACTCACGCTGCACACTGTTCATCATACCCGCGGTACGGTTATGCGGACATCACCGCGGCACAGAATAGATTCCTAATTTCACCTGTTGATCTTCACAGTTATCGTTGGGCACAGTCAGGGTCGAGGTGGCCCTGACCCCCCCCCCTCAAAATGTACACGCCCGGCAATCAAGTGCCTGTCGATAGAACGGAGGCGACAAACGTGGAGGATGTGCCCGTCATGGAGCTAGCTCCGCAACTGCCACTGGGTGCGAGTGAGAGTCATTCACAGCGGCGACTCGTGAGCCACAGCGACACGCAGGGCGGTAGTGATGCACCCCTCAAGGCGTCGCACCACGGCGTGCAGGCATGGGAGCTATCTTCTACAGAACGCGAGGCAGTTCGGCAGCGCTTGCGACCAGAAGGTATGTTCAGCCCTTCTGCTGCAAACGAGGGAGAAACAGATGCATTCGTGATAACGGACCAGCAGCAGCGCGACACACGTCTCGCGTTTGGCGAAGCGGACAACGATGTTTTGATGCACATTACCACCCGTCACGCTGAAACGGAGATGGGCGTGGATGGGGAAATGAAGGCTGTGCATAAAATTATGAGCGGGGAGGCAACTGGCAGTCATGAGAGCAACCGGTCGAACTTGGCGCTAAGGGGGGCTGGTCATGCAAACCCTCTAAGCAATGTCTTGGTAGGGCATTCAACGAGCAATGCGTCGGAAAAAAACGGAGCAAATGATAGCAACAACGCGGGTTGCAACAATGACGTCTTCGAGTCTCGCTCGGAGCAGCCACTAGCATCATGCTGTGTGGACACGCACCGCTATCCCGATGGCTGGCGACTAACGCGGCCTCGACGCCATGCCTTCGAGCGTCCGCTGCATTCCTTTCAGATTGGCGGCCAATTGTACACACAAGCAATCCTCGCTTTGTTTTGGTCGAGTGTGTTCGTGGCCTACTTACATATTCACACCCAGGATAATGCGGATTGCCTCGCTGAGCTGGTGGTGTTTCCTTCCCTAGTCACTTTTGAGATGGTGTGGGTGTATTTGTTTTTTTTCTTAGTATCCTTCAAGGACTGCACAGATGACCGTGACGAGGGTGACCTGTGTGTATTCTGCCGCCGCCGCACGCGTGCGAGCTCGAAGCACTGCAAATCGTGCAACAAGTGTGTGGAGGGATTTGATCACCACTGCAAGTGGCTGAACATGTGCATTGGGAAGGCTAATTATTCTTTTTTTTTTTGCTTCGTAACCGCATCTATCTTCAGCCTACTCACAGTACTTGTCAGTGCAATTTGTTTGCTGGTACGGTGGTGGGAGCTGTTGGCAGAACATCACAATGCCTACTTCCGCGTAGGCCCCATGTTGCTCTGCATATTTTCTGTACTCGGCATGGGACCTCTTCTCCACTTGTTTGTGTATCATGTATACTTGACTCTCATTGTGCGACAAACGACTTACCAACGTATCATCCTTGTGCGTGAGGAGTCGTTCCACATACCGGAAGAGGGAACAGCTTCACAGAAAAACAAAAACTCTAGGTGCTGTAGCTAACGTCGTCGTGGGGCGATGTTCATGATGGGCGTTCTCAGAGTTGCCACGTTTCATGCACCATTTTTTTTTTCTTTTTTACCGCTCGCCATGTATTGACGTCCGTTTGTGTGCACGTGCATATGTGCGCAAGTGTGTAAAACAATCATAGTGTGTGTGAACTTCGTTGCTATATTTTTGTATATATTTATATAGGTGCTCGTCCTTTTTCCCTTCCTCTTTTAGATCTCGCGCGCGTGTGTGATTGTCTTTTTTTTTCTTTTTTTTCTTTCAGGCGGTTCGGGAGATTATCTGCTCTTGTCTTGGTTCCTCTTGACCAGTTTGGTGTATATATGTATATTTATATACACATGTACATATCTGGTTTGGGATATAGTGCACGGTTGCTTTACTGCCTCCCCTTCCATCCTTTTCTTTTTTTTTTCAGGTTTCGTGGTGCACGTGATCCATAGCCGGTGTGGCCCATGCGTAAGAAGCGCCTTGGGTATATACATACATATATATATATATATATATATGTGTGTGTCGGCACGCACACACACACACAGTCAAGCGTGCATCTACTTATGTGTGTCTATATAAAAGTTTTGTTAACATAAAAATATATATAGTATCATTGTTACAAAAAATTCACTTATCTGCTGCCCCCCTCCCTCATTCATATATATATATATATATATATATATATATTACGTATCAGCACACATAAATATTCATTTATGTTTCTAGGTGCGTCATTTTTTTTTTTGCGAGTGTGTACTTTTTAACTTCCCGTTAACCCGTATCACCTATATGTATGACCAACAATACAGTGCATGCAGTGTTCCTCTTCATTATCATTATTATTATTATTATTATTATTATTATTAGTTTCATTTTTTTGCTGTGTTGCCAAAGGACTATGCTTTTAAATTTTTCGATTTCTCTTATATTTATATTTATATATGTAGATATTTATATAAATGTTCGGCTGGCACTCTCTCTCTATTGTTGCAGCTTCTAGGTTTATTTCGCCTCTTTTCCGCCTTCTCATCTACGCATCCCAGTGTTCCCCTTCCCCCTCCTCCTCCTCCCCGCCCCACATATATGTATGTGTGTGTGTGTGTGTGTGTGTGTGTGTGTGTGCTGGTGGAGAAAAAAATCTCTGCCGCTTCTGGATCCCCTGAAATGGTTTTGTTTTCTATGTTTCTGTTGTTAGTGCGTTGGCGCATACACAAATGTACACATCTTTCTTCTTGCCATGTGCTGCCATGACCGATTTTTTTTTTTTTAATTCCTCTCTCCCGGCTCCTCCTCGTTACAGGCGAACACGCATGTGGACATACCTGCTATAATGGCAGTGGTGAGGTGGTAGTGTTCAAACATTTTTGCCCCTCCCCCTCCCCCTCCTCTCCTCATCAACGAAAAAAAACGTTGAGGAATTTTCTCCCCATCTTCTCTAGATTGGGTACCACAACTTCCCCCCATCTTCCCCCCTCCAACTTGTTTCTCCATCCTTCTCTTGGTGTCCACAGCGTATGTGACGAGCACGCCGCGTAGGCCTACAACTCCTACGATTTTTTTGTGAGGCTTTTAAGGGTCCAAATCGGCGAATGGGCGAAGGGGAGAGATAAGAGGTCTCAAATGCAGTTGATGAGCATGCTCGCACTATACGTAAGGTAGACGAGGCATGGACGTGACTAGTGCTACAGACTGTACCTCGATCTTCAACACTCGCCCCTGGAATGGCCTCCTCCACCCTTTCCGAGTCTCATCATGTGTCTGTGTGTGTGTGTGTGTGTGTGTGTGTGTATCTTTGTAGGGGGGGGGTCACGTCTTGCTAAGCCTCAAACGGGCTGAGTGGGCATTCGTCGCCGAGTGTGTCGGCCGTTGTCATGTGTTGCTACGGCTGCTCCGTGCGAACGAGGCTATGTAGTCGTATGTTCGAATCGTGTCACGGCAACGTCATAAAAAAAAAAAAAAGATGTGGGCAGGTTTTTATTTTGCCTTTTCCGGCATTCACATTTCATTGCTGCTGGTTTTCTCCGCCATTGCAAATAAAGAGTTGCTGATAGACGAGCAGTCTCATCAGTCAACTCCTGTGCATATGGGCCTAGGAGGAATGGAGGGGAAGGTGTCTCTCTCTCTCTCTCTGTATATAAACAAAGCAACCCCAAAGGTAGCTGTCTCCTTGACATTGACGATGCGATGCGATGCGATGCGATGCGCTTTCGCACGTACACACACACATAGATGTATATATATATATATATATATATATATATATATTGTGCAGGCCTATATGCGAGGGTTTCATTGGGCATAAAGAGAGTTGAGTGCATGTACTTTCACTAGTTGTCCCATTGGTGGACACCTATTCGCATGTTCTCATGGGAGTGGGAACAGCTCTCGGTCGTATACTTCTTCGAGCCCCCTCGACATCTTTCTGCTGTGTTCGTGCCTCCTTTCATGAAATCGCGCAGTTCTTCGCCCCTGCTTCTTCTTGTACCCCTGTCCTCCTCCGTCTCTCCTGCCACTTTTCTCGCTCTCTCCCTTTTTTTTTTTGTGCATCAACCGAACGTACTTGGTGTGCATCACTGCACTCCCTTTTATACTGCTGTCCGTGCAATGCTTACGCCACCCTTGGGAGAAAAAATCATCATTGCAGCGCGGTCATATATACATCTATTCATCGCCGTTATCATAGCTATTTCCCGCCCTCCCTGTCCTTCCTCACCAGCGGATCTTTTTTTCCCTCTTTGCCCCCTCTTGAAAGACTCTTCTCTGTCTCCATTTTTTCTTCATTATTTTTTTTTTCAAATCTTAGTCTCTGTCCAAATTACGTAGTGTATCTGTGTCTGTGTGTGTGCGCGTGTGTGTGTGCGTATGTATGTACGTACTCGTTGAGTCACGGGTTCTTTTTATGAAAATACAAAAAAAATTGATATCATCATCGGCATCATTTTATCTTTCTTGTTAGTGGCGGGAGGAATTGTATCCTCTCTTTTTTTCTCTCTCACCTGCACTTGTTTCTACTTGCCCTTCGGTGTTGTTATTTCTTTTGTGACTCAAGTCTTCCGTCGCCATTGACGTTGTCTTGTGCGGGCGAGCTAGCTCACTGCACCCCTCACCGCCGCTGCGCTGTCTCTCCCCCCCTACCCACACACACACACACACACACACACGTCCATATTCTCCTCTCTTTTTGTTCTTATCTCGTTTTTTTTTTTACATTTGTTTTTTTGGAGACGTCAACGGCTGCGGACTACGCTTAGAGCAAAGAGATCACTGGAATCATGCTGGGCGAGCTATTCCTTCTCCTGGCCGTCGGCGTGGCGCTGTACGGCTGGTATTTCTGCAAGTCGTTCAACACCACCCGGGCCTCCGATCCGCCGGTGATTCCTTGCACCACACCCTTTGTAGGCCATATCATCCAGTTCGGTAAAAACCCGCTCGATTTCATGCAGACTGCAAAGAAGAAGTACGGCGGCGTCTTCACCATGAACATCTGTGGTAACCGCGTCACTGTTGTCGCGGATGTACACCAGCACGCCAAGTTCTTCACACCGCGCAACGAGATACTCTCTCCGCGCGAGGTCTACGGTTTTATGGTTCCCATCTTTGGCGAGGGCGTCGCCTACGCCGCGCCGTACCCCCGCATGCGGGAGCAGCTCAATTTTCTCGCCGAGGAGCTCACCGTTGCCAAGTTTCAGAACTTTGTCCCGTCCATCCAGCACGAGGTGCGAATGTTTATGCGTGCCAACTGGAACAAGGAGGAGGGCGAGATAAACATTCTCGAGGACTGCAGCGCGATGATCATCAACACCGCTTGTCAGTGCCTCTTCGGCGAGGACCTGCGAAAGCGCCTTGATGCTAGACAGTTTTCCGAGCTCCTGGCGCGGATGGAGAGTTGCCTGATCCCGGCCGCCGTCTTCTTGCCGTGGATCCTGAAGCTCCCTTTGCCGCAGTCCTACCGGTGCCGTGCAGCCCGCGGTGAGCTGCAGGACGTTCTCAGTGAGATCATTATCGCTCGTGAGAAGGAGGAAGCCCAGAAGGACAGCAACACGTCGGACCTGCTTGCGGGTCTGCTCGGCGCAGTTTATCGCGATGGCACTCGCATGTCGCAGCACGATGTGTGTGGCATGATCGTTGCGGCCATGTTTGCCGGCCAGCATACATCCACCATCACCACCACTTGGTCTCTATTACATCTGATGGACCCTCGCAACAAGAAGCATCTGGAGAAGCTGCACCACGAGATTGATGAGTTCCCGGCGCAGCTCAACTACAGCAACGTTATGGATGAGATGCCGTTCGCCCACCAATGCGCAAGGGAGTCGATCCGCAGAGATCCGCCATTGGTATTGCTCATGCGCAAGGTTTTGAAGCCGGTTCAGGTGGGCGAGTACGTAGTTCCGGAGGGCGACATAATCGTCTGCTCCCCGCTCCTTTCTCACCAGGACGAGGAGGCGTTCCCGAATGCGCGCGAGTGGAACCCGGAGCGCAACATGAAGCTCGTCGAAGGCGCCTTCTGTGGTTTCGGTGCTGGTGTGCACAAGTGCATCGGTGAGAAGTTCGGACTCCTGCAGGTGAAGACGATTCTGGCGACAATCCTGCGCGAATACGATTTCGAGCTCCTCGGTCCTTTACCGGAGCCCAACTACCACACCATGGTGGTGGGCCCAACACTCAGCCAATGCCGCGTCAAGTATATTAAAAAAAAGAAAAATTCTACCGCATAGAACACGAAGAGAGGGAAAGGAGGTAGGGAGGGGCGGGGGGGGCTTCTAAAAGAGCTTTTTTCCACCCAATCAGACACACGCAGGCACACACAGAAGCATACGTATATATATATATATATATATATATGTGTGTGTTTGTGTGTGGTCTGTGGGCATGTCGCCTCGTTTGCTCACTCCTCTTTTCGATTTTCATATTTTGCACGTCTTTTGTTGCTTTGCCGCAACTATCAAAAAAAAAAAGAGGACTGATGGAGGACAAAAAAGAGCGCAGGGGTTGTCTTTGTTTTATCCGAGGGGGTAGTGCAGGGGGAGGGGGGGGGCAAGTGTTTTCTGATTTCTCGTGCGATCATGATCATGGACTGGAGAGTCTTTCCTCTACCCCCCCTTCTCACTATTCCCCCACTTCTTCCCCTCGCCGCGCTGCGCACTGCCAAAGGAGAACTGAACTGCCCATGCGATCCTGAACATTGGACGGGAGGTACGCTGTCAGGGTGTGTGCATGCGATCATCTGTGGTAGTGCAACCGAAAAGAAAAGTAGCGGGGGTGGGTGGGGGGGGGGGAGGTGTGCGGTGTGCAGTCGGGAAAGAGAGGTAGGGCGGGCATACACTTATTTGGTTGCATACCTAATAAGACGGCATGTAGCCTCGTACACCTCAACAGGTGTTACCCCGCTGCGCTGGCAAGATGACAACGGTAGTCGCGCGGTGCCGAAAAGGAGTATTGGATACATCGGTCAGCAGTATATATATATATATATAATATATATATGCCTGTGTGTGTGTATATATGTGTTTGCTCTTCCTGTTTCACCACTTGGGTTGTACAGTGTAGGAGTAGAAGAAAGATTATGTTTTTCCTTCTTCGTGGCGCGGAAATCTAGCAAGTCTGAGAGGGGAGTCGTTGAAACAGGGAGAGGTTCAAAAAAAAAAAATGTATGTGGAGAGAGCGAGGGAGGGAGGAAAACCCGGGACGATGTGCAACGTTAGCTGCGTTTGCCTATGCAAACGAGAAACCGAATGTCCTGGATGTTTGTCGTGATTGCGAGCACACGTGCAGGTTGCTTTCGTTGGTACGTGTCCACGGAGTCACGCGTGTATACTCGCATCCATGGGTGCCGCCTTTGTGCGCTCTCTCTCTTCTGAGCGATAATGGCTTGTATGCTTTTGGGGGTTAGAGGTGGCGCACTGAGAGGTCACTGAACGAAAGGTAAACTTATGGTGGGAGAGGTCATCTCAATAGATTCGCAACAACAATGTATTTTTCTGGGAGACTTCGTATCCGTACAGCATCGGAAGGCTTATGATGCATCCAAGCCGACATTTATGGCGCACGCCTTCACGCTGCTCCGCGTTTCTCATCATCAAGGCGTTGCCCCCCCCCCCCCCCCCTTCCTTCCTCGACTGTATGGTGGAGGTAATTTTTTTTTTGTTTTCTGAGGTGTGAAACATCGATCTTTTGATATCTTTCTTTTATGCATACCTTAGACGTTATGCGATGACTAAAGCGTATGTGCATGTCTCTGTGGTGATGAGATTACAATGCACACTTCAGCACTGTCTGACGAGTGCTAGGTGGTTGAAGTTTTCTTCCTTCCCCGTCTTTCCCCAGGGTCCCCCTCGCTGCAGTGCGGCGCGTAGGACGGGCTTGGCTGGCCTCGGCATCCACATCTTCCTCACTCTGCGTCGCTGTCGTCTTCGTTCCCCCCCCCCCCCCCCAGCGGAAGCGAAAACACCGAAGTTCAGCGGCTGCCATTTTTTATTTTGTTTTCCCCCACATTTACTTGTGCACGTAAGCGTGTGTGTTTGTGTGTGTCTTCGGAACTTGAGATTTGCAAAGCTTTTTTACTTCTCAGTCGCTGACTGTTGGTCCTCTCCTCTTTTTGTGATACTTTTCTGTTTTTTTTTTTCCTCTCTCTTCCTACCTCTAACTTTTTCTTTTTTCCCCCTTTTTTTTTGAGTATTTTGCGTGAGATTTAGGGCGCACATGTACGTGTTTGTTTGTGTCTTTTTAGTTTTGTGCATTTGTATGTTTTTACAAGCGTTGCCGTTGTGCCGTGTGGTCTTCTCCCCCCTCACTCTCTTTTTCTTTTCTTTCCTTCCTCTCCTCCTCCTCATGGAAGACAGGGCACAGAGGTGGAAACTGCCGAGGCGTAACGTGAAGAAGGTGCTATGGCCGCTCTTGTACGGAAGTGTCTGCTCGACGGTCAGACACATGAGGAGGAGGAGAAGAGAGGTGAATATACATCAAATGAGGTCTCCACGAATTTCCAGGGAAACTTAGGCGACAAACAAACAAACAAACAAAAAAAAAACACTCTTGGAATGCCTGTCTCGCGTCTTCCACAGAAGTTTGGCTGGCTTTCCTCTATCTCCTGTGCTGACTGCGAACTGCTCCTCAACGAGATGTGACCTATACCCTAAACGGCGAAAAAGAAACAACAAAAAAAAACATGCGAGAGAATTATTGATGCTTGGAGGGAGGGAGGATTCGTTGTGTAGTCGATTTTCCTTGGACACTGCGAGTGGATGATGAATGCCTCAATCGTTTTCGCGGTTTGCCTCGATGTGCGATGTCGTATGCGCCGCTTTTGTGTTAACTTCTCCTCCTCCTCCTCCCTTCCCCTCCGTATTGAAACTTTTTTTTGTTTTTGCAATTATGAGCAATACCGGGCATGTTGACAAGGTGGAGGGTGGGGGGGAATGAAGATGAGTTTGTGTGTGTTAGTGTGTATGGGGAGACTAGTAGTGTGCGCGACGGTGTATCCGTCATGGACGTCATTTCTTTGTGTGTTTGATCTATTTTCAAATTTTCCGTGACATTGTACACACATGTTTCTGAGCATTGTTCTAGGACATGCACGATTCTTGCGGTGAGGGTGTACTCACTTTCTCCAAGGGCTCCTCTCTCTCCATGCTTGACCCGGCCCGTCTTTCGGTTCCTCTCAAGGCCTGTATGCTGATGTATTCTCGATTCTCCTCCGTGTACCGCTCCAATACCCTCTCATCTCTCGCATACGGTTTGGCCCCTCTCGGCCGGCTCTGCGCTCGCGCACTGGTGTGTACCCCCCCCCCTTCACTCCATATATACATATATATACATATATATACATATATATATATAATGTGTGTGTGTATACACCCGTGGTGTCTTTTTGCATCGCTGACACCGCCCTCCCCTCTCCCCCCTCCTCCCTCCCCCGTGTGCACCGAAAGAACCGCGAACGAATCATGTCGCACTCTGCCGATCTCCAGTGGATTCTGGTCCGCCAGAACAGCCGCTTCCTGCAGAAGCGCTGCGGCGTCCGCATGAGCAACGACCCGTTCAACAACAGCGGCAACTGGACGAAGCGCCACTCGGGCTTCCTGAACAGTAAGGCTGCTGTTGTGAAGCCGGCGAAGGGCGGTGCGATCTGTGTGACGCTGAAGGCTGGCGACAGCAACAACAAGCCGTCTCAGACGTATAAGAAGGTCATTCTGCCTTCCAACGTGCGGGCGTCTGAGGTGAGCCGCGCAGTGGCTGCTGTGCGTCCGGACCTTGCCGACGTGGCGTTCCGCCGCGCGCGCCGCATGGCCTCCATTGCCAGCCGCACGGCGAAGGTTTGCGCTGCTCGCAAGGCCCGCTCCGCGAAGATCCAATTCGCGCGCAAGTCGGTGCGTGCGAAGCGTAACTAGGCTGCGCGTGCGTTGACGTGTGCTTGTAGTTAAACGCGGGATAACGACAGTCGATTCTTTTGCGCTTCTTTGCTCGTTTTCCTTTTCTTTTCTTTCTTTTTTTGCCATTCTCTCCCGTTTTCCGTTTCTTGCTTTCGCTATGGCAGCGAGACAACGCGCTCCGTCCGTTCTACTCATGTGCTTCTGCAATGCAGCGCTGTTGGCCGCGGTCACAGCGTGTCAAGCACAACTACAGAGGTGGAGTGGAGTGGTTAGAAAAGCAGGAGGAATCTCTTCGATAGTTATATAGACACACCCACAGAAACAGGCAGGTTGGCGATGGGCGGTAGTCTCGGAGTAGGCCCGTTCTCTCGCCTTATGTTGGGCGGCACCATCTTCTTTTGTTTCTCATTGCCTGCAAAGTGGCAACTGTGGTCGGCGTACGGAGAAGGCAGTGTGCGCAAGTCTGATGGTTTCACCGTTCTCCCGCTCTTTAGTTTTTGTTTCACGGTGCATGTGCATGTGTACATGGGCGTGTGTGTAGACTTGAAGATGGGGCTACTGATGCGAGGTATGCTAGCGTTGATTCGAGAATACACACGCACACACCCACACACACACATACACGAACCTGTGTGTGATGAGTGCAGCAACTCCGCAGCTGCCTACCTGTCCCCATGCACCAGCTATAGCTCTTTGCCGTGAGGGCGAGATGAGCTCAAAACATGTTCACAGTTTAATTTTCGCTCTTTTCTGGAATTCTTTTTTTCTTTCTCGATGATCTCGTTTCGTTTCACGTCGCGCCTTTGGTTCCTGCTCCATGGCGTATATAAACCGCAACACGGACTTCGCACCCACAACACATCCCATGTGATATAACATCACCACTAGGCGGTTTTGATCTTTTGTGTCCTGTAGAGTCCCCGTCATCCCTTTATTCTTCGATACTGCCTCTGTGCTCGTCGCGGTGGGCGTCATAAAGAGGCAGGGGTGGCGGGAGAAGGAGGTTACTAGGCATGTCAGCACGCTGCGTTGGCGCCTCGTTATTCTTCACCTCCGCTCTCCAAGGTTGCCCAATTTTTTCCTTCGTGCGTGTGTCGAAGTGTTTAGCTGTACGCAGACATACGCTCAGGCACACATCAGGGAGGCTCGGGCAGGTTTGGATGACACATCCTATCGAAGAGGATCTCACTACATTTACACTGGCATATCGCTAAGCGACTGCTGACAATCCCTCGAGTAGGTAAGCACGCGAATCCAGACGTGCTGTGTGCTTCGTGCCACACAGTTTTTTGTCGCGTCTAGCTGTGCCACTATTTTTGTTACGTACGCTAACAGGCTGCTCAACTCAGATTGCTGAAAAATCATTGAGAAGGCGCAGTTATAGCTTATAGAGGCCTTTCCCTAGTGCGTGACACGTGCAGTAGAACAGGCGGTGTGAACAGTGCTTGTGTGCATGCCTGTGCCCCTCTCCCCCACTCCCACCTCCTTCTTAACCAGATCTTGTAATCAATGTCCACCACCTTTGTGGGCGTGTACGCCCTGGCGCTGAAGGAACTCGACCCTGCCGCTGGGGATCTTTTTGGGGCACTGGAGGATAAAATACTTCACTCTGCTGCATGTCTGCTCAAAAATGTGGAGCTGATTGCGTTGCGTCCAGCGGTAGCGAGCGCTTCAGCACGTGCACTGCCTACCGCTATCTTGGACACTCAGCCGGTCACCGGCTCCGAAGATAGCGACGTGGATGCTGTGGGTGATGCATCGCTGACATCGTTTATGTTACGTTACGTACGGGAGACCCTCCAAGCGAGTGTTTTCCATTCACATCAGAGGAGAGTTGCTTCTTCCGCGATTTTATCTTCTGCGCGTCTAGTCAAGGAGATTGCTCGTCTGAGTCACCATTTCGAGGCACCCAGCTCGTCCCCTTTGTCCTCGCCCTTCCCAACTCTCGTCCTCACAAGCCTTAGTGAGTCATGCCAAGGTGTTCTCGTGTTGTCGGCGTTGTGGCTGAGTACGAAATTGTGGACGGCGATATCCGAGAGCTCGATACTGAGCGGCCTCATCGCATGTTTTCTACGTTTGTCGTCGTCATCAGGCACCGAACGAAACACAGTCGGAACCGCCTGTGAAGACGATGCTCTGAAGCGGACATTCAACGAGGAGCCATGTTTGCTCAGAGGGAGCCCCTTGGGTGCCACGACGGTGAAGATGGTGGTCACAGATGCGCTGTGTCGCGCCTCCACACCGCCTTCCTCGGCGGATGACCCTATGGAGCGAGGCTCACATAGAGGCATATCAAGTGGTCGGGTAGAGCTTACCAATGGGCGCGAAGTCAGTACTGCCTGTCTGTCTCGTCAACATCTTCTTCACAACGAAGAGTTTGTATCCTGTGATTCACTGGCGCACCGCACATGGCTTGACAGCGGAGTCTCAGAAGCAGCGGAATGGCTGGCGCGGGATGTCGAGGATACCGAGATGATACTGCTTCGGTGCAGCGGGTACAGCATTCCTCTCTGACTGGTCCTGCTCCTTTTTTTTTTTTATCCCTTTGCAAGTGTCTCAGTTAGAAATGACGAGAGAGGGAGGGGCGTTTGCAGGAAATATGTTTCGTCAGGGGCCGTTGCGGGTTCAAATGACTGGAAAGCTGGCTCCTCCACGGTGCCGTGTGCGGTGCAGGTATTTCGGCTGAGTTCTGTTCCTGTGAAATGCAGCTCCTCCCTCTCCTCCTTAAAAGATATATATATATATATATATATATATAAGAGGGATAGAAATGTCAAGTGGTGTCTGAAATGCTGAGGAGGAGGAAGGCGTACGGATACACTTGAAGTATTTTAACGCTATCCCCCACCCCCGCCTCCGACGGTGGGTGTGGTGCAATTTTTGAGCATGAGCCACACGTGCCTCGTATATTTTGATCCTCTAAGAGGTACGATGGAGCTGTAGAAAAAGATGTTCGCAATCGTCGATTTTTTTTTGTTTTCTTTGCGGGATTTGAGGTGAGCTTATATAAAAATACATGGAGACACCGTGTGCTTGCTGGTTGGGGTTCACCTAATGTTATCGTTCAGAGAAAGAAAATTCAGATGAGAAGCAGTCGCAGCGGGCGGGGGGGGGGAAGGTGGTGCGAGAATGGCATCTGTCGTTCGCGGATGCTTCTATTGTCGTTGGCATCCCCTAATTCTTTGCTTCTTCACTTGTTCGCAGTCTTTCAGATCATTCGCTAGGTCAGCTACCTCCGTTAGCATTTCTGTCCGGGATAACAGGTATGTGCATTTGTGCTTGCACCAACGCCTCCTGTTCTGCCCTGTTCGAAGACCCATGCGTGGCCAGCCACTCTTGTAGAGAGGCGCTACCGTAGTCGTTCCACACTCTGTTTTTTTTTTCTCCGTGAGCTCTGGCTGACTGTGCGTTACTACACACAATTGTTTGTAAAATATCGTCTCTCCATGCTTGACCCGGCCCGTCTTTCGGTTCCTCTCAAGGCCTGTATGCTGATGTATTCTCGATTCTCCTCCGTGTACCGCTCCAATACCCTCTCATCTCTCGCATACGGTTTGGCCCCTCTCGGCCGGCTCTGCGCTCGCGCACTGGTGTGTACCCCCCCCCCTCTTCACTTCATATATACATATATATACATATATATA
>CM007331.1:468006-478066 GCA_000333855.2 Endotrypanum monterogeii
CGACAGCAACAACAAGCCGTCTCAGACGTATAAGAAGGTCATTCTGCCTTCCAACGTGCGGGCGTCTGAGGTGAGCCGCGCAGTGGCTGCTGTGCGTCCGGACCTTGCCGACGTGGCGTTCCGCCGCGCGCGCCGCATGGCCTCCATTGCCAGCCGCACGGCGAAGGTTTGCGCTGCTCGCAAGACCCGCTCCGCGAAGATCCAATTCGCGCGCAAGTCGGTGCGTGCGAAGCGTAACTAGGCTGCGCGTGCGTTGACGTGTGCTTGTAGTTAAACGCGGGATAACGACAGTCGATTCTTTTGCGCTTCTTTGCTCGTTTTCTTTTCTTTTTTTTTTGCCATTCTCTCCCGTTTTCCGTTTCTTGCTTTCGCTATGGCAGCGAGACAACGCGCTCCGTCCGTTCTACTCATGTGCTTCTGCAATGCAGCGCTGTTGGCCGCGGTCACAGGGTCACTATTGGTACCCCTCACACAAAAAATAAAAAAAACACCCAAGAAGCCTTGGAGCGCGAAAAACATCAGCGATGTTTCCTGTACCTAAAAAGGCGCCGCCCGTTCCCGTCGTGTAGCTATCGATATCGAGGGTACCCAACGAGGGTGTCAGGGATGGGTATCTCGCTGCCTTCCTCTCGCCGACCTCGCTTCAGTTTTTTTTTTTGTGTGTTTTCTGCGAGTGACTGGGGTGGGTGGATGGATGGACGGTACGTCTAGGTGAAGCGGCGGTTGTGTTCCTTTCCGAAAATCTCCACAGTTTTACAATGCAATCGTTTTATGCGTTGGTTGACCACTGATGGTAACTCTGCGCTTGAAAGTGGAGAGGAAGAGAGCGGCATTGCTTTCATTTATTTTTCCTGCCCAGGTGTTTTCTGGGCCCTGTGTACTGCTCTCGCTGAACTGCTCGCGGGATTTCGCCACACGATCACACGTCGCTGAATATATACGGCGTCTTGTGGCCGCTCTTGTGTATGTAATTGACTCTCCTCATTCCCTCCTTTCCCCTCATGGTTTTTTTTTTGTATCCTTCAATCCGTGGTGAAACTCCCCCACCTCATCCACCTACCGGTGTGGCCCCCATGTCGCATGTCATCGTTGCTGTCGTCACCGTCTCGCTGTTTTGCTTTAAGAGCGACGTCTAGCAACTCTGCCCTTCTTTTTTTTTTTCATTTTTTGTTTCACTCACACATTTTCACACCCACACCTGCGGGCCTACACAGACGCCAACGTTTGTGCCCCCCCCCCTCTCCTTCCCCCATCTGCTGCACCCATTTGGAAGGGTCATTATGAGACTGAAGAACACGGCGCTATGCTGCGCATTTGCGTGGTCGCCAGTGGTGCTGGGCAACCCACCCCTTCTCGCCACCGCGTCCTACAGCGGAACCATGGATGAGAACTTTAGCAGCGACGCGTTCCTGGAGATCCGCCTGGTAGACGTGAAGGTGACAGACGAGACGGAACTGCCTGTAGTGGGGCGTGTGCGACTGCCGGATCGCGCGTATCGTGTCGACTGGTCGCCGTACGCTGGCCCACAGGGCATTATTGGTGTCTCGTGCGGCAATGGATGTTTGTACATCTTCTCTGCCGCAGATGTGCTCGCTGCTGGCCCGAACGGTGGCAGTGAAGAGGTGAGCGATCACCCGCGTGGGCTGCTGTGGATGGTGCGTGAGCACGCGGGCTCAGCAGTGCGCGGATTTCACTTCAACCCATCGAAGCCACATTTCTTTGCCACCGGTGCCGATGATGGCGTCTGGCACGTGTGGACGCTGCAGGATGGCGCCACTGGCGCTGTGTGTGCACCAACGAAAGTATCTGTCATTTCTAGCATCCCCAACAGCGGTGCAGTTGTTCACTTGCAGTGGCACCCGAAGTACGCCCACATATTTGCTACTGCAACTCTCAGCGGCGTGGTGAACGTCTGGAACCTCAAGATGGCCACTCGTGTAACGGCGCTCAACGTTTCCAAGGCCTCACACGGGGCACAGATAACCGCCATCGCCTGGAACCCCACAGCGGCGACGCAGCTCGTCGTAGGCCTCGACGATGGCCATCCAGTTCTCCAGGTGTGGGACCTTCGCACCGGGGTAGTACCACTGCGTGAGATGAGTGGTCACACCGGCGGCATTACTGGCCTGGCGTGGTCTGAGCAGGAGTCGTCGATGGTGGCGTCGTGTGGTAGCGATGGCAGAACGATGTGGTGGGACCCGACCACGGGGGAGAAGTTGGGGGAGTTACAGCCGGTAGGGCAGTACATTGTTGATGTGCAGTGGTGCCCGGTTCTGCCGGCTGTCATCGCGACGTCATCCCTGACGCCGCTTTTGTGCGTGTCGACGGCGCAGGATGTGTCTAGCGCCGGTGGTGACAAGCTTGGTGTGGCACCCAAGTGGCTTAGCAAGCCGTGCGGTGCTTCAGTTAATATGTCCCTCGCTGTTGCCTCCCTTGCGCCAGGGGCAGAGCATGAAATTACGCTGACAAACCTCAGCTGCGTGCCAATGAGCCCCACGACGTCGAGGGATCAGCAAATGATGAATGTTCTGGCCCAGTTCCCGAGCGGTTCGCCGGAGCGGACGCAGTGGCTACGTGACACTCACCACGAATTGTTTGCTGCCTTCTCCAGTGCACAGAACTCGCGTCAGCCCATTCTTGACTTTCTTCATGAGAGTGCCACCACCAAGAAAGGTGCAGCGGGCACCGGCAGCGGGAGACAGGGGGAGGACGACGACGATCCATTCGCTGCCATCTCGCAGGAGAACCAGAAGAGCTACGAGGACCGCACCTCGGAGCTTGTTGTGAGTGGCCGAATCGAGGAGGCCGTAGACCTGTGTATGGACGAGGGCCTCTTCGACGACGCGTTTGCCATCGCCTTTCTCAGTGGTGGGGAGATGGTACGGAAGGTGCACCAGCGCTACATCGCGCATGTCGCGGCCACAAATCCCAAGAGGCGCCACGTGCTGTACGCCGGTGCCATTGCCTCAGGCGATTTTCGCCCTCTTGTTCAGGCGCAGGTACCGTGGAAAGAGGTGCTTTCCGCGATTGTTGCATTTGTTATGGGTGACCGGTTCGCCGACGCGTGCAACCTGCTTGGCGATGCGCTGCGAGATCAGCAGAACTACGAAGGTGCTTACCACTGCTACGTGTGTGCACGCAACGTGGACGCCGTGGTAGATCTTTGGCGTCTTGAGAAGCGTCCATCGCGTGAGGTTGTGCAGGATACGATTCTACTGGAGGAGGTGACACAGCGTGCGGCGAGTAGCAAGTACTTGGCGCACTGCATGTGCGATTATGGCGTCAAGCTGCTGGCCGAGGGACACCCTAAGGAGGCGGTGCAGTACTTGCAGCGTGCCGCACGCATCGGTGACCATACGGCCAGGGTGCTTGTCGACCGCATGAAGTACCTCTTTGATCTTGCGCAGGCCGACAACGGTGTGCCGTACGCGTCGGCGCCGGTGTCAGATGCCCAAAGTCCAGCGTGTCAAGCGTTCCTGGCTGCCGCGGAGGAGCGACGCATGCGAACGCTGCAACAGCAGCAGCAGCAGCAGCAACAACAGCAACAACAACATGCACAGACACAGGTACAGACACAGACCATGGCTACGCCAGTACAGCAGTATCACGTCAACCCTATGTCGATGCCAGGGAAACCACAACCACAGCAGGCAGGATACTTGGCGAGCAGCGGCTATCCACCACAAGCAGGCCAACCTTCAGCGGCGTCGCAGCCGCCTCAACCGCCGCAGCACCCACCGAACCTTTCCCACAACGCCTCCGCGCCTGGGCTTTCACCAGCGTCCGGTACTAACGGTTCCCACCGACCTCCGCTGTTCACTGGTGCCCCATCACCACCGTTCTACAATTCTTCTGCTCCTGCAAACCACATGGGAAACGGTGCGGTGCCAGCGCCGTCGCCGGTGATGCCCGTGACGGCGCCCGCTGGTGGTCCACAAATGGGAAGCAATACAGCGGAAATGAATCCTTCCCGCCCCAGTGCGTTGCCGTCGACTCGAACCAACACACCCGCGGCGCCAATGAACAGCGTCATGGGCCAACCTAAACCTCGACTGATGCCACACCCCGTCTCCTCGTACTCATCGATGAAGACTTCTTCCACCGGTGGTACAGTGGCTTCCAACGCGCTGCCCTCCGCCGTGACCTCCCGTGCGTCATCGCAGCCGACTTCGCTGTACAACGTCCCGACGCTATCGGCACAGTCCTCATCGGCCATGCAGTCGTCACCATACCCTGCAGCGCCACCATCGACCCTTCAGCAAGCTGGCCCTATGTACGGTGGGGCTCCCCCGCCAATGGCGAGGCCGCCGCCACCACCGCCAGGAGGGCCTCCGAGGCCGGCAGCCGGCGCCGCGCTACCCCCGGCCCCTGCCGCCGCGAATCAAACGCTCTCGCTTGCAGCAGTGAACCCCGCTCAATTCGCGTCTTCACTGTACAGTCAACTGGTGGCGCGTCTGCAGCTGATGATTCCCAGCATCGAAGATCTCCGCCGGCGAGCAGCGGTTGAACAGGCGGCCTTAGAGTTGGTTCGTCAGCTTCAGCTGGCGATCGTACCAGAGGAGCTTGTGCGGATGCTTGTACATTTTTGTGATAGTGCTAGGACGCCGAGTGGAGCGCAAGCCTGGGCGCAGTTGGCTCAGCGGTACAGTGCCGCTATTCAGGCCTTCGCGAACCTCTGTTATTTGTGAGCAGCAGCAGCAGTAGCACCACCACTATCAACATTCTGGGACACTTCCGCAGAAGTATCGACACTCTCCCTTTTTTTTTTCGAAATTCTTGTTCTTCTACCGCTGCGCAGGTGGCTCTGGAGTTGCTCAAGACTCCTCTCGCTGAGAAATTGTTCATGATAAAGCTTTCACATATGCAGCTGTCTGTGGCTTTCCGGGATTGACTTCCACGGAGACGTGTGGGTTCAGTACAATCGTGGCAGGGAGAGAGAACTCTGTGGCTGCAGGGCTCTACTTCAGCATATTGCACGAATTTGCCCTACGCGCCTCTGTGCCTATTGCGTCTCATCTACACTTGGGATTTCCAGTTGAGCCCCTTTTGCTCGACATTCCTGGAAGGACAGACTGATGCATTTTTTTCGGGGAGCGCACCAACACACACACACACACACACAATATATATATATATATATATATATGCATTGATACATGGCTGGATAGCTTCATGATTGCTTGCCACGGCAGGGTTGACACACTTGAATTTTTTTTTTTACCTTCATGTCTTGCCGAAGACAAGCTGTGCAGCATGGTGTACTGATATATGTTACTTGCAGTCGCCTACCGCAGCAACACCTTAAAGACGAGAAAAAAAAAGGAGGGATCATTTTTTGTGAGTGTGTCCCTTCCGGCCTCTCTTCCTTTCCGTGTATGATGCATAATCGTATGCTTCTTAGATCTCTCGATGTGCGCTTTATGAATTTGATGGAAATGTGAAGGTAAATGTTTTTCAAATCCTTTTAAAGGGTCCTGCCGCATCGCTTTTTTTTTTTTTCGCTCCTAATTAATTTTTTTTTTTTTTAGCGGTACTGCGCGTCTTGCGCTTTTTCGGTTTTTTTTTTCTTGTATGTTATATACATTCATTTGTGTGTCATTTAACGTTTGACCTACCCTCCTTTCCACGCCTCTCCTTTCTATGCTTTATTTCACAAAGGGCCAGTCTGTAGTAGTTTGTTTTGGTTCTTGCTTGGCTACCGGGTGGGGTGTGAGTGGGTGGGTAGATTTTTTTTTTTTCGGGGAGGTTGTCTCATCACTGCACGTAGTTTACCTGGGTTTATCGATTCCTCTTCCCTCCATTCTCCTTTCCACACTGCACTCACACCCACACACGCTTCCTCCTTTTTTTTTGTTTTTTTGTGTGTGTGTATCCTCTCGACTCTTTCTTCCTGTACGCGTGTGTGTGTGGGTGCTTGGTTTGGTGGGTATGTGGTGCTTTGTTGCAGACTGTCACCCGAGTTTTTTTGTTTCGCTGACGTACAGCTCACCCTTGAGGGTGGGGAAGGGGAGTTTGTACCTCGTTGTCGTTGTCGTTGTCGTTTTTTTTTTTTTCTGTTTATCAGCGCCACAGATGCGTTTGTCTCTGAGGGAGAATATTTTCTCACCCCCTATAACCGGTGGAAGGGGCATTCAAAGGAATGCGTTGGAGTTATTGGTCACAGGTTGATGTGCAGCTTCTCGTTTTAGCTAGTCGTCATCGAAGAGGAAGAGGAACATCGTGGATTTCACGCCTAGATGTGTGTGCGTGCCTGTGTCGTCAGTTGGGGCCGAGGATTAAGAGGGGAAAGGCGACATCGGTAATTCTGTGGCATCACTGAGGTTGGTGCCGATCGCTTGACTGACGCGGTCGTCAGATGTGTTGTCGCATCAGGTTCTGGTATCTCCCGCTTCCTGTCGGCACGACTTGCTGTGTAGGCGCTACACAGGAGCAGTCTGCCTTGGCTGGTCTAGAGCGGCGAAAGGCTGCCCCGTTGCCTCTGCTACGTCATCCCGTAGCGCTACACCTCACTTACCCCACCCTCAGCGTCTCGCCTATCACGTACCAAAAAAAAAAACTTTCGGTGGATCTTCGATAACTTCTTGTGCGGTCCTGTCTCGCGTTTGACTGCGTGCGTGCATGTGCTCCGTTGTGTGTTTTTCTTTTTCTTCATCATCTGCAATCCTCCCTCTTACCCTGTACAAACACATACACGTACGCACCATACACGCACGCACACGGACGTTGATCTTAGGATTCTTCCCTCTGTGTACTTGTTCTATTTTATTGTTTTCGCATTGCGTGATCGAAAAGCTTTTTTCGCCTCCATCTCCCACCTTATCTTTACTGCGGCAGAGTCACTCACACTGTCATACATAAGATCGCGGAGTGTCCTTGGACTTTGTCAGATCATACCCAACATTCAGCAGAAGTCTCTCTTTTCCCTATTCCCCCCCTTTTTTTTTTAAATCGTTGAGGGCGTGGAAGAAGGGATTAAGATAGGGAGCACTACACTCCTCCCCGCACGTGTACACAAGTCGAGGTACCAGCTCAGATTTCTTTATTTGACCCGCAAAGATGTCTTGGCAGCAACCGACAGGGGGTGTGGACCCAAACGCGCAGCCCTATACTTCCCAGGGCAACGCGTACATGGGCGCGTACAACCCCCAAGAAACCGGCGGGTACTACCCTCAACAGCAGTACCCACAGCAGGGCGGCAGCTACTATTCTCCACAGCAGGGCGGCGGTGTTGGCACCTATCAAGAAGGCGGTTACTACCCGCGCGGGGGCTACAGCGCTCCTCAGCAGCAGCAGCTGCAGCCGCAGCAGGGAGGCTTCCGGGACCCGCACAATACCCAACAGAGCGGGTACTACCCGCGCGGCGGCTACAACGCTCCTCAACATCATCATCATCATCATCATCAGCAGCAGCAGCCGCCGCCGCAGCAGCAGCAGCCGCAGCAGGTAGGTAACTGGGGCAACCACAACTATCCGCAGGGTAGTGGTTACAATGCTCCGAAACAGAAGCAGCAACCGGCGGCTCAGAAGCAACAACAGCCTTCTTCTGCGGCAATGCCAGTGCCGAAGACATCTGTTTCCGATGCCGCAAAACTTTCTTTGGGGGGCAGTTCTTCACAGCCGGTGGTGTTGCCTAAAAAAAAGACTGGAGGCACTCTGTCACTGAGCAAAAAGAAGCAGGATGCCAAGGAGGTGATAAAACCGGTGAAGACGGAGTCAACGCCCACAGCCCCGGAGGCGCCCGTGACGCAGACATCTCCAGCCACGGGATCTGAGGCGAATATGGAAGGTGACGCAGGGCCCTCAACGGCCTCTGGAGTCGAGAGCCCAGGGACCGAGGTCCCAGCCACCGCCAGCTCGACCTCGGGTAACACCAAGTTCTCTTCCGCGCCATCGATGAAGGCGTCGTCTTCGCCGGCAGGGAGGCAGGAGCCAAAAATGACGCCAGAGGATTTACGAGAGTCTGTGAAGAAGGAGATCGCGCGTCAGCGTCAGCAGAACAAGAAAGAGTACAAGCGTGACCCACGCCCGCACTTCAACATTGTTTTCTGTGGCCACGTGGATGCGGGTAAGTCTACCATCTCCGGTCACCTCCTCATGGAAAAGGGGCTCGTGGACCAACGCGAGATGGAGAAGCTGCGCCGCGAGGCGGAGATCAACCACCGAGAGGGATGGGAATACGCCTACGTCATGGACGTCTCCGAGGAGGAGAGGTCAAAAGGCATTACACGTGAAACCGGTGCAGCTTACTTTGAAACAGATAAGCGCCGTGTGACGGTGTTGGACGCCCCGGGACACAAGGCGTTTGTGCCGTCGATGATCGGTGGTGCCACACAGGCCGACATCTGTGTCTTGGTCATCTCCAGCCGTACTGGCGAGTTCGAGACTGGTTTCGAGAGAGGCGGACAAACACGAGAGCATGCGATGCTGGTCCGCACGTGTGGTGTGAAGCAGATGATCTGCGTCATCAACAAGATGGATGAGATGAAGTGGAGCAAGGAACGCTACGACGAGATTGTGGGCAAGTTGAGGCCTTTTTTGCGTCAGAATGGCTACGACGAAGAGCGCGGAAAGAATCTCGTCTTCATGCCCGTGGCTGGTCTGACCGGCGAGAACATGATCAAGCACGTCGCACCCGATCACTGCGACTGGTACAAGGGTCAGACGATGATGGAGGTGATCGACAACCTAACTCTTCCAGAGTCCAAGACGGAGGATGACGTTTTCTGTATCCCGCTTGTTGGTGCCTACAAGGATGATGGCAAGACACACATCTACGGCAAGGTAGAATCTGGCTCCATCGCTGTCGGAGAAAAGATTCAGATAATTCCCACAAAGGCTGAGGCCGTCGTGGAGGGCATCTCGATTGAGTCCACCGAGTTTGAAAAATGCTACCCGGGTGACAACGTGCACCTGCACGTGCGGGGTATTGACGAGAGTGACATCCACGGCGGGTACGTCGCAACTTCTATCCCTACCTCGCTGCGGGCCGTCGAGTTCTTCCAGGCCCGCGTGGTCATCCTGGAGGTGAAGAATATCATCAGTGCTGGCTCCCGTGTGATGTTGCACATACACTCCGCCCAGGAGGAGGCGTCCTTCCACAAACTTCTAGCCAAGATTGACCGCAAAACGAACGAAGTCATTGAAAAAAATCCGGCGTGTGTAAAGGCCGGTGACGTAGTGATCGCCCGTATCGAGCTCGACCGCCCCCTCGTGCTAGAGGCGCACAAAGACTTCGATAAGTTGGGTCGCTTCATGCTCCGCGACGATGGTCGCACTATTGCCATTGGTGTTGTCATGCGTCTTTACGAGTCCACGCACGAGTCGCTTGCCAAGTCCGGTCAATAATCAAATCCGCTAGGTAAAGCCGCGGCACCAAAGGAAAAAAAAATGGCTGGAAAAAGCCGAGCGGAGGTTCTCTCTAGTGGGGATATGGCTACGGCAGAGAAGGATTGATGTGGGGCTGCAACACATTGCTAGAGATGGAGTGGACTTGTTGCGACCAGTGCTGAGATCAAATGAGTGACTGCCAGCGCAATAGATGTGGAGGCGGCGTGGTGTTGAGGACTTCGATCGCCTTTCTTCAGATTTTCTCCGTTCTTCTTTACAAAGATTCGCCCACACTCGTAGATAACTCGCTTTAACAACTGACGAGAGCCGTTTTTTTTTTCTCTACTTGGGTCGCTCATCCCCCTCCCCCCCCTGCCTCTTCTTTTCCAGTAACCCGTATGTGTATGTGTTTGGGTGGGTGGGGGGGGGGGGCGTTTGTCTTCCCCTCCCTCTGCAGGACGAGAGGAGGGGGAGGGACGGCTGAAGGGAAGAAAAAGGGAATTTTGGAGAAAAAAAAGACCAAGAAAAGTGGTAAAAGAAAGGTTTGGCGGCACTGTTGGATAATCCACACGCAAAAGAAAACTTCTTGACACGTGAGGCGTCCGCTGCTTCTGGACGAGTGACTCCAGGTGTGTGTGTGTGTGTGGCGGTAAAATATACACGCATCCATAAAAACATATATATATATATATATAGTATATATATATACGTAGTACGTACGTTAGTTAGTTAA
>CM007331.1:494836-511587 GCA_000333855.2 Endotrypanum monterogeii
TATATATATATACTTTGACGTGTTTTTTTCTTATACATTAAATGTTGGACTAAAAAAAAAAATGTTTAATACTACTCTAGTCATAATAATAATAGTAATCGAGATGATATGCTTCCTCATGGCATATGCACATTGTTTACCTTCTTCACTATTTTTTCTTCCTTTCGAATGCCCTAATGATTGTGTGGAGAAACCCGTTTGTGCATCTAAAACATACGCGTAAACATTCTTTTGTATAAATAAGATAAATATATCTAGATATTCGGAAACAGACATTTTTTTTTTTTTGATGGCGCAATCCTGTGTGTTTCTAGTCATGTGTGTCCGTTTTTTTTTCTACTTGCACACTAGCGAATCAGTCTCAGCGCGAAAGTGTAGCTTCTCATGGCCTTGCGATGTGCATCAGTTTTTACTTGCATCTCCACGAACCACACCACGATAGGTTTTCCCGAAGATTAAATTCTTCTCCTCTCTTCTGGCATTTGATGCGGCTCTACGCTCTGTAGCGGTAGGCGAGGGTCTGCGTCTGAAGCTGTGACTGAGCTGGATTCTTTGAGCACACGCGAGGGTTTTCAAAAAAAAAAAAGGTACATGATTTTCTCGCTTGCTGTTGACCAACAAATCGTCTACGCATACACCAACATCTCTGAAGACATAAACTTTTCCCATTTCTCCTTCATTTCTTTGGGTCCTGCATATCAATTTTTTTTTTCGATTTGTTTCTTATTCAGGTCTTCACTGTTCCCTCGGCGTTGTATATGGTAGTCTGCTTTCGATGTTGCGCCTCTTTTTTTTTTCTTCTTTCAGCGTTCGAAGGAGTGGGGAGAAGGTTTTCTCCACACGAAAGAATTGACAAAAAAAAGGAATTTGGTGCCGTCAGATGAGAGATGTCAACATATAACGCTCATGTAATACCCCCCCCCCCCACCCACACACACGCTTCGACGAAGACTTGCAAAAAAAAAAAATCGTGACTGCGGAAGTTAATTGAGGAATCCAATAAAAAATCTTTACTATGGAACGCGTTAGCCTTGTGTGCTACCAAGAATATTTCCGTCTCAGATTCAAAGAGGAGGCGGAATGATAGGGTTATTGCTCTCATCTTCATGGCACCTGACTCACTTCTCTGGGTATTTGCAAGGCTACATTTTTTCCCTTGTAGTTGAATGAAACAACGCGAAGCGAACACATACTTTTCTACAAAAAATGGGAAGAAAAAAAGTTGACCACTGGGTCGCATTTCTCCCTGCGAGATGGGCCCTGCAGTATAGGTGGTGGTGGGGACGTGTGTTTCTGCCAGACAGAGAATTCTGTGGACTGTGCGTTTGGGGGCTACGGCGAGAGTACAGTGTATATTAAATTTGTGATGGATCGCTTGAGTCTGCACTCACACGCGCAAAAAAAAAAAAAACTAAAGAAGACTTGACGCAACGCATCTCACAAATGTTCGCTCCGCAGCATCAACCTTTCTGTTGCTGCTCTCTGGTTGTTGTATTCATTCTCCTCGTTCACTTGCAACTGGTTTCCCCCTCTCGTCTTCCTTTTTTTTTTTTATTTCGGGGGCGGGGGCGGGGGCGGGGGCGGGGGCGGCAACTCTCCGGCCGCGGTCACCTCAACCAGAGGCGACTGAGAGTTGTCTTGTGAGCCTCGCTTACCTTTCCTCTCTATTCTTTGGTATTGCTCGATTTCTCGAACATCCCCCGTTTCGGCATCAGTTCTTTGTCTCCCGCTTTTCCTCATATATATATATATATAGTTTTTTTTTTTCTTCTCATCTCCTACCTCATCCCATCCGTATTGCTGTACCTCTCTCGCAGTCCCTCGCTGTCGCCATCACTCTTCAGATGACGACGGCTGGTGATGCTGATCCGCCACACCACTTTTCCGTGCTTTGCTTTGGTTATCATCGCGCTTGCGGCGCTCAACTTCACGTATGAGTCACCTTGGTGGCTTTGATGGTCTGCCCCCTGACTCTGCAAGGCACTCCTTCGAATACAATAGTGCGGGCTCCAAGTCGTACTTGCTGAGATATTCTGATGTCGATGAGTCCCTAGGCGCAACAGAAGATCGTGTGGGTTATATGGCGTCTCGTGGAGACCCAGGTGACCATGTGTACCAGTTTGAGAATGATGATGACGCGGGGGTGCTTGCGAAACACCGTGCAGAGGCGCCTGGAACATCATGCGGGGATGCCGCCGACATTGACGGGTACGAGGCTGTTCCGAGGGTGATGGCACAGCGCACGACCGACACGCACCCCCTTTGTAGCTCCGGGGTGGGAGACCGGAGCTGGTACTCGTCAAATAAAAGGCGCGCTGGTCTTGGCACCATGCGTCGTAACAACCTGACAGCGCGAGCGGTGCAGTTCGTCGGTGTCGACCATTCGGGCAGTGAGGAGATGGGCAACGATTCCTCCTCGACCGATAGTGCGACCGACAGCACCTCAGAGGAGACTTCTAGTCCACCCAGTGGCTCATATCGGGAAGTCACCGTCTGTCTAAGTGATACCGACAAGGAGCAACTACGTGTCTCCTTCGTAGACCAGTTATTTGCCACGCTGGAACGATCGGCACGTAATTTTTGGCATCGCAAGATCGATCTCTTCATGGAGATAACTGTACCTCTCATCTTTATCACAATTTCTATCATTTTCTGGGCGATGTGGGGAACAGAAAATATCCAAGCTATTTCTTACCTGGATGCGAGCACTGAATCTGGCTCCCTCGGGGCTGCGGATGTTCACGCGCCTCTTATTTACGACTTCACGTGCATAAAGCAGCCGGACGGTACAACGCCGATACAGGAGTTCGTACGTTGTACGTCTCAGGTTTCGTCTACTTGCAACCCTGTCACTGGGGAATGTGTCTCACACACCAGAGAGAACTTTATTTGCGATGGGGACTCAGGGCTCCTACCGCTTCCTCCGGGATACGAGATATGCCGCGTGAGCTACGTATGGAAAGAACTGATGGAGCAGGCCCTTGCGGCGTACTGGCGGTTGCTGTCGGCCGTCCCCACCCTTGATGCCTTGATCAGTCTCCAGTGGGTCGCTTTGTCTGCGTACCAACATTTGATCCCTTTTATCTCGAAGACGATGACCGGAACCGCCTCCAACACACGGTTCAGCTCGATTCTGTGCAGCGGGAATCTGTACTTCGTAGGCGAAGCTAGTGTGACGATGGAGCTGATCGCCTATCTGAGGGAGACCTCAAAACTTTTTGATTATGTGACGGACTCTAAAGTCTACAGCAGTGCTGCTGAGGTGCGCAGCTCGATGAAGCAGGGCGACCGTTTGTGGGCGGTGGTTGAACTGCGTCGCATCGATGCCACGGCACTCGACCTTGTGTTGCACATGAACAACTCTGCGTTGCCATCGTTTGCGATAACGTACGATGAATCGTTCAGTGGTGGCGTGTTGTTCGACACGGCGGAGTTGTACATGTTGTCTGGCTTCAGCACGCTACAGCAGCTAGTGTCTGAGTTTTACCTCAACAAATATCACGGAGCTCAGCTGAGGATGACACAGCTCATGGCAGCCGCTGGTACGCCCAAGTACAAGCGCGTGCCGTTCCTCCAACAATCGCGCGACGTGTTACCGTTAATCTTCAGTCTTGCGTTCCTGTACCGTGTGTCGAAGCATGCAAAGCGTCTTGTGCTGGAAAAGGAGCTGCGGTTGCGAGAGGCTATGCTGATCATGGGGCTCAAACGGTGGACTCTGTACGTGAGCGACTTCATTGTGCAGGTGGCTCTTATTGTGCCCACATGCGCTCTCTGTGTGGTGATGCTGCGAGTGACGTACGTGACAAAAAGCGACACGCTGCTTCTTTTTCTGATTTTTTTCCTGTTCACCCTGACCACGATACCGCTCTCAGGTATCATAGCTTCCTTCTTCAGCAAGGCTCGTTTGGTGGCGCTCACTGCGCCCATCATATACTTCATTCTGGTGATCCCCATTTTTGCCATCAGGAACATACGGGGCTTCGTTGTGGCTGTGGTTTCTGTCTTCTCCCCCAGCGGATTTGCCGCGGCACTCAACGTGTTTTTCCTTCACGAGTCGGGAAGCGGCTGCGGCGTGAGAGATATGACATCAAAAAGTGATGCGCCTAATCTTGCAGTTCTGCTTGGAGTTCTGGTGGCGGATTTTTTCTTCTACAACTTGCTGATGCTCTACCTCGACAATGTCATTCCGAAAGACTGGGGCATGGCGAAGCACCCACTCTTTTTCATAATCGACCCTATTTCGTGGTTGTTCAACTGCCGGCCGATACGCCTAGAGGGCGGCGCCGACGGGCGCGCGGAGGACGGTGTCTTCGAGGAGGATGACGACACCGACGGGAGCGACGATGTCGTCATAGTAGACGGGCTGCGCAAGATGTACTCGCGTGGTGGCAGGAAGTTCGTGGCGGTGAACAACCTGTATTGGGGGATGCGGGAGGGCGAGATATCAGTGCTTCTGGGTCACAACGGCGCTGGCAAAACAACGGTCCTAAGCATGATGACGGGGATGGCGGTGCCCGACGAGGGGGACTGCTACGTCTACGGCAACTCCGTGCGCACCCAGCTGGACCAAGTGCGCAGTCAGATCGGCTACTGTCCGCAGCACAACATCCTATGGGACGACCTCACGTGCCGCGAGCACCTCGAGTTCTTTGGACGCATCAAAGGGCTGCGCGGGTGGGAGCTGGAGAATGCGGCGTGCCGGATGCTCTTCGAAACAAACTTGCTTGAGAAGGTGGACCAGCCAGTCCGGAGTCTTTCCGGTGGCCAGAAGCGCAAACTCTCCGTGTCTATTGCCTTCGTTGGCTTCAGCCGTTTCGTAATACCCGATGAGCCCACTGCCGGGTTGGACGCTCGGGCTCGTCGATACACGTGGGAGCTACTGCGGCGCATGTCCAAGGACCACACCATATTGCTGACGACGCACTACATGGACGAGGCGGATCTGCTGGGCCACAAAATCGGTATCATGAGCCAGGGGAGGCTCAAGTGCTCCGGTAGCAGCCAGTTCCTCAAGTCACAACTCGGCGTAGGCTATAGCCTTGTGATTGCCGTCGACCCTGAGCTGGATTTTGAGGCTGTAGACGATGTTGTACTCGGGAGCGTGTCCGGCGCAAAACTCCTTCGGCGAAACGGGTGTGAGTTGTCGTATCAGTTGCCTACGCATAGCGCTAGTGAGTTTCCCACACTCATGAATGCGATGGATTGTCTCGAAGCGGGCTGTATACGCGGTTACTCGCTGGCAGCGACGACACTCGAAGAGGTTTTTCTGCGGGTGTCGGAGGATGGAATGCCTGGGCTCAGGGAAAATTTCGATCCAGAGAGGGTGCGACTTATCTGGAACTGCGAGGTCGAGTCGTCGACGGTGTGGTCGCAGATGAAGGCGATGATGGTGAAACGCTTCCGGTGTGCCATTCGTGACCGAAGGATGCAGTGCTTCCAGATTGTGTGCCCAGTCGTTTGTCTTCTTATTGCGATGCTGCTAAGTTTGGTGGACTACGCTGATCCCCAATCGCTTGTGTACAGCTATTCAATGTTCCATCAGGAATCAAAGCCGGTGCTGGACACTGCATTTTGTGACGTGATGTGGGGCAGCACTCCGATAACGGAGGGCTTTGATGTGAACGACACTCACTTCAAAAGTGCGGTGTCCTTGTCCAACTACTTGCAAGACACATGGTACACCCATACCGCTCCGCGCTACAGCGCGGTTTCTTGCCTTGATCGAGAGTTGACAGCAGTACTGATGGAAAACGGAGGGTGGCGCGGCACAAATGTAAATCTTTTCTTGTACAACTCTTCCTCCCACCACCAGGCAGGGCTGGATTTGGCAACGTATTACGACTTGTTTCTGAAGCATTTAGTTGGCAGCAACAATGTGTTTATGCGCTACACAGCAGAGCTCTTCAATAAACCCTCCGGCGTATCAGAGATTAGTTTCATTATCACTGCTACACTGGTGATGGTCCCAATGACGTTTTTGCCTGCCAACCCTGTAGCGTGGGTGGTGAAGGAGCGGCAGTGCGGCTCTCGGCACCTGCAGAAGATATCTGGGCTGGGATTTTTGGTGTACTGGTCCTCCAATTTTTTGTTTGATATGGCGGCGTATAGTTTGACGATGCTGTTGTACATAGTGATATTCGCTATTTTCCGTTGGAAGGAGCTCATCGGACCCGATCGTATTGGCGCCATATTTTTTTTGCTGGTTGTATATGGGCTGACGAGCACCACCGGCGCGTATGCACTCAGTTTTATCTTCAGCGAACACTCCTCTGCACAGACGATGGTCATGGGTCTCAGCTTTGTCATTGGATTTCTTCTGCTGATGCTGGTGTATGTCTTGGCGATTAACCCGGATAAGGTTGACACGTCTGAAAACATGAGGTTTTTTTTTCGCGTGATCCCGTCGTTCTGCATTGGCGATGGTCTCGTCTCGCTATTGACGCTGGACAGCAAAATGGCTATCGGTACTGCGAAGGGTCCGTGGGATATGGACATACTGGGGTGGTCACTGGTGTACATGGCCGTAGAGTTTCCGTTTTTTTTGTTGATTATCTTCTTTCTGGACCACCCCGCCGTGGCGCAGATTGGACAGCGGCTGCGCTACCATCGAGACGCCGCGCCGATACTTCTTAGCGATGAGGACTCTGATGTGGAGAGGAGCGCGAGGGTGTGTATGCCGCAGCGCAGGCGAATGACACATCGGAAGACGTTTTGCGGGTGATGAACCTCCAAAAGCGGTACAGCAATGGGCACATGGCCGTGAAGGGAATCACATTTTCCATCTTCCCCGGTGAGGTGTTCGCGTTCCTCGGCACAAACGGAGCGGGTAAGACAACGACTATCTCGATGCTATGCGAACGCTTCTTACCGTCAGGTGGCAGCGCAGAAATCTGCGGGTATGACATTGTTCGTGACAGCAAGGAGGTGCTGCGGTGCATTGGGTACTGCCCACAATTCGATGCGACACTGGACCTCCTGACAGTGGAGGAGCAGCTGCAGTTGTATGCTGGGATTCGCGGGGTGGTGCGTTCCCAGTGGTCTGTCCTAGTGGATGCGCTCTGTGAACTGTGCGAGATGAACACGTACCGAAACACCTTGGCGTGCGCCCTGTCGGGGGGTAACCGACGCAAACTGTCTGTGGCAATAGCGCTGATGGGCGGTCCGCAGGTACTCTTTCTTGATGAGCCGTCTGCCGGCATGGACCCAGTGGCACGGCGCGGGATGTGGACTGCGATCCAGCGCGCCGCAGGTTTCTGTTCAGTTGTGCTGACGACGCACCACATGGAGGAGGTGGAGGCGCTGGCGGACATCGTCGCTATTATGGTGCGTGGGCACGTACGGTGCATTGGGGACAAGGTGCACCTAAAGAATAAGTTCGGGAATGCTTTCGAGGTGAGTGTGAGGCTCACATCAGCCAAGTACGCCAAGCGCCTCATGTTGTTCATGAAGGTTGAGTTTTCCGATGCTGTGATGGTCGAAGGCAAAAACCGCCGGTTCGTGTACCAGCTACCGCGCGACCGTGGATTTGGTGAAGTATTTCAAACGTTACAGGCAAACAAAGGGTATCTGCAGATAACGGACTACAGTGTGTCGCAGTCATCGATCGAGCAGGTTTTCCTTCGGGTATCTGAGGCTGCTTCTTCAGCCAAGTAAAATTTTATGTACACCCCTGAGTGTGAGAGTGTGTGTGTGTGTGTGTCTGAACAGGGGAAGGAGGGACGAGTGGTGGCGGTCGAACGCAATGAAGAACACACAAATGACCCTCTACGCTGAATGTGTGGTGCTGGGGGAAGAGGGCTTATACGCCCGAGCAGTTTTATGTTGCCGCTCAGATCTTGCACCTCGCCACGCAGTGGTCCCTGCGGCGATAGTCAATATGTTGGGCTGTTTGTTTTTCAGGGTTCTTTTTTTTTTCCTCTTAGGGTCCTGTGGGGTATTGGCAACGTGCCTTTGACGAGCTGTGGTTTTCTGCAACATCCAGTCGCTGGGAAATCCGGCTGCGCTGTCTATGTTGATATCACGTGTCTTGCGAGTGTTCCGCATTGCCTTTGTATCATTCTTGCTGGAGCTGCCAATGGGGCTAGGCTCCGTTGCTCTATTTTCTTTTTCATGACTTCGGTCCCTAACACAGTGTTCTTACCGATTTTATTATTATTATTATTATTGACTACGCACTTTTCTTTGTTAAATCTTTTTCCGGGTTGCGCAACTCTCCTCTTCGTAGCGGGTGAGCACACGATCTGTGTTCATGTTTGTATACGTGTGCATATATCATTTCATTTTATTGTGTGTATAGACATTGATATGTGTTGCATGTTCCGCTGATCCTTTTTATTCTGTCTATTTTTTTTATTTTTCGTTTTTCTCTCCACACTCGTGTTCATGTTGACGTTCTTCATATTGTGTGCAATTTCTGCCTTCTCTCTCTTCGCCTTCTCTGGGCATGTGGATCTGACCTCACTTTTGCTTTGGAAAGCGAAAGAAATCATTTGTGTACAATTCCTATCGCATCTCTTCTGTTTTTTATTTTTTTGTTGTAGTGCTTTCGTGCAGTCCTCCTCCTACGTCTTGATCTTTGCGACATAATTTGACTTGGCGCCTCTTCTTTCCTCGCATGGCGCATCTGCTTTTTTCTTCATGAAAACAGAAAATTGATTTCTCAAGGCTCTTAGATTTTTTTTTTCTCTGTGTTTGCATAACCTCTTACATCCTCCAGGAGTTTTGCGCATAGTGATTTTCTGGTCGTCTACCTTTGACTTAAGTAAATACATGTATCTGCGGGTCTGTGCGTGGTCACACAGCTTGTTTTTTTTTCCTTTTCATTGCAGGTGTCGATCCTTCGATTTGATGTCTTGTTGCCTTTTTTTTTATTTGAAGTTCCCCATTTTGTTTCTTGAAAAAAAAGCCTTCGCGTCACGGAAAGAGGGAGGTGGCGGCAGATTTTTTTTTGTATCGACATTGTTCCCCAACTCTTTTCCAAGTCGGGGGGGGGGGAGGAGGAGGGAGACGTTAGGGAGGTCAGAGTCGTTCCATTCCTCCCCTCCTCCTTTTTTTTTTCTGCTGACAGGAACCAATGGAACAACAAAAAAAAGAATCGCTCTCGGTCTCCTTGTAGATGACAAAGGACTGTTGCGATGTCAACGATCACTCATTTCACTGCCACTCACCCGAAATGTGGGCAACACGAGAGTTAGTAACGGAGACGGCAGTTCCTTTTTTTCTCGATCTTTTACCGCGTTTTGTCAGAGCGTCCTGCCACGATGGCCACGCTCGAACCTTCAGTGGTGTTCGTCTGTCTGTGTCTGTGTCTGGGGGGGGGGAGGGGAGGGGGGGGTCTTTGTCTTGAGGTAACGTGAACCCACCTGCACTTTTTCCTTGATGCTCACTGGCAGGAGTATACCTAGCTAACCCAACCGATGGTCCGCGTGCCGTGCGTGTGAGACAACCATGTGAGAGTTTAGGTAGAGAGGTCTGGTTCAGACAAATGAGGACGCGACCTCTTCCGTGTGAGACCACGACTGTGCCGAATCTCATGATGATGCAGAAAACAAAACAAAAAAATGTGACGGTGAAATGTAGATTTGTGCTCATATATCAAAACACCAGATATTGCGCGCAGCTGGCGAAAAAGGCAAAAACAAAATAGGTGTATCCTTTTCTTGTATGTGACTGTATGTGTGGGTAGGTGAGGCTCGCATGTTGTATGTAATCTGCTGAATGGCTTGCACCCTAACGCCTTTCCACGCCTCTGTGTGACAATGCCCCTCCTCTCCCTCCCTCCTACCATACACACACACACACACACACACTCACTCACTCACTCCTCTGTGTGTGCGCGTGTGGGTGCGCTCCTAGTACCCCGGACGTGTTTTTCTCCTCGTTTAGCGGCCCCTAATTGCTGTGAAAACAACACGGAAAATAGAGATCCGCTCATGTGCTCACAACCACTTCTCGTTTTTTATTTTGTGTGTGCTTAGGTGCACGGGCAGCTGTCGGTGTACGTATACGTATGATTGCCGCGATGCTGCGACTCTCTGCTTGACATTTTTCTGTCATATTTCTCGTGGGCTGTATTATTCCCTGTTGAGTGTGTGTGTGTCGTCTATTTTTTTTTTTTTGTTCGACTGAATCGTACTGGTGATCGATGTGAATAACATGGTAAAAAATTTAACCCCCCCCCTCCCTCCACATACACATCTATTCTCCCCCACCTCCCTCTTCGCTTCCCCCAATACGTCGCTCCGTGATAATGTCTCGAGTCTTTAGGGATATATATATATATATTTATATATGTATATATATACAAGTCTTTTTCCCCAAACGGTCTACTCAACAGGAGCATCAAATCATCTTCGTTATCAACGACAAAACAAATAACAACAACATGCGGGGCGGTTCCTGCGCCATGCCTGAGGTCATCTGTCGGTACGTGAATAGATTCCCAGGGTTCAGTGCAGGGGCGAGAGAGGCGGTTTCGGACTACTCAAGTCCAGTGCATGTATTCTTACCGACTGCTGCTTCCAACGATGTTTTCTCGCAGATCCCTTCCGCAGGACGTTACGCATTCACCCGCGGATGTCTATGTTTACGTACCCTGCACGCTGCTATGCACCTGTTTTTTTCCATCTGTTTTTTTTTTTTTTTCATTTATTCCTCATCCCCAACGCATGCGCCTCTACCTCATTTTGAACGTTTTAATTCGTTTTCGCGTGTATTTTGTCCATTACGTCCTCGCGGCAGGGAGGGGACGTCTGTGGGATCAAAGCGGGTGACATCGTATTCTTTTTTTTTTTTGTGTGTGTGTGTCCCAGGTTCTCGCCAACTGATAACCTTTCCTCTTTCTATGCATACACATTGATATATAAATATATTTATATTTAGATAAATACATACATTTGCCTTCATCTTCGCTCCTCACTCGCCATTATTCTCCCCTCTTCTACACATAATCACGTTGTTCTTTTTTTTTTTTTCATGTGTTTCGTATACGTCTCGTTTGTACACTGCGAGAGATACCGGCATACGTTTGATCTACGCGTGTCTGCTCATATTGACCAACTTTCTCTCTACCCTGCCGCATACCCACGATGGCTCGAGCATCACCGAGATCGAGCCATATCATACCTTCCAGTGCGGGCGGCGACTATTCCCCTCATGTCCTCAAAAATGCCAGTTTCACAGACCAGCTGCTGGCGATCCTGCACCGAATGTACCGGCAGACGCTGAACGCCAAGCTGCAGCTTTTCTTGGAAATAGTTTTGCCTCTCGCGTTCATCGCAATTACCCTTATCCTATGGGCAATGTGGATGCCCATCGGGGGCCGTGAACGGCAGTTCATTGACTACACACCGTACCTGTCATCCTCTGCCACGCTACACAAACAGCTAACGTGCTACAACAGTACAACAGGGGGACCCATTCCTGGGCTCTGCGAATGTTCGTGGATGGCAGAGCTCACCCCGTTTGATGTATTGTGCGACGGCGACTACGAAACAATTCCGTACAAGAATTTATGTTATGCCGATGTTCCCCTCGACACGAGCACCATCACCGTCAATGGCTACCCCATTGGCGAGATGAAAGGTGCAAACAAGGTGGTACAGGTGTGGATCAACTCATATAACACGTCTTTGTTTGTGATCCCGACATTGGATGAGGTGATCATATTCCACTGGATGGCTCGAATCGGCAAAGAATCCTCTTCAGGTGATGGTAACATCCTCTCATCCACTCTTGCAGCTGGCTTGCTTCCCAACTCGAAGCAATCCTCAGTGATGTGTTCTGGTGCCCTCTACTTCGTCGGGACACCAGAACAGGTGAACCCGCTTCTTGAGTACTTCAAAGAAATGTCGGTGTTGTTCGACGACGTCTACGGTGGCACCTACCTAACGAGTCAAGAGGCAGAGGCGAGGGTGCGCGCTTCAGAGCTGAATTGGGCCATCGTCGAGCTGAACGGCTTCAGCGCGAACACATTTGATGTGAGTATTCGCATGAACTCCACCGCGCTGCCGACCTTCGATCTTCCCTACGACAAGAGTTACGGCGGCGGGTTCTACAGTAGTCGTGCAGACCTCTACGCCGTGGCCGGGTTTCTGTCCATACAGCAGATCATCACGGAACACTACGTGAAGCGATTCGCAGGAGATGCGGTCATCGGTAGCGACTTGCCGATGGATCACTACATGTCTGTTGCCGGCTACATAGGGTTTGTAACACAGCCGCTGCTTACTGCTGCTGGCATCATACTACCTCTCATCTTTGTGATGGCATTTCTTTACCCTGTCTCGCAGCTGACGAAGCGCATCGTTCTCGAGAAGGAGTTGCGCATCCGGGAAGCAATGCACATCATGGGGCTTGGGAGCACCCCGATCTACATTTCGTGGTACATCACTTTTTTCGTGCCAAATTTCCTGATCACAATTATCAGCATTGTCGCGATTCGTCTGACGTATTTCACAAACACAAACGTCCTTGTTCTGTTTCTCTTGTATCTGATTTATATCATGTGCTGTGTGCCGCTTGCTGGCTTCTACTCGACCTTGTTCAGCAAGGCCCGCCTCGCCTCTCTGATGACGCCGCTGCTCTACTTTGTGTTTGCCATTCCCGCATTTACCATCCAGAGCGCCAATACAACAGTCATTGGGTTCTTTTGCATCTTTCCACCCACGGCCTTTGCTGTCACCATGCTCAGTATCATAAACCACGAAATCGCGGGCGGATTCTCAAGCGCCAGCTGGCACGATCCCCTCGATGTGCCGCCGGTGATTCTTTCGGTCGCAGTTCTGGTGGCGGATTTTTTCTTCTACAACTTGCTGATGCTCTACCTCGACAATGTCATTCCGAAAGACTGGGGCATGGCGAAGCACCCACTCTTTTTCATAATCGACCCTATTTCGTGGTTGTTCAACTGCCGGCCGATACGCCTAGAGGGCGGCGCCGACGGGCGCGCGGAGGACGGTGTCTTCGAGGAGGATGACGACACCGACGGGAGCGACGATGTCGTCATAGTAGACGGGCTGCGCAAGATGTACTCGCGTGGTGGCAGGAAGTTCGTGGCGGTGAACAACCTGTATTGGGGGATGCGGGAGGGCGAGATATCAGTGCTTCTGGGTCACAACGGCGCTGGCAAAACAACGGTCCTAAGCATGATGACGGGGATGGCGGTGCCCGACGAGGGGGACTGCTACGTCTACGGCAACTCCGTGCGCACCCAGCTGGACCAAGTGCGCAGTCAGATCGGCTACTGTCCGCAGCACAACATCCTATGGGACGACCTCACGTGCCGCGAGCACCTCGAGTTCTTTGGACGCATCAAAGGGCTGCGCGGGTGGGAGCTGGAGAATGCGGTGTGCCGGATGCTCTTCGAAACAAACTTACTTGAGAAGGTGGACCAGCCAGTCCGGAGTCTTTCCGGTGGCCAGAAGCGCAAACTCTCCGTGTCTATTGCCTTCGTAACGTGCAGTCGGCTTGTTTTTCTCGATGAGCCCACCGCGGGCATGGATGTTGGGGCTCGTCGATACACGTGGGAGCTACTGCGGCGCATGTCCAAGGACCACACCATATTGCTGACGACGCACTACATGGACGAGGCGGATCTGCTGGGCCACAAAATCGGTATCATGAGCCAGGGGAGGCTCAAGTGCTCCGGTAGCAGCCAGTTCCTCAAGTCACAACTCGGCCTTGGCTACAGCATCACGATGTCTCTGTACAAGGAGGCGTCTTTGAAGGAAATCTGGGAGCTGGTGAGATCATCAGTCAGTGGCGCTCACGAAATGGGTGCGCACGGGAGTGAGGTCATGTATCGTCTGCCGAACAAACATGTGAGACAATTTCCCGCATTCTTGGATAGGTTGGAGTCACAGCAAGACTTGTTGGGTATTCGCGGTTACTCGCTCTCTGCGACGACACTCGAAGAAGTCTTTCTTCGGGTATCAAGAGAAGAGGTCGAGGAAGTAGGCGATGCAGGCACATCCATGCAAAGTAGTTCCAACAGCTTTGCGACGGAGGAAAATCTCATTTGGAACTGTGAGCTTCTTCCAGGGCGCAAGTCGCTGCTGTGGTCGCAGTTAAAGGCGACAATGGCGAAGCGCTTGTGGAACGGATTGCGAGACCGGAGAATGCAATTTTTTCAGATTGTGTGCCCAGTCATTTGCATTCTCACAGCGATGCTCCTGTCACTCATATCTTTTGATGGTGCTCAGACCATCAAGTTGAACAGAGACATCTATCCAGTTGACACTCTTGTAGACATGAGTGGATGCGATGAACTGCTCGGCCGCGATGCCCCCTTCGACACCTTCACTGTGCGTCACCCGAGGTACATGAACGCGCTTAATCTGTCCATGTATATGGTTGATACGTTTCTTGTTCAGCCGATGCTCCGCGTGCAGGGGATCGTGTGCCGTGACCTGGACTGGGCAGGTGCAGTTAATCTGCCAAATAACGTGATTCATATTTTGAACTCGACCACGTATCATCAGGGGCCTATCTCCATGAACGCCTTCTACCAGACGCTTTATGGCAAGTATATGGGCCAAGACGCAAAGTTAAAACTCGTCGCTGGCACGATGCCGCGGAGTGATGGCGAGAAAGCGGCACGGGACAACATCAAGACACTCATAATGGGCGCGATTATCATGATACCCTTCACTTTTCTGCCTTCAAATCCGGTGGCATGGGTGGTGAAGGAGCGGGAGTGCAAGGCACGGCACCTGCAAAATGTTTCAGGCCTCAGCTTTTACGTCTACTGGCTCTCAAATTTTATTTTTGACATGTGCGCTTATCTGCTCTCCATGTGCCTTGTTTTACTCATCTTCGCGTGTTTTAGCCGGCAGGAGTATGTCGCTCTTGATCGTATCGGTGCTGTGTTTGTGCTGTTTTTTGTGTACGGTCTCTCAAGCACGACAACGGGGTACGTGCTCAGCTTTCTGTTCAACGAGCACTCCAACGCACAAATGATCGTGATGGCCATGTGCTTTGTCACTGGTTTCTTACTGGTGATGGTCGTCTATATTATGTCTCTGCTTCCTCAGACGATGAACACGGGTCTCATCCTGAAATGGGTTACGCGTGTCGTGCCTAGCTTTGCCATTGGCGAGGGTATTATTAATATGGCTATGTTGACAAATCAGCAGACGGTCACGAGTACACTTACACCATGGTCAATGGATACAATTGGGTGGGCGTGTGTGTACATGGGGATCGAGTTCCCGGTGTTCTTTGCCATCACCCTTTTCATAGACCATCCTTCAAGACGGATGTGGTCACAGCGCCGCGGCTACGACAATCATACGAAACAACATGTTGTATCAGACGAGGACTCCGATGTGGAGAAGGAGCGTTTTGCGGTCTACGCAAACGAGGACAACAACATCAACGATGACATGGTACGCGTGGTTGACCTGAGGAAGGTGTACAACAATGGCAAAGAAGCAGTGCGCAACCTGACCTTCTCCGTCCCCCCCGGAGAGGTTTTTGGCTTCCTCGGCACAAATGGTGCGGGCAAGACGACAACGATATCCATGCTCTGCCAGGATTTCATACCCACGAGCGGCAACGCCTACATATGCGGCTACGACATCGTCGAGGAGAGTGAGGAGGCGCTGAGGTGCATTGGGTACTGCCCACAGTTCGATGCAACTCTGGATTTGCTCACTGTGGAGGAGCACCTGTACCTCTACGCTGGTGTGCGAGGCATTCGGTACGAGGAGCGTGACGTTGTCGTGACTGCCCTGATACGCATGTGCGAGCTATCGACATATCGCCACACGTTGTCCAGGCAGCTATCCGGCGGCAATCGGCGCAAACTTTCTGTAGCGGTGTCTCTCATTGGGGGGCCACAGGTCATCTTTCTCGATGAGCCATCGGCAGGCATGGATCCTGTCGCACGCCGCGGCTTGTGGGAAGCAATCGAGAAAGCCGCACAGAACAGTTCTGTAGTGCTGACAACACATCACCTGGAGGAGGTGGAGGCGTTGGCACACCGCGTGGCGATTATGGTTGATGGCACCTTGCGGTGTATCGGCGACAAGACCCAACTGAAGGGCAAGTTTGGCACCGGGTTCGAGATGAGTATACGTGTGTGCGCAGAGGTTCACATCGCGCCGCTGCTCAAGTGGGTGGAGCGAAAGTTTCCGCAGGCAAGTTTGAACGAATGTAAGGGGCAACGATTTGTGTATACTATACCCCGCAACACGGGGCTATCGGAGGTTTTCCGCCTTCTCCAGCACAACACAGCGATTTTCGGGATCACGGACTACAGCGTGTCACAGACATCAATTGAACAGGTTTTTCTGAAGATCAGCGGGGAACTCGAGGAGGCGACCGCTTTTCACCACCCGCGTGACGACGAAGTCACACCGATGAGTAAGAGCAGTTCCGTGACAGATCGCTCAAGTTATGGCACGGCATCTTCTCTCTCTTCCGGAACCTACTAGAGATACGTTTGTCGGCATTGCGCAACTGCAGTGGAGTCGGCGAGCCGCAGAGAGGTACACTAAAGATGGGCGTATCGGAGACGGCGCATCATTTTTAGCTTTCAGAATGCCCCTCTCTTTCCGTAAGGGGGACGAGAAGGGAACGAACAAATGTGCATATACATGAATGAAGAAAAAGTATACACACACACACACATATATATATATATATATATATATATATATATACTACGTACGTTCGTCTGTGTACGCGCGTCGTCGACGGTCGGTCTACGTCGTTCTCGTCTGTTCGTCGTACCTAGTACGGTAGTTCGT
>CM007331.1:515922-537678 GCA_000333855.2 Endotrypanum monterogeii
TATATATATATATATATATATATATATATATTATGTGTGGGCGGAAGACTATTTTTCTCTTTCCCTGACTGCATCTTGTCTTTACTTTCTTATATCTGTTCAACTTATAGAGCACTTACACTGTACCGGTGCGAAGACGTGTGCGAGGGCTTTTGAAATATCTGCGAACCTCTCACATTTTTTTTTCTGTGTGATCCCTCCTCTAAAACTACCTGTGTGGTACGCTTCTCGCTTTGTCGATCTTGAACACGCGTTTGTATATATTTATTTGCATCTGTATTTTTTAAATATCTGTTCGTACTGTGTTGCTTTTGTCTTTTTATTGCTCTTCCTCTATTCACTTTTTTCGCATTTTTTCTTTTCCAGAGGTCCTTACTGTACTCGTGCAATCTTTTTTAGTCACTCATTTCCGTTGCATTCATTTTATTTCCTTTTCTTTCTGTGGCTGTGTACATCTCCACATACCTGTCCTCCTTCCCTGTGCACATTCAGATATATATATATATATATATATTTATTTATTTATTTAGTGACTTAATTAGTGACTTCAGACATCTGTTTTTTTTTTTAATTTGTAGGGGGAGTTTTGTGCTTACCTTTCATCTCCCGCACAGCTTGGGGCAATCGTATCGTGCAGCCCTATCGAGAAAGTGCTCAACTTTATTTTTTTTGATCCCCCCCAAAAAACAACAACAACAACAACAAAAAAGCAGTAAATATTGTGAGGCACAACAATGGGTCGTCGTGGAGCCCAGAAGAGCTTCTTAGTGGAGGATACTCGGTATAACGCCTTTCGGCGCAGCCAAAATGCCTCTCAGACACCCAAAGAATGCGAGCTTCCGGCGCGATCGAGACGAGAGGTGGATGATGAGGACTACGCCGACAGCGAGCCGAATGAAAAAGGAGGAGATTTCGCCGATAAGTTTCTTGCTATAGTAGAGCGCACCATGCAACAGAAGAGGCGGGCATGGCTTGATACTCTGTTGGAGCTCGTAGTTCCGTTTTTCTTCATCGTTGGCGCCATCATCCTGTGGGCATCCATGGGTGACAAGAAGATCCCGGAAAAGCAGGAGTTGGATGTTGCCTCGGTGTCCACCCTCAGCATTGTCGATTATTACAAGTCTATGACCTGCAACACCGCCTCTTCGAGTCTCATTCCGGGTGTGATCAGTTGTGCTGAGGTGAGTTACGAGTACGACTGCGATGGGGACGAATCTCGTTTGCCGGTGAAAGGACTTTGCTTTGATAAGGCGATAGGCGCTGATCAGCTCTTAGGATACTACATGAACTCTATGCTGGCCAACGCCTTTCGAGTACCATCGCTGAACACGGTCATTATGATGCAGTGGATTGCGCAGAAGCGTTTCGCTGGCAAGCAGGATGTGGCCTCTGCAGCGGCACTTGCTGCTGCGGGGTTAGTCGCCAGTAATCGCTACAACGCAATCATGAATTCTGGGAAAGTCTACCTTACACCCAATGTACATGAGATCACTCTTCTCCATGACTGCTTAGTGCGAGAGTCTGAACTCTACCCGCTCGTCTACGGCGGCACGTTCGAGACGGTGGAGGATGCGGAGAACCACGTAAAAACAACGCCGGGCCCACACTGGGCTATTCTTGAGGTGAATGGCTTCAGCAATGTTAATCTCGAGTTGGTGATACACATGAACAAGACTTCGCTTCCGCCTCTCGATAAAGTGGTTGATGATCAGTACGCCGGTGGGTACAGCTTCGATCGAGCGGACATGTACGTCGCCTCCGGCTTTAGCACCCTGCAGGAAATGATTTATAAGTGCCATCTAAATATCATGGGTTACACACAGCAGGATAACCTCCATCCCTATCCTGTTTCACTAGGATCTCTGGAGTACAGGGATAAAATGTTGCTCAAGACAGCTCCATCGGTGGTCGCCTTCATGGTCGTGCTCTCGTTTCTGTACCCGGTATCGCAGTTGACTAAAAACATTGTCCTGGAGAAGGAGTTGCGCATTCGAGAGGCGATGCTCATCATGGGGCTGAGCAACACTCCCCTGTATTTCTCCTGGTTCGTTGTCTACGCCCTGCAGTACTTCGTAGTATGTATCGTCATTGTCATTTTGCTGAAGCTCACCTTAGTGCCGTCGAGTGACGCCTTCGTGCTGTTCTCTGCTTTTTATCTGTTTGCCATAACCACGATCCCCCTCTCGGGCCTCATCGCAGCTTTCTTCAGCAAGGCCCGTCTTGCTTCGATGCTGACCCCGCTTATATACTTTGTGTTGTCGGCACCGACCTTCTCCTTTGACAACGCGTCAGAGAATTTGATTCTTGGCCTTTGTGTCTTCTCGCCTTCCGCATTTGCTTCAGTCCTGACCAACATCTTCCTGCTCGAGGTTTCCACGGGTTTTGGACCAAAAGATTTCACTAACCCCCGCCTGCGGCCAGCAACCTTGACGTTGTACATCTTTTTGGCCGCCGATTTCGTCGCCTACTCGATATTAATGCTTTACTTGGACGCCGTTCTCCCGAAGGACTGGGGCACAACACGGCACCCTCTGTTCTTCATCATCGACCCTGTCAAGGCACTTTTTCGGTGCCACTCGGACACAAAGGCTCCATCATTGGACAATCAAGACGGTCGTGCAGAGACTGGCCTCTTCGAGCAGGTGGAAAATCGCGAATCTGCGGTCAGAATTGAAGGGCTGCGCAAGGAGTACTCGCGTGGCGGCAAAAAATTCGTCGCTGTAAATAATCTCTACTGGAATATCAATGAAAACGAGATTTCGGTACTGCTGGGGCACAACGGCGCAGGGAAGACAACAGCAATGAATATGATGACGGGCATGGTCTCAGCAGACTCGGGTGACTGCTACGTCAATGGCTACTCGGTCCGAACCGATCTAGACAAGGTTCGGCAGCACATCGGCTACTGCCCCCAGCACAACATTCTATGGGATGAGCTTACTTGCCGTGAGCACTTGGAGTTCTACGGAAGGATTAAAGGCATCTACGGCGCTGCGCTGGAAAATGCTGTCCGGCTGATCCTGAGGGAGGTGGATCTGCTCAAGAAAATAGAGTGCAAATCCGGTGCGCTCTCCGGGGGCCAGAAGCGCAAACTCTCTGTTGCCATTGCTTTCGTCGGGCGTAGTCGACTTGTTTTTCTTGACGAGCCCACCGCGGGCATGGATGTTAGTGCCCGTCGATACACGTGGGAGCTACTGCGGCGCATGTGCGAGAAGCACAGTATATTGCTGACGACGCACTACATGGACGAGGCAGATCTGCTGGGCCACAAAATCGGTATCATGAGCCGAGGCAGCTTGCAGTGCTCCGGCAGCAGCGTGTTTCTCAAGAGTCGTCTCGGGCTTGGCTACAACATGACTGTCTCCATCGACCCTGAGGCGGAGGCCGAAGATGTCGACCGTCTCGTTCTCTCCCTTCTCCCCAGCGCCGAGTCGACAGATTACAGCGGTAGCGATATCGTCTACAAGTTACCCATGCGAGATGTTCACCTGCTCCCGTCGTTTCTCTCCGGCCTGGAAAAACGAGGCGAGGAGGCCGGCGTCCGCGGCTACTCGCTGTCTGCCGCAACGCTCGAGGAGGTGTTTCGGAAAATTGTCTTGGATGATATCGAGCGACACCAAGCGACAGATGGAGACAAGGCAGCCATCCAGGAAGAAAGCAATGCTGTGTGGAACTGCGAGATGACGACCAGCTCAGGTCAGCAGTTGTTTACACACTTCAAGTACATGCTGTTGAAGCGACTGTGGTGCGCCCTGCGGGATCGAAAAATGCAGTGCTTTCAGTTTGTGTGCCCTATGCTCTGTATCTTGCTGGCGATGTTGATCTCGCTTTATCACTTCAGCCAAACAAGTAGTCTCAACATTACCGCCGAAATGTTTGGCGAGCCAATAGAGACACTGATATCAGGCTGCGAGGAGCTTTTGGGGGAAACCAACGGCGTTGTGCGCGAAGGTGCCTACCTCACCGACCTGAATTTCGACACCGGGCTGGATCTTTCTATTTACGCCACCGACACGGCAAAGCAACACACGAAGCCGCGCTACACGTCAATCTTCTGTGGCGACAGGACAATGGAAACCGTTATTCCCGGGGAGCAGAATACCATCTACTTCTTTTATAACACATCTGCCTACCATTCTGCCGCCCTCGTGCTTCAGCAGTTTTACACGTATGTTTTCCAGCACGTCATACCAGCGCCCCAGTCGACGTTGGCGACGATCATCAAGACGCTGCCCGAGAGTACCGAGAATTCCGAAGTTCGCGGTGGCGTGCAAGGCATCCTCATCGGGGCCATCATCATGATTCCTTTCACGCTCCTGCCCTCCAACCCTGTAGCGTGGATTGTCAAGGAGAGCGAATGCAAGGCACGACACTTGCAGATGATCTCAGGGCTCAGCTTCTATATATACTGGATTGCAAACTTCATTTTTGATTTCATGGCGTATACCATCACACTTACCTTGGTGATGATAATTTTCCTTATTTTTCGTCGAGCAGAGTACGTCAGCAGCGACTCAGCAGGTGCAACAATCACTATGTTTCTAACCTACGGGGCTTCGAGCACCGCTGGTGCGTACCTGTTCAGCTTCGCCTTCGACGAGCACTCAACAGCCCAGTCAGCGACAATGGCCATCAATTTTGTATCCGGGTTCATTCTGGTGATGTTGGTGTTTATTCTCTCCCTCCTCGACTCCACCAAAGACGTATCGGACGTGTTGCGCTGGCCCTTTCGCCTTGTCCCGTCGTATTGCGTAGGCGAGTGCATCATCAACCTCTCCGTGGCCCGACAGCAGTCGGTTGCAGGCCTCCAGCAGGACCCGTGGGGGATGTCCATAATAGGCTGGCCGTGTGTCTTCATGGCGGTGGAAGTCCCTATATTTCTTGTGCTGATCTTTTTCTTGGACCATCCGCGGAGGCGAAGGGGAGGGGAGAGGAGTAGCTACGAGCGCAATGCTCCAGCGGAGTTGATCGCTGATGAAGACTCCGATGTAGAGGATGAGCGAAAGGAGGTGTACCGCCAGGAGGGGGAAAACGTTAACGTGGACGTGGTGCGCGTGGTTGACCTGAGGAAGGTGTACAACAATGGCAAAGCGGCAGTGCGCAACTTATCTTTCAGTATTCTACCGGATGAAGTGTTTGGCTTCCTCGGCACAAACGGTGCTGGCAAGACGACGACGATGTCGATGCTCTGCCAGGAGTTTATTCCGTCCAGCGGCAACGCCTACATATGCGGCTACGACATCGTCGAGGAGAGTGAGGAGGCGCTGAGGTGCATTGGGTACTGCCCACAGTTCGATGCAACTCTGGATTTGCTCACTGTGGAGGAGCATCTGTACCTCTACGCTGGCATCCGGTGTATTTTGCACACGGAGCGCACCAAGGTGGTGAATGGGCTGATGCGTCTGTGCGAAATTTTACAGTACCGCCACACTACCAGTGCACAGTTATCCGGCGGCAATCGGCGTAAGTTGTCGGTGGCAATTGCCCTCATGGGCTCTCCCCAGGTTGTCCTTCTTGATGAGCCATCGGCAGGCATGGACCCCGTTGCACGCCGCGGACTCTGGACGACTATCAAAAAAGTTTCCCAGAATTGCTCCGTCGTGCTGACGACGCACCACCTGGAGGAGGTGGAGGAGCTGGCGGATACGGTGGCAATCATGGCTGACGGTGCCCTTCGCTGCATTGGGGATAAGATCCACTTGAAGCAAAAGTATGGCAGTGGGTTTGAGATGAATATTCGCATTTCGAAGAAGGAGATGCGGGGGTATGTGCAGAAATTTGTGGAGAAGTACATCCCCGATGCCATGTTAAATGAGTTCAAGGGACAACGTTTTGTGTTTGCACTGCCGCAAGAGACGGTGCTCTCTGAGGCGTTTCTGCTTCTAGAACAGAACAAGGAGCGACTGCAAATCACAGACTACAGCATTTCACAAACCTCCATTGAACAGGTGTTCCTGCGCATCAGCGAGCAACAGGAGATGCGTGAGGACGGGGGTGCAGATAAGAGGGCGCTACACTTTGGCAAGAGCCACGCCTCGCTTCATCACTACCACCACAACACCGGAGACCAAGGCGGCGGAACCGGGGCGCCCCGTGTCCGCAATTGGAATCAGAAGACTGTACTCATCACCTCAGAGGCGATGGATTCGTACAGACGCCGCAACAAGGAAACGCTCTTGGAAGATGTCAACTCCCAATCTGCGGCGACTAGTCGCAGGACTCAAGTCCATAGCGATGATGAGAAGAGAGGCGTCACAACGGTGAAGATCCCCCCAAACAACACCGCCCGAGGTTCAAGCAGAAGAGACACTGGTAATGCACAACAAGCACCGCTGAAGCGGAAAGGCGACAAACCGAGCGTGACACTGACTCTTCCTGATGCATCTCCATATCCAGGTAGCGATGACCCCTCTAGCAACAGGTCCTATGCCTATGCCCAATCGCAGCAATACGTCTACGATCAGAGCTACAACGCTGCATGCGTGTACACGGATCGAAAAAATTACGGGAACAGCAGCAATGCGGACGACAACTACTACAGTTATAGCTACGATGCTGGTGCTAACAATGCTGGTGTGACCGAGAGTCAGGGAAATCAAAATGCGTACAACTATATCGGCTTCCCAGAAACGGGGTATTTCTGAACTTGATGCGTGCGTGTTTTCCGGTCGTCGGAAAGGGGGAAGGGGGCTGTAGTATGTCGGAGAATTTCATAGGTTTTATGCTTACTGCTCTCTCCCTCTAAGACCTCCCATCGCCAGCGAAGCTCTTCCAGTGAAACACACTCACATCGCACTGGTCCTTTTTGCAAGGAATCTCTGTGTGTAAGTCCGCCTGCGGTGAAGATGAAGAGGGAGGTGCGTAGCGAAAGACGCGATATTAAAAAAAAAATGCGGAGGGGCTACATGAGCTATTCTGCCTCCCTTTAAAGAGTTTTGAAGCCTTCAAAAAGAAAAAAAAAGCCTTGTTCAATGCTTGAACATCAAGGAACATGGGGAATATATATATATATATATATAATATTTATCCCCTCGCTCACCTTCTTGTATCTCTATGTGCCAGTAAGAAGTCCGCGGGCGCTTCAAATTTTTTTTTTTTTCGTTTGCTTGTCTGGTCCTCTTCACGTCTATTTTTGTATTCCATCGGGTATGCATGTGCATTTTTTCTCGTCGCCATCCCCCTACTTCCGTTCTTCCTTGGAATTATTTATTTTCTGTGCAACAGTAAAAGAAAAAAAAAAGAAGCGTCATCATTCTGGTGTTTTGGCGACCTACTGAGTGCTATCACGCAGCCAGGCGTAGCTCTGCGTGCATGTATTTCTTTTTTTTTTCTCCTTCTTTGATTTCCCCTTTGTTTTCCTATATGGAATCCCAAATTCTTTTGGCATTGGTGACAAAAGAGTTGTTAATAGTTTACTTTTTTTTTCTTCTTGATTGTGTGTGTGCGCGTGTGTAAGGGGACTCTTTGACGTTTTGATCGCTAACATCTATGTGCAAGTTCTTTTTTATTTTTGCTAGTGTTGTGCAACTTTTTAAATCGTATCACGGTTTTTGGAAAAAAACATAAAGATGTATGTATGTTATGCCGGTGATGCCACACTTGTCTCGCTCTCCATTGTGTATACTTTGACATCTTGGGGGCCTTGGAATCCCTTTGGACGCATATTTTAATCTATTTTTTTCAATTAGCATTGCTTTCTGCGATTGTTTTTCCACACTCCGATTCCTTCTCAAGTGTGCCACGTTTTCTATTGTATTCTTCTTATTGAGTGCACATATTTCTCTACTTTCCAATTATTTTTCCACTGGACACCCGATGTTAGGTGAATTAAGGGACCCTTTTCTTCTTCCCATGTACGTGAGTATGTATGTTTGCTTGCCGTGAGCGTGCCTGCTTGCTGAAGAAAGACCGTTCCGTTCGACTCGCCTCGCGAACGCTCATCAGCACAACTGGACTAACGGAGAAATATCACACACACACACAAAAGCAACAACGGTAGTGGCGCCGGAGCTCATCACGTCAGGTACTTACACACTCACACGTAGCACAGAAGGGAAAGATCAGCCGTAGGTGCTGTTATGTTTGCAGTAGTGCGTTCTCCAGTGTCAGGGATGTCAGGGCCTCTTCATTACTGGTCGTTGCATGTCCTCACCTACCTACTCTCCCCCCACACCCATGAATCTCTTGTTGTGTCTTCTTTGTAGATGTGCGTACTCGTGTTAGTGAACGACTCGTCCTGATTCTCGACCGAGAGTGACGCGCACCCCTCTTCCCTTCTTCCCTTTTTCTTTTTATATTATTGAGGGTGGTGGTGGGAGTAGGAGCAGGAAAGGCTACCCCAAACGAAACTATCTTCTACAGAGTGGTCGAACTGTGTTTGTACGGTAAGGTTCGTATTATCCGTTTGTCGCTGCTACGAAACAAGTTGCAGTCAGTGTTTTGAGTGTGTGTGTGTTGTGTGTGTGTGTGTGTGTGTGTCTGTAATCATCAAAACCGCACTGTTGCATGAATATTCTTCGACACCTTCCCCACCCCTTATCCACGTCACACAGGTGCAAATATCCCGGGGGGGGGGGTTCAGTGGTCCCAGCTGTAAAGCCTCATATGTCTTCCATTTACTTCCCCCAATGTACTTCAAAAATCATACACACACGCTTGTGTGCCTCCGCTAAGCCGAAAAGCGCTTTCTCGCACTTACCGCTTATTGAATGTGCTTTTTTGTTTTTGTTTGTTTGCCTTGCGTGCGTGAGTTGATCTCTGCGGACTTGATCAAGTAGGTCAGAGAGAGGATGTTGTGACCAATGGCAACTCTTCCCCCCAAACGCCGATCCCGAGCCGGAGCCTGCGTCTCTGCCGCCGCCTCTCTCCACGCCTTTGGGTACTTACTCTCTTTTTTTTCACTCATCACCCTTTTCTGTTCTTTTCCTTCATATCAACCACGAGTAAGCGGTTAGCCAACGCATATTTTTTTTTTTCATCTTGTGTGTTAGTTTTCTGTGTCACACACACATACGCACAGAGAGAGAGGGAGAGAGAGAGAGAGAGAATCATGAGCGGCGCTTCGTCAGCGCCGCTGACAGAGGCAGAGGTGATGCAAATGAGCACTGCTGAGATCCAGGTCCACCTGGCGCGGTGCAGTCGACTGGCAACTCAGACCTCTTTGCTTCAACGACTTCGCGATGGAGGCGAGAGTATTCGTCATCGCCACGATTTGTTCACGAAGGAAATTCAACGCCGGCATACACTTGAGGCGGAAAATACGAATGCAGAGACCAGTCGTGCATTCCCTGCGTTGACGGAAGCGCGCAAACAAGAGAACGAGGCGGCGGCTCTGGCTGAGTCGTCTCATCTGTTCGCAGACGCTGTGCGGCATGTGGCACAAAAGTATAAAGATGAGCGTGTTGATGTTGAGGCAACGGTGCGTCGCATGTACGAAGGCATGATCAGCGAGAGCGAGATTCAACGCATCCTGCGAGATGTACCCCCTCATTTTTTCCTCACATACGCCGAGACGTGCGAGATGGAGCAGCGGTTGGCACGAGAGGCACGCAAGGCAGAGCTACAGAAATTGGCGGACTTGTCTGCGCACCATAGCTCGCTGCCGCTGTGATGTATTGCAAGGGTATATACCCGATTTCATGACGCAAGGGTCTGTTTCTGGCTCTAGGATGACCGCATTTGATTGTAGTTGTTCTTGAATTTTTTTTTTTTTGTGTGTGTATGAGCGCATGTGTGGAGATACCCGTACGACGGTGAGCTGCGGGGGTTTCATTTGCTTTCTCCTGTGAATTTTCTTGCATAACTTGTTGACGTGTAAATGTGTGCGATTCGCGTTCAATAAAAAGCCACGAAGCCTGGTCACCGCTCTCATCCTCAGTCATATGAGGAGGTTGGGAGAGGAGGGACAGGCGCCAGCGGTAGAAAGAAACGGAGCACATGTATATTTACGCGTTATGGAGGCATTTGGACCACATCGCTGCATCTTTCATGCGTCACTCGGTGTTCTTCCATGGCACAGGTGTAGCAGGGAGAGGAGGATATCCCCACGAGTGTGTGTGTGTGTGTGTGTCTTGTCACCTTTGTATTCATTTTTGCCTGCTCGTGATTAGCCCCTCTGCGCGCTCGATGCGGTAAAGCGCCTTTCTAAGCACTAAATGTGTACAGATACATCCCCAGTCGAACGCTTAGCGTACACGTAAAAAAAAAGTGCACTGACACGGTAGTGTTGCCAACAGGACGTGTAGGATCCAGTCAGACACACACACACACACACACACACACACACCAAAACTCGTATGCGTCACTATACCTTCCAATCATTATTTGTGATGGGTTCTCTTTAAGCGGTCACCACTTCTCCCCCCTGCTCTGCAGGTTGCTCTCCCACCCGTTTCCCGGTTGTGTGGTTATCCTCCGCTCCACAACGTTTTTCTCCTCCTTTCATTTACTTGAGCAACACACATCAGCGTAGCACCATCCACCGCTGCATTTCCTCTTCTAAGAATAAAAAAAAAGAAAGAGAGAGAAGAAGAAGCGGCGATCTGACTCACCGCAGCCCCTCTTCAGTTGAGCTGAGCCGATGTGGAGTGTTATTCGGCAGCGTCAGGGCCTCGAGCCCAACGAAGCCCCACAGCTTCCCGATTCCCTTCACAACGCACATCAGCGTTGTATCTTGCTCCATGCGGTAAGACCCTATGTACCATACATAAGTCCCACTCTCTTTAGCAAAGCCTACGGCGATTTTGTGTACCTCAAAATCCGCCGCTGGCTCCTTGACGAGCTTGTTGATGTTCGACTGCAGGCAGTAGAACACCTCATCGAGCTCTACAAGGAAAAGCGTGAGCACTGCGTGGAAAGCCTTGCGTACGGCATGCTTCCAATTCTTCTTTCTACCTTAGACAGCGATGAAAGCCCCATTTTGCGTGAGCGCGCTGGGATAGCGCTCGAGCTCCTTGTACGCGAGCCTCCCACGCAGCGACTGCTGCTCGGAGGAATCTCCAAGGAAGACGTCTCCCTCTATACATCGTCCCTGAAGGTGACCGCGCCCTCTCCGTTTCTCGCCTCCATTCTCGCCTCTTTGAAGGATGGGTGTGACGAGGTTGTTTTGATAGGTCTTCGTGTCGTCTTAGCGTGTCACATGTGGCACAACTCATTCGCTTTGACTGCTGCTCTTGTAAGAGGAGGGCTAGTTTCCATATTGATTGACCTAATACAATCGACGAACACATCGACGCAGACTTTTGCCTGCTCCGCGATGCGGCAGGTTTTCCAGGTGAAAGAGGCCCATGTGGAACTTCTCAAGCATCGTGTTGTACACATATTAACCAAGACAATTGCCAATACAGAGACTGTAGCCCTTGTCGCAGAGGCTTCCGAAGATATCTCGCTCATATGTGAGTACGCCCAGGGACGGCGCGACGCAGTTGAGTGTGGCACACTTGCTTGTCTTCTCCCGTATCTGTGCAACTCTAATTTGACACTGCGCGTCGCTGTGTACAGTGCGGCTGCTCAGATCACCGTGTTGGAGGCGGCGAAGATGCAGGCGACAGAGGCTGGTTATCCAGAGGAACTCGTGAGGGAGATAGCCCGCGAAGATGAACGCGATGTTCTTATTCACATGCTGCGACTCGTCTACCACTTGGCTGAGTGGCCAGCTGCGCGTCTGACTCTGCAAACATGCCTGCCACGGGTTTTGGAGCTCCAGCAAATTGCGCAAGGCGATGACGGCGTCATATTCGCCTTATCACAGGTGGAGGGCCTCCTCAAGAAAAAAGTCAGCGTGAGGTAGACGGCCTAAAGTGATGAGGGGGTCCCACAGGATAGAAACAACTCCCGCGCACCTCAATGTTCTCTCATCACTCCAGTCGATAAGGTAGCAGGGCAATTTCGTTTGGGATTATCTCCTTATCTTTACCTTTCTCATCGTTGCACCGATGTCCCCCCCCCCCTCCTCCTCTTCCTCAGGAAGAGCCCAGTCGCCTTTATGTACATTTCAATTGTCATTCATCCACCTTCTCCCACCCATGTATGCTGCAGATAGCGACTAAAGGGATCGGGCTAGCCGTGCCTTGGATACTGAGCGAAAAAAAATGTTTGACGGTCTTTGACAGCCTGGGAGGAGGACCCCTCAACATGCATGCATGCATGCATACATTACCGCGCCGAGAGCGAGGAGTGTAGATGTCATTGACGACATCGCGTGATGAAATACCCTGAAGAGTCTGTAACGACGTGTGCAGCAACGCTGTTTCATTGTTGAAGGCTGGGACACCTCACGGAGCAAGGAACCAAAAGAGGACTTACCTGTCTGTTAACATCGATCTTTACGCTCTCTCCTCGCGGTGTCCGTTTTTTTTTTCTTTTGCAAACACCGTACCTCCCACGTAAAGTTTCCCCTTCCACTCTCTCTCTCTCTCTCTCTCTCTCATTGTCTCTTTTCCCTGTACGCCTCCTATCTATGGACGCGGGCTCCTGTTGAGTTCACCGATCTTAATTATTTTTTTGAGTACTCCGAACCGACTGGACGAACGTCATACGTGGCTAAGCCCCCCCCCTTACAGAACACTAAAGGCCCACATAGCAGCAGCAGGGTAAACATGGCAGGTAGAAGCCGTAGTGGAACTCGAAAAAAGTCAGTTGGCAGCTCGCCACCGACGGCCCGCGAACCTCTCATTATTGCAGCTGCCTTTCTCCACGGGGTAGTATGTGTCTCGAGTGTTCCAGTCTTGATGACGCAGGCTGAGTATGTGTCGTTCCCCTCCTCCGCCTACCTCGCCGCTTACCAACTGTGTTTCCTTTTTCCACAGCTCATCAGTACACTTGTTGCCGAACAACTCACGCTGCACGTGAGCTCCCTTTTTTTGCTCTTCCTGACGCTGATGTGTTACGCTGGAGGTTCAGTCGTCGTCTCAATGGGCATGTCGCAGCGTGCACTGTCGCTCATGTTCGCCTCTCGTTTGCTGAATGGTTTCTTTCAGCACGACAAGGCGCTATTTGCACTCGCCGCAAAAACGCTTCACATGTCGTCCACTTCCGTCAGCGCTTGGAGTGGCTACGGTATGATGGCTGGCATGGTGCTCAGCGGCATCGCGGCGGACGTCATGAGGGATGCAATACGTGTGGCTGATTTCTTTATCGTGGTCGAAGCACTCGCTGCAGTATTGGTGCTCGCACGTTTTTTGTCAGGAAGTCGCACTCCTGTCGTGACTGCCCGGGCCAGTCAGGAGTACGCCCCATGGCTTTTTGGCCTGACACGGGCGCCGGCGGCCGTCTACCGTGCCTTAGCTGCCCTTGTGGCTGTAATGCTGGCTGCTTCAGTGAACCAGGTCGTGTATCCTTTTGTGGCGCCAGGCTACGGCCTTTCGTACTCCTTCACAGGTGTACACCTGGGCTTTAACCTGTTGCTTCAACTGGTGTGGATGCCATATGTGGTTGAGAACGCGCAACGCATAGCTCGGCGGTGGAAGCCAACCATATTGCATCGCGGCAGCTCAGATGAGAAACTGACCATTATGTCAGGAATCGTGCTGCTTGCCGGCTGCATTTTTGTTCCTCACGCCGCCGACCACGGACCCCTCGTATTCTATTCCACTTCACTGCTTTTAGTCGACATACCTGCCGGTGTCTTGGTCTCGCTCACCGTCACCGCTGCCCGGACCGCGTTTGGAAAGTCCACCAGAGACGCTCCGAAAATTGCGAGACTGCTAGGGCACATTACGCAGATCGTGAAGATGTTCGCGGCGCCTATGCGAATGTGCATCTCAGAGAGCTTCACAGGCATGAAGTATCCGGTGCAGTGTATCAGTGTCCCTCTAGTGATATACGCACTAGTGTACGTCCGCACGCACAGCGTTACCTACGCATTGGTGGCACTAGCGACCACGCTGCTTTTCATCACTCACTCCGTCTCCACATTTGAAGGGGACCTCTAGATTCCTTAATGTCGCTGAAGAACCCGCGACGGTCTGGGTTGTCGCTTTCCACTCGAGACCTCACAAAGATATTTAGACACAATTTTTCCCCATAATACGTCACTCTAATAAGTTGATTCGACATCTTTTGTGTATCTGATGGGCCTCTCACCCCGGGGTGATGGACAGTCCCCGTTAATTAGGGGGAGGATGAAGTTTAACTGGACACATCTTTTTTTTTTTTTGGAGGAGGACGGGGCGAAAGGGGTCCTTATACCGAGATTCGTTGAGATTCGCCTCTGCCCCCGCTCTTCTCTCTATCGCTTAATGCGCGGGAGCATACTGAAGGCGAGCATCAACCGGTTTCGTGTTGTTTCTATTTGCCTTTCCTGCAGCCGTTCACCTCCTCCACCTCTTCTCAGTGCGCAACTCCCTTATGCGCCGTCAATGTATTTACCGCTGCAGCGGCGCCGCGTTCAGGGTCACCTCTCTGATACACCCTGCGGCTCAGCCTAAAAGAAACAAATGCGTCATATAACAAGGTTTTTGTTGATTTTGCGTACTCAACATCTTCTTCATCGCTCGCTATCCAGTCGTTTTGTCCACGACGTCCTCCTCTCAGGGATGTGGGACCTGCGAGGGTTCGTATGCCAATATTGAACTTCTCAATAGTAGTAGTCACAGCATCGTGCGCTTAACCACTGAGCTGGAAAAGAAAAAGTTGTCCAAATGATGTAAACAGACATAGCCAGCCCGTGCGTGGAAGGTACACCATTTTTTTTTTTTTAGGGCACTAAATGTAGCTTTGCGTGAGCGAGGAAGTGGTTTTTACCGCTAACATGTTGGGGCTGACTTTGTGAGGAAGCCGGTGCGTCTGTGCAGGACTTCCTGCAGCCTCCTTGGCATCCTCCTCCCCCCCTTTGTGAGGCTGCGCTCTGTCTGCTATGGCAACATCTGCCCATGTCGGTACGCATCGGGTTGCACGTACCAGCACTAATATGAGTTCATGGATGCAGACATACGGGGGGGGGTGAAGCGCTCACCACTACGTAAAAATAAACAAAGCAATGTAGAAAAGAAAAAAAATATATATAAATATATATATGTGTGTGTGTGTGTGTCTTTCATCTGCCACCGAAAAAAAAAAATAATAATGGCATCTACTCAGTACCAGCATCTCGGTAAGCTAGGGCTCAGGTCTACTTTTTCTCCTCCACTTCCTTTTTTTTTCTTCCCAACGCCGCCTTTAAATAGGGGTCACATTATTTCTTTACGTCTATTTTTTTTCTTTTTAAGGTTTCTACAGCACCGCTGCACTTTGGGTGGCAATACGACACGGGGCATTTTGCACACCAACCGAGCAGTGCGGAGACGTGAACATTGCAGTGCGATCATGGGAATGGACACCGCAGCGTCCGGTGACAAATCCGGTAATTTTGGCAAACCTTTTCGCCCAATCGTCTTCCTCCTTACCTCGCACACACCTGACAACCTCGACGCGCTGACAATTGCCAATCTTCTGAAGCCTCGCTTTAAAAAGGATGATTTTTATGTCGTCGACATTTCCAGCTCCCCTGAGATGGTGGTAGTGCCTGTTGAAACCAAAAAAAACACATCAAGTGAGGCGTCATTCCAAAATGCTGCGTCTGCGCTGCCATATAGAGTGAGTGCTGCTGTACAGAGTGCGCTAGCCAAGATTGACGCAAGTAGACAGGAGGCTTTGCGGGCGTTGGAAGCGGCGAGGGAGGCGGAGCTATCGGCTCTCCAAGCAGAGTACATAGAGGACGGCCTCTCAGCTGAGGAGGCACTTGCTGCTGCGCACACCGAACTGCGAGAGCGTTACGACGCAGAAGAAGATGACGGCGTCTCCCTGGAGGAGGATGGCAATGATTCAAACTATGGGGGGCCCCTACCACCGTGCGTGTGTGTTGTAGGTGTGCCTCTTCTTCCTGCTGTTGTGGCTCGATTGGCGCGCGATGTGACCCATGTTTCGTCAGTAGTGCTGTTGGAATCGCCGTGCACTGTACGCGAACTGGCTGCTGCCCCTGGGTCCGGTGTGAAAACGACCCCCATCAACGTCACTGGAGCACACGCGCCAACCGATCGAGTCAAGGGGCGCGGCGCTAGTGCAAACTCTTCAGGGTCTTCGTTACCGAATGCAGCTCTCAAACAGCAAAGCCTATTGCTAAAGCCAGGTGCAAGCGCGGAAGAGGTGCTTGCAGTCTTCCGCGCAGCCGCATTAGCGCAGCCGATTGATACGTCTTTCCAGGACGTTCTCCTGGAGCACGTGGTGTATCCCACAGAAGGTGTGAGCAGTACCAGCTCCATCCCCCCCGCATCGGGAGCTGTCCGTCCCACCATCGCCCCAGCGCAGTTTCTGACCAACGTAGAGACTGTTGTCCTGCGCATTCTCTCCTCTTGGGTGCGGTACGATGCGTGGCGAGCGAACCGTTCTCTTGTCCAAGTCCCATTATATACACCCCTGATCGATTCTGAAGCCGCCCTGCTGGCTGCCGCCTCCGAAGATGCTGCCGCCGCTGCTGCGGAGGCGGACAAGCGTTCGGGTAAACGGAAGAGTGGTTCCCCGGTGACCTCTAGTAAGCAGGAAAAAAACACCCCATCGCCCCCTCTTGAAATCCCTACGACGGCACCAAATCCACGTACCATGGGGGAGGTTGCAGCCGAGCAGTTCGAATACATCGCATACATGCAGCGCTGTGTGGATAGGCTTTTTGATACAACCACCAACGAACCATTGTCAGCAGGGACTGCGGTGCAGCTTTGTCTTCATGGGTGCGTTCATCAGGTTGCCTCTTCGCACTGTACATCGACACTGCGGACCTTAGCAGAGACGTCTGCAGCACAACTTGCCGAGGACGTCGCGAGCGCGTCCTCGGCATGTCGCACTGCAGTCGTGCTGTCCTCAGGTGCACCATTAGAGTCAGCTCATCTTGATGCCGCACTCGGGCGCGCCGAGGGATCTCCTGTGCAACGAATTCCAACGTTCCTATCCGGATCGGCAAAAGACACTCTGACGGCTAGCTCTGTTGAGGAGGCCCTTTCGCTCACTGTGACGGCACATGCAGGATCTGATGTGTTGCCCAGTGTTTCTGCCGCAGTTGTGATACCTTCAGGAAGCGGAGACGCACTGCACTGGATGCGCGATGCGCTCCTGTCGCGCGATCAGCAGGGATGGCACGTTGCCACTCAACAATGGGAGGAGACCGTCCTCTACTGTCTACACCAGTCTACCGCTGCCATCGGCGCACCGCGTACCCAACACGCTGTTTTCCTGCTTGACTGCCACACTACGTTTCCCCGCTTCTTTCATGAGGAGAGTTTTTTGGAGGAAGAGGGTCGACACTACACACCGTCGTCACTCGGTGACGAGACCGATGAGGATGAATTCTCTGAGTCGGAAACGGACTCCGTCGTTTCGCCCGCCAGTACAGCATCAGCTATGGGCGATGATAAGAGTGATGCCGCTACAGACGGCGTGGCCGCCAAGGCGACTTTTGCCATCAGTGGGGTGCAGCCTTCCCTGGTCCCTAAGGTAGATCATATTGATATTGTTCACCAGCACCTTCGGCGGCGGCGTGTGCTAGAGCAGGTACGGCTGTCCCATTCTCGGCTTCCTGTGCAAGAACTCTTAGGCTGCGATGCACCATGTCGTAGCGTGGTTACGGAAACTCAGTGGATGCGGGCAGTCGACGGCACGGTAGTTGAGGTGGATCGCACAGCGGCAAACAGCGCGCAAGTGCGGTGCACCATCATCGACGCCCCGTCTGAGCTCCAGGCTGGATTCATGCTTGAATGCCCACCGTCGTTGATGAGTACCTCCGCAGAGGTCACTAGCCCAAACTCGAAAACGAAGGAGGCGCTGCCACAGCCCATTGTAGTATCAGGTGTCCGTGGGTTTTTGTCGGTGGGACGCCAACTTACTGTGATGACGGAGGTTGTAGCCGATAACACCCGGGCTGCGGCCCAAGCCGCCCACGCTGCAGCAGTTGCAGCCGCAAAGGAGGAAGCCCTTGCCCAATACGAAGCACAGTTCCGAACCCCCGGGAAGCCATCCAGGCCACGTGACAAGGCTGCACCTGGTTCTCAACTCACTCTGGAGCAGATTACCGAAACGCTCCTAGCTGCTGTCCCACCGGCTCCACCGTTACCCTCTGAAGAGGGTAGCGACTCGGAACCTTGCCCTGTGCCACGGGTGATGCGGATACACGCCCGTTTTCATCCACACGATTGTGTCATGACTGTCGTCACATCCCCGGCTGGCACACCAGGCATACAACTCCGATGTCTGCCACCCACTCTGCACTGTAGACATCTCGCGCGGCGACAGCTTCTTACAGTGCACGTCTGGATGGAGGGTCTCCTAAGCGTGACAGAGGTGACACATCTTCAGGCGGTCCGCGTCTACATCGATGGCGTCGTGGAGGTACTCTCTCCCGACTTACCGCCAGGCGTGCGCTTGCTGCTCTACAAGAGCGGTGGCTATGTTACAAACTCTGATGTTAATCGGTTGCATGTTTCTCCTGATGGTCGTATGACTCTCCATGAGAGCACACAGGGCGCACCTATCGTAAGTCAATTACAGCACGGATACTCAAAGTCCCTCAAGGAGCCGACAGTAGGATATGTAGACCGCGAAGACGGAATGCAGTTAGAGACGGTGAATGTCACTGATGGGGATGATAGCAAGCGCGTGGGGTTGATACCGTCTAAACACGGTGGTGTCCGCTGTATCCGGTTTGGCGGTGGTGTGAGGGTCGAACAAGGCAACAAAGAGGGTACGTGGCTGTGGAGTATCGCTGGGATCCCAACGGTGCACTGTGACGCTGGCGCGAACGAGATTTCTGTAGCGGTTGGCGAAGATGAGAGCTACCGGTTTGCGTATCAGCCGCAGTCTTCCTCCTTTTCTCTCGTCGTCCGTGACGGAGAGGCGGAGGACTTTAGGGTGGCTGCTAGTGTGGCCATGTCCAGCTGCCGCATATCTGTTTTCACACAGGGCTACGGTTTCACTGACCCAGCACAAGAACAGGGCGACTGCCGCGGCGTTTTTGCGGTGGACTGCGCGTACGGAGGAGCGTACGGGCGCGTGGGGGCCGCCCATGTGTATCGAATCTCACCTTTCGGGCGGTGCTTTGAGGAGGTGGTGCAAAGTGGCGAGCCGCAGTGTCGCCAGTTGGTTCTCCCGCAGCAGTACAAAAAACCTAAAAAAGCGATAGCGGAGGCGGTCTTGTTGCCTGAATATGCAAATCCTTTGTTTCACAATACGCTCGTAGGCGGGGAGGGCGCGGTGAAAGCTGTGGACCATCGCGAGGACAGCGACCCTCTCCACCTCCAACTGTCACCTCTGCTTCCCCTTAAGGAATTTCCACAACCGTCAGCCCGTACTAAAGTGTTTCCATGCTGCGGGTTGACTGCCCAACAGCCTGGTTCGAGTGCTGCGCTTCAAGTACGGTGCATTGCACTGCGAGGAGACAGCGCGCAGTTCACGGTGCTTGATGCGGTCTCCTGGAGGGAATGGGTAATGTGGTGGCAGCGGCACAGCAGCTGGGTCCCTCAATGCTCATCAACAGTGGCGACCGACGATGAGCAGGCTGGTACACGGAAGGTGTACAGATTTAGCATCACGAAAGCAGCATCCCTGAAGCAAAATTTTTTGCATTCTCCCGAAGCCGGCGAGGAAACACCGTTAAAAAAGGTGCCTGTCGTTCAGGGACGTCTGTTGCTCCAGTCTCCTCCCGAAGAATCGTCGACGCCGGCTTGGTGTGCTACAGGTACTCTCGTTACGCTCACGGACGTGGAAAGCCCCGATGTCCCAGGTGAGGAAGAGGGCCCCAATGCAGCTCAATTGGAGGTAGACAACGTGAATGAGTCACCGAAGTCTGCCCCAGTTTCCCCGCCAGAGATGGAAAGAAGCGAGGACGCCCAAGCTGTACCATCCACCCGCACCTCTAGCGTGTCGGTGCCGCCTGGCTCGTCAGGTCGAAAAGCTGGCTTCCTGAACTACTGGTCCTCTCCATTGTGCCCGAAGACATTCGAGGTGAGTGTTCAAAGCGTGACAGCAGAGAGCCACAGTACCCAACAAACGACGCAAGTGCCGACGTCGAGTCCGATACCTGACGCAGGTGCGGTCGAGAGCCTGGCACCGCAGCTCTTAAAGGCGCCTGATGATGGGTCGAAATTGATTTCTTCGCCTGCACAGAGGATTCCTCTGATGCACTCGTACCACCTTGCCGCAGACGAGCTCACAGGCACGTGTGCCTCTTCACGATATCATACTCCCGCCCTCGAAGTTTATCCGACGCAGGTTGAGTTCGGTAATGTGCTTCCTGGACGCAGGTATATGGCCACTGTAAAACTCACAAACATCTCTACTGTTCCCTGTCGCTACCGTGTGCGTGTCGGCGCTGAGGTGCGTCCATTTGTGTCTGTGTTATATTCTCGTCAATTCGTGGCACCCGGTCTCACAACAGAGATGCAAATTGAGCTCTCTGGTGCTCAGCCGTACGGTGTGAGCGATTCTGAGATCATTGTTGTCCATGAGGGTGGTACAGTGGCAGTGAACGTGTGGTGGTGCACAACTGACAAGACGCACTCATCGAAGCTAGGTAACGGCATCGTATGCCTTGGCTGGACACTTCATAAACCCACTATTCAGCATCCATTCGCATCGACGGATGACAGAGATCCCATCGATGAGGAGGATACTTTGTCCGACTCTGATGTCACTGAGGACATCTGTGTAGCATAGCCATATATTTTTTATAGTCGCTTGAGCTATGCCTATACTGTCATGTTTCCCAATCCTTCATGTCTAGACCTTCGCCTTTAATGGGTTCGCCTCACCCGTGGATGCCGCACAAAAGTCTTGATCCGCTGCGTGAAACGTTTTCCCCCTGTCTGCACTTGTCGCTCTGCTGTAGACTACAATTTACGAATATTTTTCGCTTCCCTGTGATTCCGTCCTAAACATGTTTCTGGTTTTTCTTCGATGGCGCCGTGCCTTATGTAAAGTATAACCCTTTTCCCGGCTACTCGATTACACCATCTTTTTTTTTTTTTTTGATGTAGTGCATATAGCTGGTGTCGCGTCTGCACGTGTGTATGCATGTGCCGCGTTCCGTTAGACCGCTGTAGCCCTTAAAATAGAGTTTCCCAACAGATCAGCAGCCAATGCACCCCAGAAAAAAACAAGAGGCTTTCAGTGGCGCTAACAGAAAATCTTATGAGAACTACAAAAAATATGTGCAGTCTTTTTTTCATAGCCTTATCGTTGAAAAGGTTCAACCAGGTGACGGACCAAAGCCTTTTGCGCAGCTACTTGTCGTCTGAATCTGGAGTCCTCTAAATCAGGGCTTTGAATGGGAGGGCGGGGGGGGGGCGTGTCGGTGAGGGCGAGGAGGGAGGAGTTACCCGAGCTGAGTGCACTGTCGACCACTTTTTGTGACGCCTTTTATTCTGTCATTGGGGCTAAGGCAATATCTAGAGTGACTGTGTTGTGCTTCCTCTTCGTTTTCCTTCCGCCCAAGTGCTGAGGACTACACTAAAATACTGCTCTATGCCCATCGAATGGCCCTGCGCACTCTTCAGTTTTCTGTGCAAGCGGCTTTGGAGCAATTTCTTTTCTTTCCTCTCTCTTCTTGCTGTTCTCTTCTCTAGTCCCCGTACCTGGGCTTCTGACGCGAATGACCGGCGGCCCCACTGGCCTGCAACCGGGTCGCCTCTACCGTGCCGGTTTTGCGGAGTGCACGTTGGAAAGAGCGTGGTTCTTCCAGTTTTGCATTGGCATTTTGCTCTGCGTCAACAATGGCGCGTGTTTCTGCTTTGGCAT